>JARLTB010000095.1:4780000-5212500 GCA_030141615.1 Unio pictorum
CCGCTTTACCAACCATATCATTTGATATCGATGAAAGGGATATCCGCTATACAACCATATCATTTGATAAAGATGACATGGATATCCGCTATACAACCATATCATTTGATAAAGATGACAGGGACATCCGCTTTACCAACCATATCATTTGATAAAGATGACAGGGATATCCGCTATACAACCATATCATTTGATAAAGATGACATGGATATCCGCTCGAGAGCAGGTTACCAACATTGTTGTGAACAACATTATAATTCAATATACTAGGAAGCTATGTGTTTCAACAATTTAGTAAAAAAAAAGTTACGATTCAGATAATGATCTGTAGACATGTCGGTAACAATTTAGTTTTAAAAAAGTTACGATTCAGATAATGATCTGTAGACATGTCGGTAACAATTTAGTTTTAAAAAAGTTACGATTCAGATAATAATCTGTAGACATGTCGGTTGGTTACATAATGATACACCATAAATGATAGTAAAATTAGGAAAAATGGCAAATATAATTAAATAGAGTCCACAAAGACAGTAACAGAATGATAAACTTACATCCTATTACGTAAGATGTATGAACAGATGGTATTAAACTATTTTAAATTGTTCAGCATGGAGATGATAAAGTTTTTCACTGACCTTATTCTCGGTTTTGTTATTGCCAAAATACATGTACGACTGTGGTATTGTGTTTCTCATAAGATTTTAATGGCCACTACAGGCCTCCATACCTTTCATTAAGCTCTATTCTCCAGATTATCAGGTCTGACTACAAACTATTTTATTTGCAAAAAGTATAGGCAGAAAAGCAGTTTATGTTCTAATTCTCAAAGTTTTAAACATAACTTTTTCTAGCTACTCAGTGGATTATTAATAAATATCGGTGACAGTTCTGTTTCATTATATACAAATACGATGCTGATGTACAACTTCAAGGTCTGTTGACAAGAAAGTGTCGATATTTTCATTATAAGTTATTATTTCACAAGCTTACTGCTAAGTGTTACAGCATAGTCATGGAAATAAATGGAACATCACTATTACCAACATAAAAAGCCATTTGTGTATTATCCCGGAACCATTCCCCAAACACCCGTACTTAATTTAGCATTAACACTAATCTATAACGGGAAATAACAGTGACCAATTAATTCACAGTTGCAAACAGTACACATCCCACTCTCCATTTCACGGATCGTCCTGTATGATAATAAAATTTACTAAATCTTAAAGATTTCTAATAGTACTTGCCGTAATTTCTTTTTCAAACAAATCCAACGACAGCTTGAATAACGATGGTTTTTGCACGCATTCTAATTCGGTTGAGACGCAAATACAGTCCATTACGTCATGCACTTCACAACTAGGTATACTAAACTAAACAATAATCAATCGAGTTGAAGACTAATGTAGTCGATCTTTTTTTCCGGCTTTTTCTGTGTGGGGCGCCATAGCGACCACAACCTGGTTCAACAAGAAAATTTCAGTTGAAGTTTCAATGTTATATGCGAGAATCCCAATTTCACATGTTGAATCAAATTGTTGGTGCTCAGAATTGCGTATCATATTTCGAGTTTTGCAACTTCATTTGTTGAATTGCATAACGGTGATTGAAAGTCACATTTTATGTGTCGAGGTTGTAAATTTTTTTTCATGTTGAATTACAAAGGGATGGTTGAAATCTCAATGTTGGCCCGAATTCCAGTTTCACATATTCAAAGTTTCATTTCATATGTCGCGTTTTTAAACTGTATTTGATGAATTACACAACGGTTATTGAAAATTTGATTTTGTATGTAAATGATTACAATTTCAAACGTTTAATCTATGTCACATTGTATAATTAAGTAGATTTAAACATGTGTATGTTAGACCCTGATGCTATTATTTCGCGCCGTCAGTATGTATAAAGGTCAATTCGGTGAACAGTAGGTGTCACGCCAGCTAATTGGCATAGAACTTGTGACAACGCGCTTCAATTTTGCCAAAGTCAGTTACGTAACATTGTTTACAGGTAAGTGGTGGAATTCATGTTTGGAACAAGGAGCATCAAAGGAGGGTCGTAAAACGGCCTGACAGGCTGTTGGGATAGCGACGGTGTCTGATCATTAAATGACCCAGCATCCAATCGGAATTGAGCATGGCGTGGCCAGTCATTACAATCGCAAATATAAATATATTATTTTGCGAACTAAAAGTAGTAGTGATACAACCATCTTGCGGGAAGTAAGGGAAATAAGCTACTCAGATGTCATGCGTCTTCCGGGAATAACCAGGAGGTTCAGTACAGAAGCTTTATGGGACTAGAGGGAATTACCCCAGTGCCAGTGCAATTGATCCGAGGCTCTGGGAGAAAAAAGGGAAGAGAAGAGTGGAGGGAGACAAAGGCAAAGAAAAAGGAAGAATCATGCAGATGAGTACAAAGGAGGAACATTTTATACGCTAATTCAAAGATGAAATAGGCCGTCACTTGGTTGAGTGATAGGGTTTTAGTTACATTTTATTTGAGAGATGACTGTTATTGAATTATATTAAATTGTTGGCATTTGAATTTCACAGTTGGTGTATTCATTATTTTAACTGTCGGCACAACTGACTGAGGGCTCAGAGCTTTGCATCATCTCTCTATCACTACTTCAATGACAAAACAAGGTTGGGTTTTCTGTATTAATTTAAATAAATTGAGAGCACCCCATCCCAAACTGAATAAGGACAACCTTCACAATCTAATTGTGTTGAAAGTTGGCGAGTTTAGAATTGTCTGAATTACACAACTGTGGTTGAAAGTTAAATTTCCAATGTCAAGAGATTCCCTTAAGTATGGAAGACATTGTTTTATGTATATTCCTGTTTTAATCTTGCACATAGTTTTCATTTATGTGTGATCTTGATGCTATTACATGTATTTTGTAATGATGTCATGAGATTAATATAAGGTCTATAATCGGGCAACATGATTAGCTCCCTCGAAAACACAGTCTAAACAAAATCTCCAATGATTTTCATTTTGTTTGTAGTTTTCAAAAAGATGTTTATAACAGTAGGCTGCTTTAAGTAGTATTTTCTTTCAACAATTATTTGGTTAGTTCCTCTGTTGTGTAAGTCCTGGTGCAATAGAACTTTATATGCGTCTTAGTTAGTCATACATGTAAGACATAGCACATGTTGATTGTGTTTAGGTGCTATGTCTTACGATCCGAATAACGGCCTTGTATAGTGTGTTCCGATGTTGTTGACATCGGAACGAGTAGTCAAAGGTTAAGGAAAATCGCACATACTTGTCAACCTATATCGACACTCTTTCACTAATTTATGTTTAATTAATATACTTACTGTGCTGTCTTTATCCTGGTGGAATCAATATCTGACACTTGGAAACAGACGCATTTTCTTGTTCAGTTGACATACATTTGAATTTGTTTAAATGCAACACTAGTCGAGGTATGCCGAAGTATATTCAAGTATGTTCAGATCGGAAAATGTTTCTTGAACGAAACGAAAGTTGCTTGCTGTTCAAATACTTGATACTTTAATACCTTCATTTCGTTAAAATAAAACGGCCTTGATGAAACCTACTTCGGCATTCCTCAACCACCATCGCATTGCAACCCCTTGAAAAGTGTGTCAAAAGAAAAGAAAATTGCTAGTGTCAGATTTTGAGTCGATGACGATCACGATCAAGATAACAAAGTACATAAATATGTGGATGAATGTTGATATTTATTTGCCAAGTATGTGATGATCATGAAAATTTCACCTCTTATTCTCCTGTCAGTAGAGTTCAAAATACACTACACAGCGCGGTTCGTTAGGCAGTAAGACCCTGACGTCCAAAACATAAATATCAGCGTCAGGTCTTACATGTAGAACTACGTCTTGGTGTGTACCACAAATATTAGTTAAAGTTAGATAACTGTATTCATTTTATACCCTTCAGTGCTTCACTCTTATTTTATATTCGAGTCTATGATAGTGGTAAGTGGACATACCATTCACTATTCCGAAGTTAAAGATATTTTGTTTCAGTCAATAATTTGCGTACATTTTCCTAAACCAGTTTGTAAAGTCTCGACCTACTTGGTAAAAATAATTATGACTTAAAGCAAGTCATTCAACAATATGCTCACTAGCCACTTTTCATTTGGATTCTAGTTCACAGAAACGTTGCTTCTATTTGTTTTGTTTTTTTCTCTTTTCTTATTTTCTTATATTGAGATTCTCATCAAATATGGTATTCGCCATTATAAAATGAAGATAATTCATTATGCGAATTGCTTTTCCCCATATGTCATTGCTGTCAATGTCACATTCGTTTAAAGTTTACAATAAGATTTGACATAAAGCGTCTTATATTTCCTAAACTCTTTGATGGACTTGTTAATAGTTGGAAATGAGTCATAGCGAAGGTGCCTTTCTTGGGAACAATTACTCAGTCCTTACTAAATGCTGGGGGAAATACTTTTGAGGCACACTAGTTTTTCTTGCTACAAGTGTCATCGTCATCATCACAACCTTATTCCATGAGGCCGTTTAGGCACCGCAGTGGACTTTACAACCAATTCTCTCCATCTTTCCCTGTTCTCTACTGCCCTTTGAGAACCTTCAAATTCCATGCTTGTCCACTCCTAGATGTTGTCTTCACATCTTTTTTTTCTGCCTACCTCTTTCTCTGCAGCTTTACACTGTGCCTTGCAAGATTGTTTTCGCCAGTCCAGATTATATTGAGACATGCCCATACCAGTTCAGTTTGCTCTTTATTTACAGTGGTCAAGAGACCTTCATAATATTCTATGGTTCGTTGAATCCAGTTGTGCACATCTTCGTTGGCTGATGGTCTATGTATGATACGGTCTAGACCTTGCGGTAGTATCTCATTTCGAAAATTTGGATCATTCTTTGCTGATCTGATGTGAGCGTCCATATTTCACAAGCACACAGAAAGTAAGATAAAAAATCGACCGCATCAGTCCAAATCTGGATCAAAAATACATGTTGGAATCTTTCCATATCGGCATCAATCTTATTATTACTGCTGTTGTCTGGGCAATCCTGCAAAGTAGTTCAGGTTTAGAGCCCTCATCTATGATGACGTATACCAAGTACTTGAAGCTTATGTTTTTTTTCCAGTTGGTGTTGTTTGCATCGGTTTGGTTTGTGATTCTTTACAGCTTACTCTCCACCGACATTTATTTCTAAACTGATATCGTTTGTCATCGGTTTGGTTTTTCGGTGCTAATCTCCATACCGTATCATGTGGAGGTTGTGCCTAGTCACTCAACCAAGCCTGCCAGTTCTTTTTACTCTCTTACTAAATCATTAAAGTCATCTGCGAAGCTAAGATTGGTGATTGTTTTTCCTGCAATGCTGTCAGTGCCCTTGTCGTCATGCAAGCCATTTCTCATGATCCTTTACAAGAAAATGTTGAAGAGTTTAGGTAATAATATACTTCCCTGTGTGACTCCAACTGTTGTTTGAAACCAATCTCCTCTAATGCCACTGATGAGTACAGCACTGGTGGCTTTTTATGGAAGTGCTCAACATCCCGAACCATGGTCTGAGCTGATTTACTTCCTTATAGTTGCCCATAAGGCCGCATGCCATACCCTAAGAAAGGCCTTTTTAAAATCTATACAGACTATATATTATGCTGATGCTGAAGTCATTTCTGGCAAAGGAGTCTGAAATTGAAGAATTGTTATCTGAAGCCTGATTGCTCTGAAGCAATAATTTCTTTGCTTGATGTTTTAGTCTGTTGAGAATCATCTTCAGCATGACTTTACTCAGATGATTGATCAGACTGATGGTTCTGTAATTGTGGCATAGCTATAGGTTTCCTTTTTTTGTGGAGCACGATGATCAAGGTTTGAGTCCATGTTGTGGGCCAATCTCCTGTCTGCAAGATCTTGTTGCAGATTGTTGTCAGGACTGTGATTGTGTCCTCTTCTCCTGCATTAATGCGCTTTGCTGGTGTGTAGTCTACGTCAGATTAATTTCTTTTTTTTAGTGACCTAACTGCAATTTATACTTCTTCAAGGAGAATGGGGTTGTCATTAATTTCCTCTGCCTGATCGCACTTTAATGCTGCTGAATCTCCTTGGGTCTTATGATTGTCCAATTCTGATCAGTATTATGCCCGTGGCTTATGAATCTTATGATCTTCTGTGAGGCATTTTCCTTATTTGTCTTCGATGATGGTCACAGTTTATGGGTTGTGAGATCTCATCATTTGATATGTCATTTTGCTATCGTTTCTACTCATACTGTCTTTCTATTCATGATTCGTTTGGTTTCCATGATTTTCCTGATCATGTCGTTTATCTCTGTAATTTCTACTTCCTTCATGATCTCATGTTTCCTATTTCAGTTCTCTTCTTTTGTCGCATAGTTAAATAACATCTCTTTTGACCCAAGTTTTCTTTTATAGACGATATTTGCCAATGATCTTGCTAGCTGTGCTAGTCACAATTGTGTTGGATGTGGTGTTTAAGGACTCGAGATTGGTGTATTGGCTGTGCAGGGTTGTTAAAGGTGCAAATGTAACATCTATCATTGCTTCGAAGGTTTCTGCGACTTTTGTATCTTTTAGTTTTTCTAGGTTAAATCTGATTCTTGGTTGGTTAGGCGTTTTGATAATTTTCAGGTGGATTCGAAAGATTCTCATTCATAATTCATGGTCACTTAACAGATCCTGTGCAGAATCGTTTTTTCACCAAGCTTTAATCAATCTGGTTGTGATGTTGAACATCAGGACTGTGCCATAACCATCGTCGAGATGCTTTATTAGGGCCGAATGTGGTGGCTAGCACAAGACTGTTGTTGGCTGCAAACTCCAAGAGCATGGGTTTTTCTTTCATTTGCGTCTGCATTGCAGAAGGGTTCACATGTGCTTTACCAGTTTATCTGTGATTAAAGTACTACCTTTGAATTCCAGTCTCCTTGTACAAATGTTCTTCTTGGGTGAGTTGTCAATGACATCTTGCATTTGGTTGTAAAATTTCTACAGTTTGTTGTCATCATAGATCGACGCTGAGCCTCCGCTTGTCTGTTTGTAATGTTGAAGGGATTCGCCCTTATGCGGATGTTAAGGAGCCTGCTAGTGACTAGTCAACAACCCATTATGTTGTTCACAATGCCCTTGTGGACAAGAAATCCAACACCATGACTGTGTTGGTCCCCTCTTCCGCTGAAGTAGAGCTTATACCCTTCATGTATTGTTATTTCGTTACAGTTTGTTCCAGCGCACCACACATAGACTAATAATGTTCCATTTATACCTCTCCAGCTCATGTGTAAGTTCTTTCAACTTTCACATAGTGCTCAGTATATTCCCTCAGGGAAAAATACTTTTGAGGCACACTAGTTTTCTTGCTACAAGTGAACAACAAAGTAAAAATGGTTGCCACACACATGCCTAAAAATTAAGCAACCATCCCTTTTAATAACATTATGCTACAATGAATACATAGTTATTGTAACCTTTGACTTTAATTGAATACAAACAAAACTTATTCGATAATTTATTTTAATAAAAACGCTATTTGTTCTCCATACGTTGGTGACGAAAATTATCAATAAAACGACGTTGAAAAGGAAAATGAAAACTTTCGTAGGCTGAAAGTGCAAAGGATATGGAAACGAATGGAATAAGTTTTATTGGCGTATATGCTTGAGAGACATGTCAATAATTAAGTGTTCTTAACTCTACCAATACCTGCTTGTAATAGTAGGTGTCCCGAGTGGTCTAAAAGCGCTTTCCGTTACGGATTACTGCCGTCTCAACTCTGTCTGCCTGCGTGGGTTCTACTCCAAGATTCGGCTAATGTAGTTATGTGTGAAACCTTGCTAGTAGCTTCTCGTGGGTCGGTGGTTCTTTCAGGGCTTTTCCCTGGGTTCTTCCTCCACCAATAATACTGGCCGCCATGTATAGCCTTTAGAGTGCTGAAAAATGGCGTTAAACCCTAAAACAAACAAACAAACAAACCTACTTGTAGTCTGAATTTTTTAATATTATAATTTGTAATGTGCATACAGTTCTTGTCTAAAGTACGAATAAAGTGTCCTTTAACATCGCATATACTGTTGAAAGAATTAGCAAAATACACAATTAGACTCAACACATGAAATTGGAATCCTCTACAAATGAAACTGACCTTTCAACTACTGCTATATAACTCAACCGATGGCATGAAAAACCTGAACATAAAAAATAAAACTTTCAACCACCGTCTTGTAATTGAACAGCTAAGATCCAACATCTCGACACTTAACACAGCCTGAGAAATATGTGTAAGAAAATATTGAAAACAATTTACCGTTATTCGAAAGACTGAAAGAACCATATAAAGAAAACGCTGTACAGTTCATGCGATAGCTACTGCTAAATGGATGACCATGTTAAATGTTGCTATATCTATGAAAACATTTGAAAATAGTTGAGTTGGTAGAACACTTGGCGATAACCCTACATCAGGAGAAAAAGTCGTACAAGTCGACGACAAAATTGAAAACCGCTCAACACCGGTAATATTGATAATTATCATTTAACTGAAAATAAAAACCAGCAACTGCAAGGAACGGAATTATTAGCAGAGTTACAAGCTGATTTTTTAAATTTGTTTCTTTCCATGCTGAATATTTTAGTATGCTTCTTTTGGTTAAGTGAATTTCTTTGCTGTATTTCTATTAGAAGATACAGACGCCGCATCAGATTAGCAAAGTCATACGTAGTGGGGCAAATTATTTCTTTCAAAGATCATCTCCATATGCAAATAACCTAATTAAAAAACTTGAATTTCATCTCTGCACGTGTTGCACTGTGCTTAACGTAGTGTATACATAATTTTGGTGCACGTATCATAAATACATTTTACCATGGGCCATTGTTGGTTATGACAACAATGTGAGCGGTATTTAAAAAGTTCTGAAAATGTATTACTATTGTTTAGCATTGAGCTGAGTAATAAATGTAATACCAAATCGATATACAACATATCTTTATATATAATGATCAGCAGCAGTGTGTGTAGTAAGCTTGACATCTACAGCAATATCAGTGTGATGTAATGTATGTAAATGTGAATGACGTATCAGTGTGATGTAATGTAAGTAAATGTGAATGACGTAAGCATGTCGGGGACATGTGTACGTGATATTGATTTTTAACGTAGTTTTAACAACTTTTCAGTCATATCGCTATGATGTCTGTATGTAGTTTGGCAATTTTTAATGACGTCTAGCACTTGGGCATCATGCCGCAAACATTTAGCGTAATGGCCCACTCAGTCACATTATCCTGCTACCAGGCCGACCAGTCCTAACATTAACCTCTGAAAGCTGAACGCCTAGCGAGGCATCTGTAAGTACTATTTGTATAGGTCTTTGGTATCTTACGAGTCTAGCTCTTACAAAAGAAACAGTGAAAAAGTGAAACCAACACGCTTTGTAAAATTTAATAAATAATTTATTTCCCTAAAATATCAAGTGGAAAATGAGAATAAAATGAAATCCAAAATTAATCAAAGAATTAAAAGATAGAAGTCCTAGTAATACAATTTCCTGAATGAAACTGAGTTCGGATCCCACTCAAATCCACCATGAAAGACGACGGCGTCTGTTGTAACCTGCGATGTTCTGCAGTGTTAATAGTGTCTTGTTGAATCACAGAAAATATTATCAAAGTGTTTAAAGTCTGTGTATGTTTGGATCAATGTCCTTGTCCAAGAATTAATCTAAAGCACTAGTATTTGTAGTGAAAACGATCATTAGAAATTCAAAAATTTTAAGAAAGAAAAAAACTTTGTGGAAAAACTTGTCACGAGATCTTATGTATTGAATTATATGTTTCGAATATTAGCATCTCCCTCTAAATTCAAATTTTAAATCAGATATCTGATCAAGATTAAGCAAACCTATTTTTTAATAACGGTCGATGGTATTTTTTTATTATTTAATATAAGAATGTTAATAGTGAGAATAATCTCAACATACAGTCTTGATGTACATGTCAAATACAAGCAAATAAATCCACTACAGGTTAAACTAAACAAACGTGTCAAACTGCTAGTGAAGCTACGTACATATATTTCATAGAGCTGTACCAACCTTGTGTAATTATCCTAGCTTAATGTAAAGTCAGAATGATCATTTTGTAATGGGTGTTTACTAGTGTAAGTCTAATGAATAGAAGAACTTGGTATGAACCATCATGAAATATATCAGACCATTTTGAATAATGCTTAATGTTAAAAAGACCCTGTAATTGTGACATGAATTACGACAAAGCAAATTTGGAAGTTACTTGCATATAACTTCGATAGACAGATAAATAAAAATAAGTCAAACATCAGTTTCTTAAAAGATATTTCATTATCGCAATATGTATACCAATATCGTAATCGCAAGATTTGCAAAATATCATAAACTCTTGTATGGATTCAGTGTACCAGCATTCAAAGCTCTGTTGTAAATTTTGTTTTCAAAGACGGAATTGTATCGATCATGACATGCAAGGAATGATCTAAATCGGGTCAAACACAAAGCTTCTAAAGTGATACCCACATCAGGAAATATTACGCAAGATCATTGCAACAACACATTAGTTGTCGAATGGGTCAGAGCTACCAAATCCATATACGTTGATATAAATCACGTCCTAAGTATGCATGTAATCTTGGTCAGTTGAACTCATTCATAAATTTGATAGTATAACCTCACAACTCTAGTTTTTTTTTTTAACGCGGATATTTTAATATTGTCACCATAGTGATAATAAGCTCAGCTAGTCAGATGGAAAATCCTTCCAGTAATATGCACTAATCTGTATCATCTTGATGATATAAGCGCACATTTCAAGTTTGATCAAATTATGACCAGAAATATGCCTTTCATAATGGTATAGGCACAATCAATCATATCCAAGATCACCTTTTTATTATGATTGGATGTCGTTCATTCAGGGAACAAGCAGTCCATGGCTAAATGAGCCTGGAGAACTAAAACTCATTATTAGAAAAATACAATTTCGTGTCAGTAGCCCAATCTTTACGTAGACCAATAAATATGTCAGTAGTTAATGGGGGCACTATAGGGACAATGGAAAACCCAGTCAAAAACAGCGTGGGCCACTATAGGGACAAGATTTATGGGGACAATGGGAAATCCAGTCAAAAACAGCGTGGGGCACTATAGGGCAAAAGGTCGTGCGGCACTATAGGGACAAGGGAAAATTAACATGGTGGGTCTATATAGGGACAAGAAACAAATAGAACATGGTGGGCCTGTATAGGGACATGGGAAATGGAACATGGGAAATATGATTTGTATAGGTATAGGGGACTGTAAAGCGACAAGGGAACAAATGGTGGCAAAGAAAGCTAATATCTTTTCGAGATATATGAGTGGCCATAAAAACAAGCCACACAATCTCCTATCAAAACAGAAGGGAAGGAAAATAAAATGGTACAATCTCCTATACACACAGAAAGAAAGGAAAACAAAACAAGGATAATTAAGAACACCATACATTCTATGTGAAATATGTTCATTTTCATTCATTCATCAATTTAGTAAAATGGTAGTGTGATATTTATTGTCGACTGACTTCTTAACATATCTCAAATTTAAGGGATGTCCTGTGTTTCTCAGCACACGCTACAAACAATATTGCCAAGTTGTAACAATCTAAGTCGAAGGGGAAAAAGAAGCAGCAGCAAAATATGCTTTGTTCTATCGACAGTCTAAGATGTGTGTTTTGATTTGAAATTCAAAGTTAACCATAGGCAGGGTCATAAAGTGCAATGTCACTCGCGTCAATCATTGTTACATTGTTAAAATTCTTCCGAACGTGTGTTTTGGTTCTGGGTTTTTTATTTCAAAGTTAGCCATACGCAGGGTTATACAGTGCAAGATCACTCGCGTCATTCTTAAAATAGTTTTGTATTTGTTTCCTTTCTATAAAACGGTAGATCTCATGCTTAAAAAAATTTCCGTAACACATTGCAGTGCCAAAAATATAGATAAGGCTCTGATAACTGAATTGTACAAGTTTGTCAGCTCAAGATTTTATTTCATCCAACGATTTACTGATTGACTATTTGTAAGGGTGTAGCGTTTGAAAAACAAATTATATAACAAACGAAAACTATGGTGCCTACTGATTAAAATTTTGGAGAGGTATCTTCAAACGGGAACATCTACCATTAGAATTTCAATCAAACGTATTACAACGGAGAGAGAGAGAGAGAGAGAGAGAGAGAGAGAAAGAGAAAGAGGAAGACTACGTTATACCTACTTTTGAAAGGAATCAGGACACTTACGCTTGTTTTTGAGGTATATTTTCCCTTAGAAAAATTCAAAGAAACACACATCCCACTTAGAAAATCAATTCCATAGGAAAGGTCCACGATTTTAAAATATCATCAGTGAACCGATGACAAATACGACTAAAATGTTCTCACAAAATAGTACATCCAAACATGTTTTGGTGTATTTCGCAATAAGACTGACATTTCCACGAAGAGGCGATTATTTGTGCATAAGTTTTATTGTTTGGAAAGTGACTAGTGGACAGGTACAGAAATACACGCCTTATCTTCTCGCTGTGAGAATAACAACTGAAGCCGATTTGAAGCGAAGGCGGTAGAAAATATCGGTTTGCCAATGAAATCACTTACAATGAGTGACGCATTGTTTGGTTCGAAATTCAAGGTAGGTAGTGTAGTGGTCAGGCGCAGAAAAACACGTCTTATCTTGTCACTGTACTAAGAACGAGTGAGGGCATTTTGAAGCTAAGGGGGTAGAGAAAAAAGTGTAGCCAATAAATTGCATCTAACGACTGGCGCATTGTTTTGCCTAGGCTCATGCATTGATTCAATTGCAGCGCAGGCAGACTGAAGTGTGAACTTACAATCCTTTTGTTGCACATTGTACCATTTCTTCATGACACATCAACTACTTAACTGCAATTGTTGTTTGAGTTTTAAAACTGACCAAAAATATACTTTCTCACTTTGACACTTTGACATAAACACATTCGTCTAGGTAGAGATAAATAATATAGTAGTGAGTGGTAACTTTTGTCAAACTAGTGAATTTGGGGTTTGTATAAAGTAAATAAACAAGTCCAGTGAACCTCAAGGATGATAACCCAATCTGTCTGTCTATTGATGTGAATATTTACATCAAAAACAATATGCCCTGCAAAACACAAATATATACGGCAAGCATGATTAGAATGAACACAACATCACCTAACTGTAGTAACAAAGAGATGTTTTTGTTCACGTCCGCGTAACTTAGAGTTTCAATCCTCTTTCAAGACAAACTTGGTATCCTTTTGTGAGCGTGAAATTAAAATACTGAAAAAACTTAAGCGCTTTGCTATAGACTATAGTATAGATAATTTCAGCAACAAACTAAACAACACAAACACCGTTACAACAATGGAAAGCCCGAAATCGTGTATTAAAAAAGAAATGCGTTTAAAAAAAATAATTAAAGATTAACGATGGCTAAGCAATACAACCGAATTAAAGAAAGGCAATGATATTTGTATATAGTCCTTTCACTTTGATATTGTATGCGGATGTAATCTGCCATGTATTAACAGCTTGATAAAAAGTATACGCAAAGAGAAACTTCAATTCAAACTGACTTTTTCAGATTTGTTCCTTCTTTTTATTTTTTGGGAAAACACCTAAACACTATTCAAAGAAAATACACATATCAAAACATACCATTTGCTATCCACACACACACACACACACACACACACACACACACACACACACACACACACACACACACACGGGGAAGTTAGCCAAAAACAAACCACACTATTTACTATCCAAAATAACACCATTTACTATCCACACACACGGGGAAGCAGCCAAAACAAAACATACCATTTGCTACACACACACACACACACACACACACACACACACACACACACACACACACGGGGAAGTAGCCAAAAACAAGCCACATCATTTACTATCCAAAATCACACCATTTGCCATCCACACACACGGGGAAGCAGCCAAACAAACCACATAATTTACTATCCAATATCACACCATCTACCATCCATACACACGGGGAAGCAGCTAAAACAAAACAAACAATTTACTATCCAATATCACACCATCTATCATCCATACACGGGAAGCAACCAAAGTAAAACATACAATTTATTATCCACACACGGGAATCAGCCAAAATAAACATACAATTTACAATCCAAACACCGGTAAGCAGCCAAAACAAACCGCTTAGTCTACTATTCAATATCACACCATCTACCATGCACACACAAGAGAAAGCAGCCAAAATAAAACATACAATTTACTATCCACACACGGGAAGCAGCCAAATAAAACCACATAATATACAATCCAATATCCTCCACACACGGGAAGCAGCCAAAACAAATTACATAATCTACTAACCAATATCATACAATCTACCATTGATATGAGGGATAGAACGAAGTCATAGAGCATCTATATTTTTTTTAAAAATGTACAACAAACGACAGACGCATTGGTTTCAAAAGACATTTTGTTATTCAAATAAGAAACAACTAACAAAACACAATTGTTTTTTTCAACTAACAAACATTGATTCCAAGAAGCAGTGCACGAACTACGTTTCAAAAGGTAATAAAGTTCCCAAGTATCCATTTTTTTGTAGCCCTGTTTTTTTTCCTTACTTCACAGATGATGATAAGCCATCAATTCGATCCAGACTTTTTGCTTGAAAAGTTCTGTCAAATAACTGTTGGTTTCCTTCTTCTCCTTAATCATGGCCAAGAGAGCTTCGATGTGATCAATTTCTCGAGCAAACAATGGAGGAGAGGAATGATCACGCAAGTTTTTTTTTACCACTGCAGTAACACGGCTGCTTTTGAGATGAGACACCAAGCTTCGTTCAGATAATTGTCCAATTTTTCTTCTTGACTCATCATCATACATTGATCATGTTGAATTTGACTGGGATGATCGATTTGACATCCATAACAATCTTTTTTAATCATGTCCCTCATTGTATTCTCCAAGTGTTGTGCAAAATAAGCAACTAACTGTTGTTCCTGTTCTGGCCATCTGGATTGCATGATCACTACTTCTTCTTTTTGGTTTTGAGGGTTTGCTTTCTCTGTAACCTCCCATTCCATGGATTCTCGACTATTCAAAGAGGGATCAGAGTTTTCCATAGTGTCTAATAGTCTAGAATGACTTCTCTCAAACTATTGATTTCTATGGTATTATCGAATTCAGCATACAGAATAACATTCATCGTTTCGCCAAGACCTGCTGAAAACTGAAGTTCCACACGCAGTTGCCCCGATTTTATAGGGTGGAAATGTACCTCGTCGCTGCCTTGGTCTGGAGTGAAATCAAAAGCCCACAAAGTGTAACCTCCTGCATAGTCGTCGTAGGAAATACCGTGACTGGTGTTGGTTCATAACTGTCCTGTGGATTCGTACGGCGATAAGTACGATCTCAAGTAATTCTTCTGGGCAAAGTCGGGTTCGAAGGGTCGGGTACACAAGTTTTGCCATCGCGACTGACTTCGATTTTGGATACTTTGCAGTGCATCAACTGGAAAGGATTTTGATCGTGGGTACCGTTGAGGGCTGCATTGCTAACGATACCAATGAATAAACGTTTGGGTAACTGTTCTTGGAACAGATGATCTTCGATCTTAGATCGGAGTCCAGTGGCAATGCTGTAAGTTTTTACTTCCACGCGTCGTATCGGATACTTGGCTGTCGTTCTGCTCAAAGTGTGACTGATATCGTTTCCTACTTTAGGTAACACTTCCACACGGCGCACGGGGAACCTGGCTTCTTGGATAATGGTTTTGTATTCGTTGGCATGAGCCATCAAATGGAAAGCAGTACTGCTACGATTCAGTCTCAAGCGAATATCCACACCATTCAGCAAATACTTCTCTTGAAACCACATGTCCAAACGCAAGCGATCGAATAGTTCTAAACTACGTCCTTGGTGAGGATCGCCATCTACGGTCAAGGCTGTGTCGTTAAACTTATCTGCAGTGTCAGGTTTCCATACCACGCAAGCATCTAAATGAGTGTTTTTGTTTTCTTTTCCGTACGTCAAGAGATTTTCTAGGTACGCTCGGTTAGGGTAAGTATCCATGCTACTGCTCACCAGTTTGTTATTCATGTACAAATCCACATCGCTGAAGAAGGAATGCATTAAATTGTTGACGGGAGCTACTAGGGCATCTGCTCCTGGAATGGAGTTGTCCGTTTTAATCACTTTCACTTTCAAATACAAGTAACTGTTGGTTAGATCGATGTAATCTTCGAGTTGCCCTTTGATTTCAAACTCGATGGGAGCTGAATCCTTAAAAGAGGAGACGGGATGAAATTCGACCCATTGGGCTTCTTGCATGTTCCTCATCGTGGGTGGCATGGTACAGAGATCCAGTTCCGACCTGGAA
Source organism: Unio pictorum (assembly GCA_030141615.1). Classification (NCBI taxonomy): domain Eukaryota; kingdom Metazoa; phylum Mollusca; class Bivalvia; order Unionida; family Unionidae; genus Unio; species Unio pictorum. The sequence goes on from JARLTB010000095.1 coordinate 4,796,467, forward strand.
CAGGCTCAAGATTCTTGGTGCATAATTTTTTCTCAGTCTCTATGTTTTGCGTTTAATAATCAAAAATGTCTAAGTCTCGAGCGGTTCTTTTTTTCTTCGTTCCTCTAAACTTTAGAGGTACGGAGACTTTTGAAAGGGTGTCTTCGTCGACGCTTTCTGCCTTGTCCTTGCTGTGTCCTCAGGGAAGCAGGAATGCCAGACACGGTACCGTTCAGGGCATTTATAGGACTTTCTCGTCGACCCAAAATCTCTTTACCCGTTTGAAGCAAAACATTTTTGCCTGCTCTCAAGAAAGCTCCTTTGGGGTTTTGTTTTTCAATGAGAACATTTTCAAGAAATTCTTTGCCTTGAGTCAATGCGGCATCTTTTAAGGCGTGCAATCCTCGTGTCACCATCGGTTTCAAGGCTGATTTAAACATATCTCCTAAACCATGTCCTCGTTGTCGAGTGACTCCTTGGTACACAGGATACATCACTTTTTCAGTTGTTCGAGAATCGTTTTTGAAAATGGAGTTTCACTGTGACTTTCCCTTTGGTAAATGGAATATTTTGTCCTAGTTCTCCTTTTATAGTAATGTTGACACTGTCGAAATACGATTTACTGACGGGTATATAATGAGGATGTACAAATTCGCGGTGAACGTGATAGGTATTTCCACCTTCCTCGTCAGCGATCATGGCAGAATCCACTTTGAAAGGAATGACACGCAGTAACGGTACAGAGGTGTGTCCCACGACGTTGTACTCCACCACATCGGAGTACACAAACATCAAGTTGAGTCCTTGGTTCATTTCTACAGGGAATCGAAAATATTTCGCAAAATCCGAGTTACTGCTTATGGCTGGTATTTCTTTTTTCTTGACCAACCTGAAGTCTCCACCCAAAATATCATACAATTCAGGACAAAAGGTAATGGCCATTATTTTATTCTCTGAAAATTTGATCATGAGGCGACGAGCCACTTTAATGCACTCAAAGGTAACACTTTTTCTGGCTTTCTCCTTGGCTTTACCAAACAAAGTATTGAACCTGGCTACAATCGTATTCACTAAATGTTGACCACTAAAATAATAGCCTGCAGGAATGGTTAACAGATAGGTGGACCGTTTAGTTTTGGGGTCCTGTGTTTTCATCGGGTCACTAACAGTGATGCGTTCGTCTAAGACTTGTTGCAATTGCTTGTCATACACTTCAACTGTGAAAAAGTTTTGATTTTCGACGATGTTTTTGATTTGTGTCGGGTGTATCATTTCCACTAAAGCTACTTCCCAATGAGCATCTTCATTCAAATGCATGGCTTGAGGTAATTTAGCCGTGTAACAGCACAACGTGTTGTTAGGAAACACCTCCATGGAACTGTCACTGGGCAATGTTAAGTAAAATTGGTTAATAGTGTTGTTCATAATTCCAATGTTCTTCTGTCCGAGGAGTCACTCGAGGTTAAAGGAGTGTCTAAAAGAGGATTGTGATTGGAAGGGTGACTGTCAGGAGAATGACTAACGTTGGACGCAAGGCTCCCAATAGTGTTGCTGTTGTTCCCGTTGTAAGAGTATTTCAGGGAAGGATTGGGAAGAAGATAACCGATGCAACTGCTGAGTATAATGGTCCACAATTGTTTGTCTCCTTGTTGCAAACTCAAATTAGCAATAGCTGCACCAATGACACAATACACCACAAAGATTTGACAGAAAAAGACGATTTGGGTTTTAGGGACACGTTCTCCACACCACACCCACAAGGGTTGCTTTTGTAAATCTTGCAGAGATGAAGTTGGTGAAGGAGTAGTCACTGTGGTTGCTGAAGCTGTATTGAAGGGCATGATGGTCACTTCTTTTTATAGTCGATGACTTGCGAAGCGTCAATCCAAGAATCAAAACTAGGAGGATATCCTTTCCAACGTACTTTGACTTCTTTGACATGACGTTTTCCTACTTTACGGATTCTTCGTTCGAGAATGTTTTCAATGTCGTACACGTCGTCTTCGTTTTTGGTGACACGTTGTAACTCAGGCAAGTAAAATGTTCATTTTAATACGTCTCCGTTCATGTCTTCCAATTTATAGACGGTATAATGACGATCACGTACTCGTTCAGTAACACGAAACAATTCGGTGGTCCAGTTGGGTAAGTAACCTTTGTCGAAAGTGCGTTTGGTTTTACCAATGCGTACCCAATCTCCCGGGATTAACACTTCTCCACCTTTCTTGGGGACAGCCCTCGTCCGGGACGTACCAAACAGACGCTCAAAAACAGTCACTTCGTTGTCAGGTGTCACCTCTTGTGGGGCACGTCCAATGCTTCTATGGTAAGATTGATTGTAGGCTTGAACTAAGTGCGGTAAGACGTCGATGTACTTGAGAGTGTGTTGATGCGTAAAATATTTCCACATGCGTTCTTTCAAGGTACGTTGAAAACGTTCCACGATACTGGCTTTGGTTTCAGGATTTTCGGTGGTGAAAAAATGAATGTCACGTTTCTTTAATTCTCGTTGGAAAGCTTGGTTCAGAAATTCGGTGCCTTTGTCGGTTTGCCATCGAAGAGGGTGACGACCACTTTGTTCAACACCAGTTGCAAAGCTCGTACTAACTCTCCGCTCGATTTGGATGTCAATGGTACGACCCAGGCAAATTTAGAAAAGACGTCGATGACTCAAAATAAATATTTGTAGCCACGATTGTAGGTGGCTAAATGAGAGACATCGGCTAAATCGGCTTGCCATTGATGATCGATGCCTTCCACTTGAGTGCGACTTCTGTGAAATTTTCGTCGAATGGGTTTGTGTAAAGTGTATGTCGCTTGTTCCTGTAACCATCGTTGTACTGCAGGTAAACGGAGCTTTTTCAGGCGAGTTTTGGCAGCACGATACAATTTGTGAATACCTCCGTAACCTGCAGGGTGAGCTGGATCGTAGTAAATGCTGGCTAATACCTTCTCCATGGTTTTGGTTAATAAGTGACCCACTCTTCGAGGATATTGCTTTGGGTGGGACGAAATGGGGGTTGTTTGGAAGCGGATTAACGTGTCCGATGTGCCACAGGAGTCGACGTCGAGGGTACTGGTGGTGGCGGCGGAGGTAATGGGATAGCTTCTTTGGTCTTCTTTTCTTTTTTCACTTCTGGTTTCCTTTCTTTCTTTTTTACTTCTGTTGAAGGAGGAGTGGCCATCATCTTTTAAACCCAAGTTTTGAGTTCTTCTCGTTGGGGAGTGGGGGAAGGGGTCAATAAGGAAGCGGAAATCTTACTCGGAATGGGAGTGGTAGTGGATGTTTGAAAGAGATCATGGGGTTCTTCTTCCTTGGGTAATGGTGGGGTGACGCCTGTTTTGACCGCTGTAGTGGGTGAGAGCGACGGACTATGTATCAGTGCCTTCAAATCGGACAGTGTGGGTAGAGCTGTTTGTTCCACAGCTTTTCGATGAAAGAGTTGTAGTCGTTGCAAAAGTTGACCGTACTTTTGCGATTTTTCGGTTTCGGACAAATCGTGGCGATGCATCAAAGATTGCAATTCGTGTTGTAATTGGGACATCTCAGACAAATCAGGATTGGGTGGTAAATGAGGGGTACGTTGTTCTTGCCATCGATGGTATTCCATCCATCGTTTGTATGGGACTAAAGTCAGTTTTCGTCCTTCCATGGGCTTCCAAAGGTTACATCTGAGTTTGTGGTGCTCCATGGATCCCTTTTATCTTCTGGAAGGATCACATTTGGGACATCCCTCGTGCCATCCCTTGTACCAAGCCTGGCAATATACTCGCGCCGGCTTTTGCTAATCCTGTTATCAAAGTAAAAAGAAAGGGTAAAAATCCTCCGCGTTGCACCAACATCTTTTTCTTTTGACGAATGGGTATTTTCTTTTGGACCATTTGACGAAGAACGTGTCGATGTTTGGCTAAGCCTTTTTTCTGGTGTGGAGACAAAGGTATCGTGCCTTTCAAGACATTCAAACAACATTCGCACACGGTATCGATGACATCTTTGGAAGCTGTTTTAATGATTTGTTTTCGCATGGATGGAGAGGCTTTGGACAGGACGGACAACATGTCTCCGTGTTTGACTAAACGAGAAGGTAGTCCTTTCCTTTTCTTTCCTTTGTGGGATGAAGAAGAATGTTTTGTGTGAGGTGACATCTTTGCTTGTTCGTTCCAGAAATACACTGTCGTCAATGACTTGGCACACACCCGCTTTTATTTACTAGCGCTTCGTCAAAAAAGTAACGATGTGTTTCCCAAAATTGCCAAAGGATCCTCCTTTTTGGTGGCTCTTTTTTTTCTTTAAAGGACTACGTCTTTGGAGGGGATGACGTCGATGTTTGGTTTTTAAGCTTTTTGTACGATGACGAGATTGTCTTTTTTCCTTTTCCTTTTTGGACGGTAGAACATCGAGTGTTGTGGTGTGCACGTTTCTGAGGAAGATTTCTTGAGTGTTCAGCAGTAGCACAGAAAAATACTGATTCTCGTTGTGGTCCTCAAGTCATATTTTTATACTGGAATGCGACGCCACTGATCATCTTTGCGTCGTATCAACTTCATGACAGGTAACACACGTCGTGAAGCGGTTCGTAACGGACTCAATCGGGACAGTTCTTGTTTGGACAAATCTAGTAAACTCTTTAACATGCCAGATCTTTCTTGGACTTTGACTTTGGGGGCTGGTACTTTGTGAGCAGCTGCTACTGCCGCTAATGATGTGGACGAGGGTGACACCGGTGGAAGAGACGTTTTGGGAGACGCAGATTTCCAATGTTTCATCAAATTAGGAAAAACGGGTGTCAAATTGGCTTTGGCTGGCATCACCAACAACGGAGAAGTGGCAGCACCTGAGGCTACTGGAAACGCAGTTCCTGCCAAACGTCCTTGTAGATCTTCTCTTACAGGTCGTGGTTGACGAAGATAAGGATACGTTCTGGCCGAAGTGCCCTTTTTGCGGGTGACCACTTTTTCTGTGGACTTTTCTTTTTCTGTGTTTTGGTCTTGGTACCCTTGTTCTTCTTCTTAGGGGTTCGTTTGGCTTTTTTTGTTTTCTTGGGGTGAACTTTGGGAGTATTGGGATCCCATTTTAAAAGAGAACGAATGATGACACCTCCTAGAGAACCACTACCTCCAGGTTTCAATATGATTTGCTTTTTAATTTGAGTGTCGATGCGAGGATCGGCCAGTTGCGTCAAGGCTACTTTGTTTCTGTCAAAAAAGCGTTTGGTTTGATGTGGAATGTGAATGATGCCTTGCAGTATTTGACGTGCTGTCACCGTAAACCATCGTAAGACTTCTTTGAGACTGGCTTCTAAGACGTGAGCACGTATTTGTGGATTTTTTCGCGACTGATACCGTACAAGGCTCGAATCAATTTGATTGGAAGATGAGACTGAAGGGACGTCATGTTGACGATGTATGAGACAAGGTTAAAGTAACCCAAGGTTTTTATAGATTTTTTTAGTGGTTCATTTGGTTATGTCGACGACGAGGAAGTGTACACGACAGGGCCTCCGTCTTGACACCAGTCGTGAAACAAATCGGTACGAAATCGCAAATAATCAGGGGTAGTGGGTTTTAAATCCACGAGCAAATAGGCGTGTGGCGTTTGAGTGGCATCATCGTACGCATGAGTCAGCCAAGGTGTTCCTAACTGTTTGGCTAAGACTTGCACTTGTGATTTATCTCGAGGACTTTTAAACAAGACCACGTAATGAGCATTGAGACTAATGGTACGATGGGCTTTACTTTGTTGAAATAAATTTTGTGTAATGTAAATGACAGTGGCATTACGATGATGCCCTTTACGCGTAAACCACAGTTTAATTTCTTCTTCATCTTCTCCTAACATGTCGTCAAAAATAACCCAATGAGTTTGACTAGGGTCAGACACGATCCCCTCGTCTTCTTTAGGAATGCCTTCTACAAACACAATGGAATCACCTTGACTTTCTTGCAAGAGGCTGTATGCCGATTGCCACTCTTTGTAACACCACACGATGCGTTGAGGTGAACTATCGATCAAATGATGTTTATGTTCGATCAAACGTTTGACAAATTCGGTTTTGCCTGAACCGCTCGGTCCAGCAATTAACATGTTAAAAGGATGACGAAGATACAACGCCTCCCAACTAGCATGATCTAAGTGTTCGTCAATGACTTTGAATGTCGAGGAGGAAGGAGTAGTAGAAATAGCAGAGTGAGCCATTGTCGTGTAGTGGTATGACACGATTGAAACAGACAAGACAAGAGGTTTTTATACTTTTTTCAAGACACGTTTATTTGAATGCAACACGAAAGACAAAAATACATAAAAGCCAAATGGATAAATACAGGAATAAAATACACAGGGAAACGATCAAAATGTCATATAAACAAGTCACTGTACAACATTGTTTGGGTAACGAAAGTGTCCTAGAGGTAGTGTGCAACGTTCTTATAGTCTCTACATGGGGTACATTCACATACGTGTCCTCTCGAAAGGGCCTTTGTGGGGGAATGTCCATGACAGTTCTGTCTTGAACAGAGGGATTGTCCTGGGTGACAGATTCTTTTTCTTCTTCTTCTTCTGGTACTGTCACTAACACAGGTTTAAAAGTGACTTTTTTCACTCGACGATGAATTTTACGAACACAACGTTTGGGCATAATGGGATGCTTCGTTTGTCCAAGCCTCAAAATCCCAACTTTTCCAGTGACGTACATCTGTCCAATGAGGGTGTAAGTCACAAGCTACACACACATCTTCGTACACCGCTTCCGTACGTAAAAGTTGTCGAATCTTTTTTTCCTGTAGAGGTCGAGACGTATCCAGCTGAAAGCGTAAGGCTTTGAACAGAATGAGTCTCTCGTGGACATTTAAAGGAGTCACCATACTGTCTTTTTTGGTAGGTAGTGTTCGTAAAGTGTCCACAAGGAATCGACAGGTAAACGAAATCCCAGAAAGCAAGTCACTAAAACACACACTACATGTCGACCCTCATTCATGGGACACAGTTCTTGTAATAAGTGTTCGTAATCTTTCACCGTGTGAATCTTCTCATTGATATCCTTCCACGGAATCTGTTGGATCACAAGTGATAAAGGTTGTGGCATGGTCGTTCTCTTTTATACTTCTTTTTTTAGGTCGAAGACCATCAGTGTATATTCTGCACAGAATCAAATCTCCTCCAAAAGCGAAAGTTATTAATATAACGTGTAATTTCGTCCCACTGCCATTCAGGGTAACGGTTAAGAAGGATCAAAACATCTTCAGATGTAAACGTACTAAATTGGAAACAGAGCAAAAAAGCACCCTTGATCCAGAGAAATCTAACACGTTGGTTAATTTTTGTCACTTTCCTCTTGTGAATTTCACGACACAAAAGTTCTACAGTCACCCATTGAGATTTTTCTTTAGCAAGGCTTTGCCAAACGTCCTTGTAGATCTTGTCTTGCAATTCGTATGGTAATCCTTGAATATTATGTTTTAGAGAGGGCTTATATACTGGTCTAGATTTGTTAAACGACATGAAGCAGTAGTGTCACTTCCAATCACTAGGTCCTACTAAAGGTAGGTATTGACAATTCGGAGACCATCGAGCATGTTCCAGGTAAGCGGAATTTTTATGTTCCCACTCGTAAATGGATACACCACAACTGAAACACTTGACTTTATCCCCTTCACCCAAGTAGAAAAATCCGGCTCTGGCTAATTCTTCAGGAGTTGGAATCAACTATTAAAGTTAAAGTATTCAGGCAAGCGCACAGGGAACGAATATTCGTCTTTCACAATTTCATTTCGATACAGGTAGGGTGAAATTATCAGGAGGTTACTTTGGATTGAATGACATCCGTAAGATAGTAGCCCCATGGTCTCACGAGGAGATGGCATTGGTTTTGCATCAAGAGTGATTGAGATGGTACTGCGACGTTAGGACAAGTACGTACTCCAGAAGTACGTTTCTCAACTACGATGTCTCATTCTCTCTGTCACTTTTACTTTGTTGCTGACCACGATGTCTACCAACAACTGTATTTCTTTATTTGATTTTTAAAAAAATATAAAATACTAGATCCATTTTTTAAAATAATCTACTCTTATTTGACAGAAGCGACAACGACTTCTACTCTTACCACAGTTGCTACACCTACAAAGGGTATCCTTCCCGAGACCAAAGTATGAGACAGCGCAAGCAAGTTGTGAAGTTTAGTGAATCTGTATAAACAACAACTGTCAAGCCTGCTATGTTTCAATTCTGTTTGTGATAATAATTTGTGATATTTCACATTATCCTAAGTGGAAGGTTACAAACTGTACAAACGTTATATGACTTTAGCTTTTGACACTTACACATACCTCTTTCTATCGTGTGATTAGTAGATTTGCTGGAGTGATTTTGGATAGTAAATGATGTAGTTTGTTTTTGGCTACTTCCAAGTGTGCGTGTGTGCGTGTGTGTGTGTGTGTGTGTGTGTGTGTGTGTGTGTGTGTGTGTGTGTGTGTGTGTGTGTGTGTGTGTGTGTGTGTGTAGTAAATGGTGCGATATTGGATAGTAAATAATATGGTCTGTTTTGGCTGCTTCCCGTGTGTGTGTGTGGTTAGTAAATTGTGTGATTTTGGATAGTAAATGATATGGCTTGTTTTGGCTGCTTCCCCTATGTGTGTGGTTAGTAAATGGTGTGATTTGGATAGTAAATGATATGGTTTGTTTTGGCTGCTTCCCGTGTATGGATGATAGATGGTGTGATATTGGAGAGTAGATGATGTGGTTTGTTTTTAGCTACTTCCTCGTGTGTGTGTGTGTGTGTGTGTGTGTGTGTGTGTGTGTGTGTGTGTGTGTGTGTAGCAAATGGTATGTTTTGTTTTGGCTGCTTCCCCGTGTGTGTGGATAGTAAATGGTGTGATTTTGGATAGTAAATGGAGTGATTTTGGATAGTAAATGGTGTGGCTTGTTTTTGGCAACTTCCACGTGTGTGTGTATGTGTGTGTGTATGTGTGTGTGTGTGTGTGTGTGTGTGTGTGTGTGTGTGTGTGTGTGTGTGTGTGTGTGTGTGTATAGAAAATGGTATGTTTTGTTTTGGCTGCTTACCCGTGTGTGTGGATAGTAAATGGTGTGATTTTGGATAGTAAATAGTGTGGTTTGTTTTTGGATACTTCCCCGTGTGTGTGTGTGTGTGTGTCTGTGTGCATGTGTGTGTGTGTGTGTGTGTGTGTGTGTGTGTGTGTGTAGCAAATGGTATGTTTTGTTTTGGCTGCTTCCCCGTGTGTGTGGATAGTAAATGGTGTGATTTTGGATAGTAAATAGTGTGGTTTGTTTTTGGCTAACTTCCCCGTGTGTGTGTGTGTGTGTGTGTGTGTGTGTGTGTGTGTGTGTGTGTGTGTGTGGATAGCAAATGGTATGTTTTGATATGTGTATTTTCTTTGAATAGTGTTTAGGTGTTTTCCCAAAAAATAAAAAGAAGGAACAAATCTGAAAAAGTCAGTTTGAATTGAAGTTTCTCTTTGCGTATACTTTTTATCAAGCTGTTAATACATGGCAGATTACATCCGCATACAATATCAAAGTGAAAGGACTATATACAAATGTCATTGCCTTTCTTTTATTCGGTTGTATTGCTTAGCCATCGTTAATCTTTAATTATTTTTTTAAACGCATTTCTTTTTTAATACACGATTTCGGGCTTTCCATTGTTGTAACGGTGTTTGTGTTGTTTAGTTTGTTGCTGAAATTATCTATACTATAGTCTATAGCAAAGCGCTTAAGTTTTTTCAGTATTTTAATTTCACGCTCACAAAAGGATACCAAGTTTGTCTTGAAAGAGGATTGAAACTCTAAGTTACGCGGACGTGAACAAAAACATCTCTTTGTTACTACAGTTAGGTGATGTTGTGTTCATTCTAATCATGCTTGCCGTATATATTTGTGTTTTGCAGGGCATATTGTTTTTGATGTAAATATTCACATCAATAGACAGACAGATTGGGTTATCATCCTTGAGGTTCACTGGACTTGTTTATTTACTTTATACAAACCCCAAATTCACTAGTTTGACAAAAGTTACCACTCACTACTATATTATTTATCTCTACCTAGACGAATGTGTTTATGTCAAAGTGTCAAAGTGAGAAAGTATATTTTTGGTCAGTTTTAAAACTCGAACAACAATTGCAGTTAAGTAGTTGATGTGTCATGAAGAAATGGTACAATGTGCAACAAAAGGATTGTAAGTTCACACTTCAGTCTGCCTGCGCTGCAATTGAATCAATGCATGAGCCTAGGCAAAACAATGCGCCAGTCGTTAGAAGCAATTTATTGGCTACACTTTTTTCTCTACCCCCTTAGCTTCAAAATGCCCTCACTCGTTCTTAGTACAGTGACAAGATAAGACGTGTTTTTCTGCGCCTGACCACTACACTACCTACCTTGAATTTCGAACCAAACAATGCGTCACTCATTGTAAGTGATTTCATTGGCAAACCGATATTTTCTACCGCCTTCGCTTCAAATCGGCTTCAGTTGTTATTCTCACAGCGAGAAGATAAGGCGTGTATTTCTGTACCTGTCCACTAGTCACTTTCCAAACAATAAAACTTATGCACAAATAATCGCCTCTTCGTGGAAATGTCAGTCTTATTGCGAAATACACCAAAACATGTTTGGATGTACTATTTTGTGAGAACATTTTAGTCGTATTTGTCATCGGTTCACTCTGATGATATTTTAAAATCGTGGACCTTTCCTATGGAATTGATTTTCTAAGTTGGATGTGTGTTTCTTTGAATTTTTCTAAGGGAAAATATACCTCAAAAACAAGCGTAAGTGTCCTGATTCTTTTCAAAAGTAGGTATAACGTAGTCTTCCTCTTTCTCTTTCTCTCTCTCTCTCTCTCTCTCTCTCTCTCCGTTGTAATACGTTTGATTGAAATTCTAATGGTAGATGTTCCCGTTTGAAGATACCTCTCCAAAATTTTAATCAGTAGGCACCATAGTTTTCGTTTGTTATATAATTTGTTTTTCAAACGCTACACCCTTACAAATAGTCAATCAGTAAATCGTTGGATGAAATAAAATCTTGAGCTGACAAACTTGTACAATTCAGTTATCAGAGCCTTATCTTTATTTTTGGCACTGCAATGTGTTACGGAAATTTTTTTAAGCATGAGATCTACCGTTTTATAGAAAGGAAACAAATACAAAACTATTTTAAGAATGACGCGAGTGATCTTGCACTGTATAACCCTGCGTATGGCTAACTTTGAAATAAAAAACCCAGAACCAAAACACACGTTCGGAAGAATTTTAACAATGTAACAATGATTGACGCGAGTGACATTGCACTTTATGACCCTGCCTATGGTTAACTTTGAATTTCAAATCAAAACACACATCTTAGACTGTCGATAGAACAAAGCATATTTTGCTGCTGCTTCTTTTTCCCCTTCGACTTAGATTTGTTACAACTTGGCAACATTGTTTGTAGCGTGTGCTGAGAAACACAGGACATCCCTTAAATTTGAGATATGTTAAGAAGTCAGTCGACAATAAATATCACACTACCATTTTACTAAATTGATGAATGAATGAAAATGAACATATTTCACATAGAATGTATGGTGTTCTTAATTATCCTTGTTTTGTTTTCGTTTCTTTCTGTGTGTATAGGAGATTGTACCATTTTATTTTCCTTCCCTTCTGTTTTGATAGGAGATTGTGTGGCTTGTTTTTATGGCCACTCATATATCTCGAAAAGATATTAGCTTTCTTTGCCACCATTTTTCCTTTGTCACTAGATAGTTCCCTATACCCATACAAATCATATTTCCCATGTTCCATTTCCCATGTCCCTATACAGGCCCACCATGTTCTATTTTTTCTTGTCCCTATATAGACCCACCATGTTAATTTTCCCTTGTCCCTATAGTGCCGCACGACCTTTTGCCCTATAGTGCCCCACGCTGTTTTTGACTGGATTTCCCATTGTCTCCATAAATCTTGTCCCTATAGTGGCCCACGCTGTTTTTGACTGGGTTTTCCATTGTTCCTATAGTGACCCCATTAACTACTTATGTCTTCGAATTATATGACCATCTTCCTAGCACACTGTGGCAGACTACGCAGTAAAACTTAAAATTGTCGCGCACGGCTTTATCGAACTGGTTTGAAAACTTGATGATACAAGTTTATATTACTACTTCGTTCACAAAGATATCCGAATAAAAGTCAAACGCATGATCGCATAATATATATGTCGATTTCGCCCATTATCTAACTACTTCAAAAGGCTGATGATAAGAGTCTTTTAAGCTTCATTGCAAGGCTAATCAACTAATCTTCATTGTCGTCAACACGTAGCAAGTGAAAAATAAAATCACGAATCCACTGGATGAAATCGTCGTTGATATTAAGTTGCGTACTTTGGATGTGCATTGTGGGGAAAATGATAAGTTGAAGGGGACAAGCACACTCGTCAACAAGAATAATGTTCAGAATCGATTTATTCTTCTTGCTAATGCCTTGGGCGATCCCAATGAAATATTCGAAGTCACCACGTGATACTTCATTTGTATCCATCATCAAGACAATGTGCTTGCTTGACTTCATTTGTTGTGTCTGATCTTCCCACGTCTGTTTTCCGGGATATACATTCTGGCTGTTTCTGGTGATTCTTAGCCCGAAATTCCCAGACAAAAATTCCTCCAGTTTCTCAGCGTGAACGATAGTCTTATCTGTCCCTCTGTCTTCGTCATATAGAAGAAAAATGTCAAATTTTGATTTAGCTACTGAATTTAAATGAAACGCCTGTTGAAATTTTTCTCTCTTTCCCATAGTGACTAAATAGAAAGCACACTCAAGGTATACCCTCAAACGAAAATTTCCATTAATTTAAATCCCTTCTTTTTCACTTTTTTCTAACATTTGAGCTGCATCTTCATAAAGATTTTCCTTCAGTAAAGTTTTAATCTCACAACTAATTATTGTGGGATCGTTTGCTTCATCCCCACCCAGTTTCCGAATTTCTTGAAGAAAGGATCGAGTTTCGGCTGGTCTCTCGAGTACTTCACCGAGATTTGCAAGTTCTTGCAACATCGCACCATCCAGTTGTCGGTGTTGGAACATGTCTTTTAGTACTGGATATGACATCCATTCCTCTTTTCGAAAATTTAGAATCTAACCTTCTTTGGATGCTGTTTTTTCTAGTGCTTTTCTCCAGTATATGACAGCATCTATCTCAACTAGCCTTCTATTTTCCAAATCTGTCTCTTGTTCAGCAATATCTCTACAACAGGCACCAATATTTTCATAGCAAGAAACTTCTACTATGGCTTTGATGTTACATTCCATTTTCAACGTCCTCAAAAATACATCACGTGCATCCTTGAATTTCTCTATCTGTCTCAAAATTATGCCTTTATCCAAAGAAGCCCATTCGTTCCCACACAGTATCGCCTCGTCTAGATTATAAAGAATTTCTTTCACAATCTCCCCTTCGTTCTCTGGTATGCTGAATAAACGGTCGAACGCTTTAGCTGCTGCCCTCGTTGTTCGTTTAGTGTTCCTATATTGTAAATTGATATAAGCTTCTTCAGTGGCAGATTTAACACTTGTCTTTTTTTCTGAAGTAGCTGATATGGACTTTCCCTTCTCTGAAACTATTGTTCTTATGTTGGTCTGGAAGAAGTCTTGTGAATAGTCATCGTATTGTCTGGCAGAGTACCGACTGGGAACATTGCTGCCTTGGGCCTCTTGAGACACATCATTAGCTAAAAACGTTTTATGGCGAATACAGGTACTGACTGGATGATATCTATCACTTGTTTCATTGGTATAACCTGTCGCAGCAAACAGTTTGTCTTTCAGTCTCTGCTTCAAAACAAGAGCAAGTTGATGATGAGCATATGCTGTTTTTTCTTTAGTTAGAGACTTTCTCAGTACTTCCTCTGCCTTGTCTAGTTTATGTAAATGCCTGTAAAGTTTGCCACATACTTTCAATATGTGGGCGTCCTCATCACATGTTTTCCATGCCAAATCAAGAAGATGTTCAATATTAATTTCCTTAATTTCTTTCGGAAACAATTCTTCTATTCCATATTTGTTGAGCCTAACACCTCTCGATTTGACATATAAAATTTCTGCGAGGGACACCCAAGATCTACCCTTCCATTTGGCTGGAGAATCGGAACAAGCAACTTCGTATAGCAATTCTGTCCCTCTTTTTATGCACTCTTCTTCGTCCCTCTTTTCCCATCCTTGTTTGGGCATGTTTCCAGAATTACATAACTTACGATATATGATTCAAAGAAAATATAGTATTGGGATGGATGTCTATGTCGCTCAATTAACGAACTACGTCTTCAAGCATATCTTTAGACTTCAAGAGATACGATGGACCAAATATAGGGTAGCAGTACGCAATTTCCGCTTTTCCAATGAGGAGTAGATTATTGTTAGATTCTGCTAATTTGACTAACTTTTTGAGTTCTTCGTTTGCTTCAGCAAGGTTACCGTCTTCCCGCCTCATCCATAACCTATTGGAAAGAGAGACCATATTTTCTTTATCCAGTTCTAAAGCCTTTCGGTTGTAACTATAAGCAACATCTCTCTCATTGGCACTCCAGTTTAGAAAGGAAAGTAAATTATACATCCTTATCCGCTCTGTGGTTGAGTCAAATCTTTCGGACAAAACATTCTCCTCTACCTTCTTCTTAACCAAATCTATTTTTTGGCTGCTCTTCAGCTCTTCAATTTCAAGGTTGAATGACGAGGGAAAATCTTGAAATCTTTGTCGAAATCGGGCTTCTTCTTTATCCATTTTTCATCTACCTGTAATGAAAATAATAATAATAATAATATAATAATAATAATAATATATCATTATATATTATTATTATTATTATTATTATTATTATTATTATTATTATTATTATTATTATTATTATTATCCAAACTAATTAGAAACATGTTCACACAAGATCATTTGTTTAGTTACACTTAATTCCTATTGATAGAGATGGTACTGTAAACAGATATTTGTTAACACACACGCGATATATATATATATATATATATATATATATATATATATATATATATATATATATATATATATATATATATCAAGCATCGTATCACATCATGATTGGCTATGGTATGCGAATTTGCACTTATTACTCTCTGATTCGACATAGCCTTTACCATGACAAGATATGGAGTGACAGGTGGAGAGGATGTTTTACATATAAGTGTTGATACACTTACATTTCGTGGAATTGGTCTGTGATATCGGCACAAGTCTCAACGCATAGCAGATGGTAATGTCACTGATGTATGTAGATGTGGACGATGTGCTGTGAAATCTGGAAACTACTCTTATAACCATATACATACTGATTATGTATGAAAAGGTGAATGCAGACATGCAACTAACATTGGATTTTTTTGTATGGTAATATCATCATAACTGTGGCTCAGTGTCTTTTTGTTTTGTTGCAACAACTGAAATGCTGACTTTTTAAAAAAACAACATTCTAAGATCTTCTTTCATCTTTAATCTGATAACTGCTCTATCGTAACCTTCGACCTAGTGGTCGTACTATGTTAAACAACATACCGTCTTTCTTGAAGAAACTGTGTTCGGTTGCCTTTGTAACATTTTTGCTTTGCTTTTGTTTTTGTTTATTAGGTGTTTTGTTTGTTATAGTTGTTGTGTTCATAAATAGTTCAGTTACAAAAAAACTTCTCTTCTTATAGAAAAGTGTTTGCAATATTATCTTTAGCGGATCTGAATATATCCATGTTTCAGGTACATTACATGAAAAGTATGCCATTGATCTTGAAATTCGACTTAGCCGATGTAGAATCGGTTTTGATAACTAATTCTCGATATAGTGGAAAATCATTTTTGGAGTTCAAATATCAAATTTACCGTTAATGATGATGTGACAATGAATGATGCGCTGATATAATGAGTGATCTGTTTAGATCTCAAAGTGGAGTGATCGATTTCTCTTTCTACTATTGCAGATAAAACTCGGAACTGAACTCCTTGCTAGGATTAGATTATGTCCCACATTTTCAAAGCCTGACATGATTGACCGAAACCAATAATCTGAACAATGAAATAAACTTAGAGAATTTTTACTTCTTTACGAACATCCATTAAGAATTTTATAAACGCCTTTCTTCCCTTTGCGTAACTGTGAAACTATATTATTCCAACCACCGAATTCATTACAGTTCGATAGTAAGAAGTTCTTCACTAATAATACAATGTGTATGTTAGAGTTCAAAGACAAGTTAGCACACTTTTCATCATAATGTGCCGATTAATACTTAAGTTCTAAAATAGAAAATATCAATAATTCTAAAAATAGAAGAAAAAACACTTCCATCAAATGTAAATAAGAAGTGATACAAAGTCCAAAATAATAGGCAAAGATGTCAAGGCATGTAAAACGTATAACATATCAACGTGAAGATGCTCTGTGTGTTGGTTAGTCATTTCGCTAATTAATATTCCACATTAATTTCCATGATCATTTGGGGTAATTGGCTTAGCGTTCATGTGAATGGCATAGCTAACCAAATTTTTGTAGTGCTCTACTTATTATTAAAATCATCTTTTATGTTTAAATCATAAGTTCTTATTATATTTATTTGCACACTCTGAAGAAAAGTAGAAACTAAAAAAGAACACACTCAACTTATCAATATGCAAAGGAGATTGTAAATAACCAAAAAAAAATTCATATAACTAAATTTTGTAGCGGACACACTTGGGTAGGTGAGGACTTAATTTATTTGACCAATACACAGCTGCCTGTATTAAATCTGAACTCCGTTCCAAAGGTCAAATATATGTATTTGTAAGTGAATATAGGTACATTATATACACTGTATCAATCTTATTAATGTTTCATCACAAGTAAACTCAGAAAACCCTCATTTCTTTTAATAAAAACTTTATATGTTGTACTACCTATTTCAAGAAACCAAAAATACTCAATACTCTTAAGAACTACATTTGTTTTCAATAATAATAATAATAAAAATGAATGTAAAAACATGAAAAATAGTCAGAGAAACATGATACGGTTTCACTATATTATAATACTCGAATGATATTTGTAATGGAATTTTGCATGCACAAG
The DNA here is from genome assembly GCA_030141615.1 of Unio pictorum. Lineage (NCBI taxonomy): Eukaryota > Metazoa > Mollusca > Bivalvia > Unionida > Unionidae > Unio > Unio pictorum. The sequence goes on from JARLTB010000095.1 coordinate 4,813,563, forward strand.
CATTCCCCATTTAATGTGTCAAGATTATGTGATGTTAAACGATGAGATGTGAGATGATGTTTGTTCTACGAGACTTTGGCATATTTGATCATGTCATTATTATCTGAAAACTGAAAACATCTACAACGTGGGAAATACTTATTCCACTCTTGAATGTATGCCATCCACCCATCATTGTTTAGAAATATATATATTTACAAATATGTACTCTGTGTTTTATACTAAAAGAACGTATACACTTTTGATCTGATCCTCGTAATGTCACGCTGTTGTCATGCATATTAATGATATCAACAGTTCTACAAACCATGTGACATCAACATTAAGTGTAAATAAGTTTGCATGTTAACAGTTATTGTGCCTTTTTTCATTTCCATGTTGAACTTTGCGCATGTCGTGCTGGAATGTCTGATGAATAGTTTAGGAAACGAATTATCTTACCTTGATTTTTAGAACTTTAAAGATGGTGATAGTCCATAAAATAGTGACATCAACCATCGGTGGAATTTTGTTATCGAAATAGCGGAGACGCAGGATAGTGATGGAATCAATGTGCCCCGACAAAAAATTAAGATTTCTCTTGTGAGGCTTTTGTTGAACAGTAAGTTAGAACTAATGTTACTGTTCATTAATTTAAGTTCTTGGCTTTGTAGAATTTGTGATTTTACTTTAATGTGAAAAATAGTATGCATTGGATAGGGACTATTTCTAACCGTATTACGACTCATCGCATTCTCAGTACGTTGTACTCTCGCTCGTGTTTGTCTTTTGTAGAGCAATTTGTTTCTATTTTTCTTTATTAAATTTGGCGTTATTAATTTAATAATCCAATATTTGGATTAAATATATATATATGAACGTATGCATAATTTAATTGGTCATTCTAGTCATTCATCAATTTTTAATCATTGTATTTATATCATCGTCAAAAGTGTACTGTTGTGAAGACAAAAAATCCCACCCGGTTATCTTTCTTAGCTTTTCCCATTCCAAGCGGATTATATCCTTGGACACGAAGCGTGCTTAAAACGTGGACGGTTTCTCGACCTCGAAATCGAAATTCATTATTGTGAAAGCTGCGGTACAAGCTCGCATCCACCTTTTTGAGAGCTGGTGCGAAACTACCTTGTCAGGATCCGCTGATTATTTCGACATCTCAGTCTTGATGTGGTAAAGAGCAGCAAATTCCTTTTCTTCCCTTTAACTTGATCGCGCTGTCACAAAAGCCTTCGGCTCTGCTCTCAGCTTCTTCGACTCAGTTTTCGCAATCTATGTGCAGCCGCTAATCTGGTAGTCCATCCGTTTCTCGCGAGTGTCTTAAGCATTCTGCGTATTGGGCTCATTCTATTTGTATGTGTCGTGTCTAGTCGATAGGTGTACTTTGCTGTTATATTTTTATGAATATAAAGCAATTATCAGCGTAAAAGTGACACTAACCACCTGATACCAGTCAGGCGCTGAATTCTCTTGTACATAATATTTGTTTCTCCCTTGTTCTTTCCCGCACAGTCGTAGCACACATATCACCTTCCCTGTAGCACACATAGGGGACGTAATTTAGTCCTCCTTTAGTCTTAGTCTTCACTGGATACAAGAATGCATAGCGATTCCTTTTCTTATGAACTTGACAAAATTCCGTTAAGCATTTATGTCCGCACCTTTTCTGCTTCAGTCCTATTTAGACATGTGTTAGTACTCACAGTCAGTTTGGTATATTTTAACAATATAAAACATGGGCGGTGTTAAACATCACTTTAATGGCTTACAGAAGTAATCCCACTATTTTAGTGGAGCGCCCTCGTGGAGTACTTGACGTTATAGTGGGCGTGTATTTGTTTGTTTCTGCTCTTTTGTTTAAATAAAGATCCTGGTACGATTACGCACTCTTTGGGATACGCAACATTTTGCACATGCAGCAAGGGTCGGGAAAAAAAGAGAGATAAATTATCGTTTTCAGCGTTCGTTTGACAAAATTTGAGATGACCATCCCCGTGCTGCTTGAATATTCCTACCTTATTTAGGGGTGACATTATGTGAGCACTCCTACCATTGTTTCTCCTTTCACTCCATGTATGAAGGAATGTAAGCATGTTTGTGCGGATAGTATGTGTCTATTTCCACTCTTGACGGGTCTATTATTTTTGTTTTGTAGGGATAGTTTTAACGTTGTAAATGTCCATGGCCCTATACATTTTAATAAGAAGATTTGAACATAGCATTTGCCTTGCCCCAGACATATCCATGAAGTGATACCTATGGACATCATTAACATTACATGTTCCATTTTCTCCACACATTTTCCAATTGTTCCTATTGTAACATATGTCGAAAGTCTTGTGGATATATTTCTCATTCCCGGCAGTGCCATTTTTCAAAATAAATTTATAATGTTCAACGCCTTTGGTCCCCATATTTACATACTAATGTTAATTTTTCCTTGTCCGCCAAGTGTTACATTAATTTCAATTTTATGGACTTTTTAACCTAAAATCCAAATATTTTCCAATATGTCCTTCAGGTCCCACATGATATTATTCACACCCGCACCGTGTTTAATACTTAATTTTTAATACTCAAGCAGGAACACAAAATATTTATTTTCCTTCTTCCCCGAACAATGACTTTGACCTTTGTCCTTTCTGCCAAAACTGACTTTACCAAGTACAGTTATTCATAAATGTAGGTACAGATATGTGATGTAGATCTAATGTTATTGTGCACAACCGATTTGTATTCTTTCATTCACACTGTCCTTGACCTTTTATGATATGCCAAACGACTAAACAGGGTTCTTACTTGCTCTAAGCACAAGTCATGCACACAACTTTCTAATATCAGTCGTGACACAATCAAATCATTTTGTGGAAAAAGAAAACATTATTTTTCTTTCAGTCACATTGACCTTGACCTTTGACATTTGACTCCAAAATGTATAGGAGTCTTTCTTGATATAAGCGGCGCAAACCATAAACAATGTTTAATAAATGTAACTGATTGAATAATCAAGTTATTATACGTAAACCATTTTTCTTCTTCCAGATACGCTTATATTTACCTTTGAATCTTGTTACCCTGAAAGCGGTAAAGTTGATTCTTACCCTAGGTGCAGATATGCACAAACTAACTGTGTATAACGATCGACAACTAGAGTTCACGTGTGAAAATAAAATCTGCGACAGACGGACGGGTGGGGGTGGGGGAATTCATAGAAGAATACGCTATGGCTTATAGCGGGAATAAGAGAAAACTATTTGACAATAACATAAATTGCTGAGGGTGAATGAGCTTTCATCCTACCTGTTTAGACGATCGACGTTGTGCCTATAGCTGCCATGTTTCATGTACTCATCAGTGATCACTAGGGGACAGCTTGTTAATATAAATTGTCCCTATTGTAAAATCCAATTTTATCGACGTCGTTTGCGTTTTACCAGTCTGTAATCATGTCTAATAAATATGAGCATCTATATTGAATAAAATCCACAAACATTGGCAAAAATACCTACTCCAGTCAATACAAGAATATAATGAAAAACGTATCAAATATTCGAAGTATTTGAGAAACGTACAAGGTAAAAGACATGCATGTTGTCGAATGCTAATGTCGTAACACTGCTCTGATTCCGTACTCAGTTTTGTACTTGTTGTAACACTGCTCTGATTCCGTACTTGTCTTAACACTGCTCTGATTCCGTACTCAGATAGGTTTGTACAAAAGGTACTTTGACGATTTTAAAGGTAATATCGCAGTCTTGCAAAAAAAAAAAACACATTTCATCAAACATCTTCTTGAAACGATAATGATAATACTAGATTATTTGTAAACAAATATATACATATGCACTCCTGCCTTGCTCAATTCACATCCACATCTGTGTCCAAAGATTAAAGTCCTATTGGTGTAGAATAGATGCATGTACCAATTTATTTGCATATCTGAAATCGTTTTGACTTTATCAATAAGTATATAAGTGACAATATAATGTAGATTTCAATGACCCAAACAAACTGCATCGGGGTGGAGAAAGAACCCACAGCCATTGTCGATTGCATAGTGCATACACATATTTTTGTCTTGATGTTCAGTTCATATACACTGCATCAAAGTCTGTCGATAACACCGTATGGATTTTTATCATTGAAAATTATTATTCAGGAAACGCTGTTCAAGGACATAGGGTATCGATATTACCAAATAGCTATTTATTTAGAACTAGTGTACGATCCCCCCACCCCACCCCAACACACACCTGTACTGAACTTTGCATTATGAATGATCAGGGGAAAACCAGCGACCTATTAACAATAAAGACTGCACAGTCCTGTATGAATATTTGATTGACACAATTTAAAACTTTCTGATAGTATTTTACCGCTATTGTTCTTAAAAAGAAGTCAATGACAGGCCCAAGGAACAGGTTGTTTTCACGAATTATACTACGTTCAATGTTACTTTGCAATACACTTTGCATTACGTCATGCACCACTCAACTAGACCAAATGCTGAACGCAGTGAAGAATCAATTGAGTTTTAGCAGCAGAGAGGGCGAACAGATTTGGCTCAATCGTCATTTGCCCTAAATATAACCTTCCTAAGAAATATAAAAGAAAATCTTAAACAAATGCCCCTAATGTACCGAGATTTTTACCTAAATTTTATGCAACTGGTTAATCCCGCTGACGACTAAACTGATGGCACGCCCTCTCTGCTGTTACAAATTAGCCAAATATGTTATCGATACATGTAATTAAATCATTATATATATCAATAAAAATATGTAAAATATCGGAGAAGCATATACTACTAGATTAGCTCGAGAACGCCAGGAAGCAATCAAAAAATATATTCCTTTGAGAGATTCGCTTCGAAGAAAACTTCAAGAACGCCAGGAGTCACAAGCTGATTACGTAGAAGGTACAGAAATATTATATAAACCTATTACTGGAACAACTGAGAAAGTTGTATGGGGAGATATCACTGGTCCAGAAAAAAAGAAACCTCTTCTTGGGACAATACAAGAAACCGCTAGGGCAACGCAAGAGATTTTACAAGATCTTTCAACTAGAATAGCTGTCGCACAACCTCCTCAAGAGATTGATAAAATTTACACTGTACTACGATAAAATTCAGGCTAGAAATGATGACCTAGTATATAATGAATATATTAACGATATAATTTTTTTTAGAAGAAACTCAACAGCAAATAGAACAATGAAACCCACTCAGTATCAGCTACCTCCACCTTTGCAATAAATGGAACAACAACAACCCCAGTATCAACTATCTCCACCGTTGGAACAAGTAGAACAAAAAAGGATGACCTCGGAAGCTGAAACATTTAGAAGTGATCAACAAAAGTAAAGGTGAAACAAAAAAAGGAAGAGGTGAAACAAAAAAAGGAAATACTGAAACAAAAAGAAACTAAACGGCGGGAGAAATTACGCTCTTCACTAGGTACGGAAAAAATCCTAGTGATGATTCTTTTGGCGCTACTAAAGGAAGTGGGTTTAATACTCAAGAAAATAATCCTATCCCTTGCTTTGACAACGCCATCGCCGACGTGGATAAGCTAGAAACTCTCGTAGGAGGAAAACGCTTTGGAAATACTTCTCATGAAATTGTCAACGAAATATCTGATATCTGTCGACGATTATTTAAAGGTGGTATCATGGACATCAATACCTACCGGGAATTTATCGATGAAATTACAGATGATTAAATCCTTTGACACACAATTAGATCATTGTGAATGATTAAATCCAATGATCGTACATAATAATTATCGTAGACCAAGAATGGTCAGAGTAGTAAATTCACGATTACCAGTTTATGAAATAACCTACGGAGATGGATTTGTTATATATGTAACCTCAACGAGTGCAGTCAATCTTGTATGTGATTACTCCAATGGTTTCTCCTAGATCCTTGATCGTGCAAGAAGCAATCAATTCTCTTTATCTGCGCACGCATAATCCATACTTGTCAAGAATAAATGTTTAACTCACCGACCAGAGTGGACACTTGATTGATTTACGTGGCGAGGTTTTACTGATAAATCTCAATGTGAAATCGTAAACGAAGTTTTGATCTTGATTCACGAATTAATCGGATAAATATTATATATGTACCAACACGTTAATGTTTTTATACAAGACAAGGAAGCACTTTGAAATGCAATCAAATTGATATTTACAGTCTTCATTCAACATCGTTGATATAGTCATTGATGAGTTCGGTAACGAAGATTTTTTTAATGACAAAAGAACAGTTAGAAAGAACATATTAATATGATCACATGTGACCGAGATCAGACCATAAACTACGCGCATTCCTGCATTAAACTTGATGAACTAAAAAAAAGTATTAAATAGTTCTGAATAAATATCTGATTTCAATAAAACAGAATATTTCTTTACAGATGTTTTGATGAAATTTCATCCTTTATTTAAAAATCCATTTTAGTCAATTTTATCGTAGAAACTCTGTCAGATTTCTGATTTTTGTAGGTGAAAAATCCAAGCAATTATCTAAATCATTTATCGAGAAATCGTTAATTTCATCCTTTTTTGTCTGCTTTTAGTATATTTTCCGTAACAATATATACGATATTAGTTGATTTATGAGCAAAACATGGCAAATTTAACGATTTATCGTTAATCCATTTAGATAATTGCTCGGGTTTACACCCTAAAATATTACAATTTTAATAGATATTTCTGCGATATTTTAATTAAGGACAGTACAACCTTTAACCTCTAGGTTCGAGTGTTTTAGCAGGTTCAAGGCACATTAAGGATAGCACAACCTTTAACCTCTAGGTTCGTGTGTTCTAGCAGGCTCAATGTACATTAAGGACAGCACAACCTTTAACCTCTAGGTTCGAGTGTTCTAGCAGGTTCAAGGCACATGAAACATATAACCTTAATTAAGGACAGTACAACCTTTAACCACTCGGTTCGAGTGTTCTAGCAGGTTCAAGGCATATTAAGAATAGCACAAGCTTTAACCTCTAGGTTCGTATGTTCTAGCAGGCTCAAGGTACCGAAAGGTATATACGAAGAAACGAAATACAGATCCCCGTATTGAGTCTCTTATCTGTCAATAAAACAGATTAGAGCTTTAGGAAGACGTGGTTGGTGAATTACGTATTACGATGAAACACGGGACCTCTCTACGTTCAACAGATTACACAAACACACACACACACACATACACACACACAGATAGATATATATATATATATATATATATATATATATATATATATATATATATATATATATATATATATATATATATATATATATATATATATATATATATATATATCAAACCCGGGTGAGTAAAACGTTCACCCACCATGATTCGAACATGGTGAGATGTGTGTACATAATTCTGTTGAATTTTTATTGTGGTCTTGAAACGTTAAAACGTTTTAAAATGTTATTATTGGCGTCTTTGACGCTCGCATCCAGCTCGGCTAACGCCGAGGTCCATGGCCTTGACCATGGCGGATGCTCTCGTCCGTTCCTGGAAACGAAGTTTCTGAAACCAAAATACCCGATATTATTTATACTGATAATAAACGTCTAAAATGCACTTAGTAGTACAGATGCAACATCGCCAGAATCCCCACCCAGTTGTTCAGAACCACATGGTTTTCTCATCAGAATATCATGCGTTTTATACGTTTGCAAATGAAAACCCACATTTTCTTACATTAAATTGATACAATGGATTTGATACCTCTGGTCCAGAACACCAACTCACGTCACTCTGATCATCAAATACCTCATCTGACCCAGAAAACCCGTATCACCACCTCATAGTTCAGCTGCTACAGGGCCCTTATAACATAAGATAAGAGAGATCTCCAACATTTAGTATAGAACCCCCAATAATACTGCTGCTGATATTCACCGGGGATGGTACGGTATAAGGAATCCAACACTCTTCTTTCGATAATGATTTTGACAAGATCAAAATTATGTCAATGGTGGTATTTTAGGCGCATTGTGTGAATTGTTTGGTTAAATAGAACTGGCACGTACACATGCGACACATGGATACGATACTCCCTCTACGTATTCATAATGATATTGAAAGGAGCCAGAAAAGAAAACTTGCAAGCGAGATAAACGCGTACTGAGGTATATTATAACAAAGGTGTGTCATTACAATGATAAAGAACACATATATTATTTCATAATATTATGTCAAAGTTTAACTGGTTCTCATTAGGTAACTCATGTTAGGTATGTGAGAAGCACTGCTATGACTCACTTCAGGATTATTCACGCGTTATAAGAGACACGTCGTTATACTGAGGATCCGTATAGTGAGAACCGCTCTGTACCTTTTATGTTGGTGTCAACACCTGGATTTTGTGCTCAAGTTTTACATTGCCATTATTTTGTTTCAGTTTCTTTATTCTGCTTTATATCTAAAATATATACCATACAATTTTCGTCTTTATGAGATAGTTTCGTTGAAATCGAGACGTTTGTAAGCTAGATATGGCATTCATGCTCGTGTTTTCCATAGTAAATGTATATGAAGAACCTCATATCATAGTATTATTTGGAGTGACTAATTGTTGAAAGATTATTTTAATACTAAATCTAATAGATATTATATCGATATTATCTTCCCGATTTGTCACTGTGCGATATCAAACAAGGAACAAATACTTTATTTTAATTAATGATTGTGGCATCATTGACGATGAAAGAAACAAAGTATTAAAGTGTCATCATGGATAATTATACAAAAATGGACTTTAGAAAAGCTAAAACAAATGAAAGGAACTAAACTTTAAAAGCATCTCGAATTTTCTTTTCAATTTTGGATGTTTAAGTGTCCGTATGGAGAAGCATTTGCCTTAAATGATTTACGCCCATCGTACGTCAAGTTTTCAGAGGTTATATGAAGAGATTGAATCCAGCTTCTAGTAAATGATATAGTGTTACTTTAGCTGATCCAATGGCGAACTGTCAAGTAATTCAAAATCACAAAATGTGGTACCGATATGGGACTGACTAGTTCCGCTCATGTCCTTTCTTACAAAAATCTAATACTGGTCTATTTCCTTAAAAAAAAAAACACATAGTGCAAAGAAATGCAGTGATGTGATGTGTTTGAGTCGTAACAGTTAAGCTTAGATTAATTACCTGATTGTAACAAGGAGAGATCATTAATGGCTTTGAGATTGTGCAAGCAAATTAAAGATTTGGAGACATACAGTTCGCATGAACCCAAAGTTCCTTTCGATGATCTATTCTGGAGTATCAAGTAATTTTTATTATATTTGAAAAATACAGCTTCCGCTTACGAACATTAAATATACGTTTCGAGTTTTGTTCAACTTAAAAGAGTAGCATTAGATGACCCAAAAGTATTCGAGAAGCCACTTAGTATTACAACAGGAATGTTCACGGTAAGAATATAAAATATGAAAGTATTTTAGGCAAATTTATGTACAACAAAAACCCAAATAATTGTCACAAATACATAAGCAATGTGCCACACTTGTTCCATTTATCATTTTGGCTGTATTTATTCAAAGCATTGATTTTGACTGAAGAGATTATCTACTTACACGTCTCACTCTTTGATGGAACCTCGATCTCTTGTAGCGTTGTTTTCTTCTTAAATGTATCATTTACATGTCCATACGTGTAATCAAATATTTGTGCAGCAATTTATAACATTCCTGTACTAAACAAACACTGTTCTTGCTGAAAAACGTATCCATAAATGACCTTAATAAACATACACAATTTCCAATACGTCACTCAATTTATAATCGTTATCTAGACATGTAATAAAACACCTATATCGATTATTAATAAAATCTCTCCCGTTAAGACATACAAGTAGATTCAAGAAGGATGTTTGACTTAGAAACACTTAAGTACATGTAAATCTTCGTTCTTTAAGCCCTTTTATGTTTCCGTCATCAAGTTTATTATCAAGAACTAATTATAGCATTTTAAATCATAGTAAATACCAAGCAGGGTTAAGCTTAAGTTAGTCGTTTAGACTGATTAGTCATTCATACTTAGAATATTTTCAAACTGTCAGAATTTAGTTATTTGCAACAAAATCATGCAGTTTTATTGATATTTTTCAATCAAGTTTACTGAAATCTTTCAAACTTAAATTTCAGCACGCTAGGAACACTCACTACATATAGAAAACAATGCTTACCACTAATACATCAACCAAATTATTAAGACATACATGACCTTCTTAAAATTGGTAGAGTGAAGGACTAACTTAAATCTTGAAGAACAATTACAATTCTATATAAAGACATGTTATATTGCTATATTGTATAGTTTACCTAACACGTGTATTTAATTTCTTGGATGTTCTTAAGTGGAACAAAGACGAAAATAGAATAATTCTGAAGAGTTTCGAGTTGACGTACATACTGAATGTCATGAAGTACAATTTTAACTAAAATATAAAATCATAATTCTAAACGCCGAGGTTTAATGAAAATAAATAATTTTACACCTGTGTTGTCTTGATTAGTGTAATATATTATCATTAACGCCACCTTAAATTTGTATTCATTCTTATGAAATATTACACATGACAGAAGGCCATTAGAGAAATCAATTGTTGAAATACAGTTAGACAGTGGCTTCATAGACATTATTAACCTAGTCTCCGTTCATTTTCGCATCTTATCCAGTTGTCAGGGCGACACAGCCCTTTTGTGGCTGCAAGTGTCTTTATTTCAAGTCTAAACCAAATCCATATGTAAGTTCTTAATGCTCCTCTGATCATTGTCTGCACTGTTTTCCGTGCTCTCATTCGTATTCCTCGAGCACTGAGCATCCTCCATATGAAACCCATGCATCTTACTTCCACAGGGATGGGTCATGCTCTACATCCTTTTGCAACATCTTGTACTTTGCCTTCTTCCATTTTTTGCATCTACATTTATATTGATATTATCCTACTTATAATCTCGAACCAAATAACGACGTGTGAACGCAGTCACATCTGCATAACTTTCAGAAATATAAGTTATGTTTCACCAGGGTCTGTTATCATCTCCAATGATTTGCTTCTTGGAATATTCCAGCACTGCTTTCTGTTGCAGTTGTCTTTTGTACCCCTTTAAAAACTGGATGAACTACGGTTGAGGCCAGCTGGGTTCCGGACACTCCAACATACTCTCTGCAACATATCCATCATTTCTTTAAATATTTTGTCACAGTTTGTATTATTCGTTAGTTAAGGAAACCAAACCGTACGAAAAAATATGCTTGAGTTTATCTGTACTTTTTCGGCATAACGGGCACATGGGTTCATCTGTCAGGTTCCATCGGTACAGATTTGCTGGTTAAGAAAGCAGATCGTACACGGACTGAAGCAGGAGCTGTATTTACAATGGTTATTATTGCCAAAGGCCTCTCCATGTGAGTTGCCGTCTTCTCCATATTGCATGGGCACCATTTGTTCTGCACTAGCTAACCTCTCTTCTCTCTTACGTCTGCGTATTTCATCATGATGCTCAATCAATCCATCTCTTGGATGTCCTAGAGCCCTTCCCATTCTTGATTTGTAGTCCATATGATATCATTATGATTGAATCTTATTCTCAGTATCATTCTGTGCGTCGCTCATGTATCAAATGTTTCCTATCCTAATTTCTAGTCTGGCTCTACATACGTTGTCGTCACATTGAATCGCTCAAAGTTATCAGGAGGCTCTTTTTGGCCACCTTCCGTTTCTAGACCAGCGGTGATAAAGGCGGCTACCATGACCTGCCGTAAAAAGAAATACTGGTAACCGATGAAAGATCACCTACTCATCGTATGAAATGACCAATTTTAGTTTCTGGACTGCGCTGATATAATTTTTTTTCAACATATGAGGCTACATGAGCACAGGAAAAAGCCCATGCGGTTACATCTTTTCTTGTCTTGCAAGATGGAATATTTCAGATATCAAATCAATTATCAGGTGGGACGATTGTGGGACATATATGTGGAGTTATCATTTTAAGATTATCCAAGTCCTGATGATCGTCTGAATTAAGCACATTAAGCACATTATAAAATATTTACAAAAGAGTGTCACTATAGCCCGAACAATATGGAATGTATCAAAAGATCGATGTCATTTGAAATACGACTAATTGATGGGTAACGTGTTAGAATGTGTCTCTGTCATGTCAATTAACTGCTTAAATTGCACCAAAATTAAAACTATCGTGCTAGATAGATTATCATATCGGAATCATCGTTAGCGAAGATGGTTTATTTTCATCATGGCGACATGGCTGGTGTTGATTAAACGTTTCAACACATGGCAACATGAAGGAAAAGTGTGTTGTCTTGGCAATAATGAAGCATCGTGTGGAGGTACAAGTTCGTCGATGGAAGAACTTTACATTTCATCAAACCTTCATATCAACAAACATGCTCGACTTGTGTTCTGTCAAAGTTCCAGACGCACAGTTACATACACACGTATAAAAAGAAACACAATCTGTGACATTGTATTTGTTTTCGAACGCGTGTTATATTGGTTGGTCCACCAAACAAACTCCCACAGCTGGATTCAACGGGTTCAATGTGCACAATGTCGTATTTTTCGACGATGCGTCAAACTTTTAGGTCTGTTTTCAAACATCGGTCGTAGTTGTGCTACCAAATTTATGCCACATAGCATCCTTAACATTCCAAATTCTGTCACGAATATTAAAAATTGCATAGTACAATTCCTGGTGAATAATGTGAAAGGGTTTTTCTGTTAAGATAATACGTTGGGCATTATTAACTTAATATGTATTAAATTCGTACACAATCTGTGAGATTTTTAAGGTCCAGCTGTCCACGGAATAAAACCAGTTACTATGCTCAACAGTTTCTAAAATATTGCCTTGTGAATAGCGATCTATCGTTTCCTCTAAAATCACTAGGACGAGTTTCCGCTAACACATTTGTCAGGATTATTTTTGGCTTGGTTTCCCCATGGAAAGTGTTATTTTGTTTTATGACAATATACAGTTTAAGTGTGATTTGACTCAAGAAGACACCCCATTCCATCCGCTCTCTCTCTCTCTCTCTCTCTCTCTCTCTCTCTCTCTCTCTCTCTCTCTCTCTCTCTCTCTCTCTCTCTCTCTCCTTTTCAATGGTTTGTATGTGTCTGTGTAAACACTTCTACATTATTCAGGCTTTTAGTATATTTCCCACATGTTAACACTCCTACCCACTTTTTGGTTAGTAAATGTGGCTAATAGCTAGTTAAATGGCGTAGATGTAGGTGTTGAAGATTGTTTAGTAACTGTACGATTTGGTTGTTCACCAAACCCATTTGTAAGTATGTGTGGATGTTTGTCAGTTATAATGGTGTATTGGTTTCTAGGTGTTGGTCTTGGTGAGTGAAAATGGCATACTGGTTAATAAGTGTGCGTTATGGTCAGCAAATGTAGTCTTAATATTATCATTCCTATATACATGGTGTCATGCTCAACTTCACCGCCCCTCCCCCACCCCCAACTCCAAACAGAAAGGAACATGAGTATATAGGCAATTTTCATGGCAATGTTCAGGATAACCCTTCGTCTTATGTTAATTGTGCGATGCTTTTAAAGTTTAAAGGTACCACAAGTACCTATTACATTTTATTATTTCCATATCCGTTGTAGGCCTATCTATGTGTCAGGCGGCGTCAAACCATTGAACTAAGTTTAAATGTTCTTTGTAATGTCCACCCCAGTGTTATACCTCCAAAATGGAAGCGTGATGCTAAATTATTGTGCCAATAACATTATACACAAAATATCACCATTACTGCTTCTTTCCATTTTGTATAGTTGCGTGCAAGTCGATCTAGTAACCAGATCATTATGAAAACAACTAATAGCAAGAGGCTGCCAGCCAGTGCATTAATTCCGACTCTCGCACTACGGACAATTAAGGCACTATGTAATGCTCAAACAGATATCTGGAGTCATATAAAAGGAATGAAAAGAATTACTTTATTTCTTGTCTGGGATACGAATGAAGGGGTGGATCAAGATATTCCTGACCCTAGGGAAAATGGCGAACGTAGACGGAACATAAATACAAAGCGCAGGGATAGTATCATAGTAGGAAAGCGAGCCTATTAAAAGCCTCAAACCATTCAACTGAGATATTGGGACCTCTACCGGAGAGTCAACTACCTCAAGAACCGATCAATGTCACCTGCACGGAAACTCAGAGACTACCAATGGGACGGCAGGTAAACAGAAAAGCAAGTACAAAGTTAATACAGTATCCCTATTTCTGACTCAGAAGGGCAGCGAAGATTAAGAACAGGCGAAAGGAGAAGAGAGCAACGCTGACGTCGTAGCGGAAGAGGAATAAAGCGAATCAGATAAATTGTTAGAACTACACAAGAAAAGCACAGAACTACGTTAGTGTCGTAAAATAATCCGCTGCCGGCAACACGCATCCAGGAGACCTAGAACTCAACAATAGTTTTTTTTTTGGTTCGTATACTTAACCAGTACTACAGCCATGCCTTTCACAAACATTCAGTGGAGACACTGATAGAAGCCTCAAATTGTCTGACTACATTACACGGGTTAGAAGCATTCCCTGAACAGTGACGTAAAGAACCATGCAGTGCAGTGGAAATCGTGGACGAAGTAGACGACATTTTGTCTTTAGAGCTGCCGTCGTAAAGCCCTTGTAAGGGCTATTACTAAACAAATGCCTATTATTTTAAAGGTTTCTAAATTGGCTTAGAATTCCGATTTGATTGAACTTAAACAACGCAATGGATCCGTTGGTCACCGTTCAAAAACCTATTCTGTTTTTTTTTACAAGTAATATTGACAGAAATTTAGTATAGTCACTTTGACTATATTTAATTAAGATAAAATTTTAGTATTTTTATGTACTCTTATTACAATAAAGTTTAAGTTTAAGACAATAAAGCTATCATCATTCGATTCAGAATAGGTTTTGGTGTTTCAGGTACGTTTATTATGACGATTGTTGCCTCCTGCAGGATTCCTTCCCTCTCTTCCATGCTCGGACATTTCTGCCAATGAAGAAGTACGACATTCGCACATACAAATATGAGGCCTTAGTCGCACTACGGCATCGAGCAATTAAAAATCACGTGACTAAACATATTGCAAAACTTTAATTCTTATTCGATTGATTGATTGCCTCAATCCGTTCTATTATATTACTATTCAAAACATTTCAACGTAACAAAATAAAATGTTCTTTTTGTTTCGCGTGAATAACGGATATATTTCATCTCGAGGATATAAAACGGAAGTATTTTCACTGACTCAGTAAAATATGTCGACCATTCTCTCGCTCCTATAAAAAATCCTCTATGTAATTTATACAATATTGATATCCGACATGTTTACCTTCATATCTTGCCGGATAAACCAATCGATAAATGTAGCCGATGGACTTTTGTGATAAAGCTAACAAGTGATGTGGTTGTCAGAGTTTATTTCAAAGGTCTCTTAAAACAGCTGATAAAGAGTGTTTAACGCCTATAGACTAAATCAACTGATATATAAATGTAACTAGTCACTGTGTTGTAGGTTTATAAATCCAATAGTTATAGAACCAACTATTAAGGTTACAATTGCTATAGAAAATTAGCTCCATCATTTTATATATCCAGCAAATAGAAACAATATCTCAACAAAATGGTTTATCAAACAAAATTATGCTATGTGAAACTGATTCACTTACTTTAATATCATACATTGCTACTTGGAATATTGAATTGACATTAAAACCCTCCTCAGAAAAAGTTTAATATATAAGTCCAAGGACCGACGGGGTGGGTGGGGTCGGGATGGGGGCTTAGAGTTCCTAGAGTTCTTACACTGTCTATTGCATGTACATACTAATTATATTTATATTATGCTAAGTATTAGAAAGTTTATACCAGTTGTTCCTAAACGTTTCTCATGCCAGCACTTTGGTTATCCTCAGCTCATATATATTATCACGTAACAAGTATTATTCAGCATTAGCGCCGCCACCCCCCACCCCCACCTCGTCGGTAATCCCACTACCCTCAAAAGGGGCGGTACCAAGCACTTTGTGAACAACTGGTTTAGACTAACATATCATTTTTTTAACATGCATACATTTTATACAAACAAACAAGAGGGGTTGGGGACGAGCACTCTTCTCCTTAATCAGGACTTAGTTGCAAAGTAAGATGCACAATACAACGTATCTGATGAATTATAGCCACGTGTCAAGATCTAGGAGTCTGAGAGCATTGTTTGCCAGGCTATCTTACATATGACGCTTACAATTTTGTGTATTTACAACAGGTACGTAACCTATTCAGTATTTACGAGGACATTTATTATGTAAATATATTCTCTGGAGAGTTTCCGTCTTAGCACGTTTGATATGTAAGCACTTGAATGAACTTTAAGACAAACTCCGTTTCCCTCTGCTGCCAGTGTAGTGGCCCTGTACTGCTCACTGATAACTTCAAGAACATTTTAATAAATTTTAATTAGAATGTCAAATGTGTTTGCTTACGTTATGTATACCATTTTTTTTTATTAAATCCTGAATTTTCCACAATATAATAATATTTGTAAACGATCAAATCGTTCGTTGGGACAAGAAAAAAATGATCAAACGATCAAATCACTCGTTGGGAACAAATGATCCATGATCTACCTTGTTGACCCTTTTGCTCTTACCAATTAATATTCACTATAATATAACCCAACCCACAACACTGACCATTCATCACATCACACTTGATTCACTCAGCGTATTACTGAACCACATGCTCAGTACTATACCTACATCGGTTTTTCTCTTTGTGATAAACATAAAATAAGAGGACTCAAAAACGGACAGTGTCAGTGTTGAAGCAGTTGTAGAATAATCTAAACAAAACGGTCAGTAAATCTATACTTTGATTCCACTCTGTTTAATCTTAATGGAGCGGAAATGACATTTCAACACACTAGTGGAATCAAGAGCCCTGGAGAGGGCTCATTATCAATTTCCGGTTGTTTTCCGTTTAAAACACGCCATTGATAATGCTTCCATAATAATAAAAGTATCAGCAGAATAACGATCTTTTTATCCTTACATTCTGTGAATTCCTGTAAAATGCATTACTGTTGGACAAACACACAGCTAAAATGGCCGTTTTAGTAAAGATTTTCACTTTCGAGAATACTTTCGAAGTCCTTCCTGAATTTGATAGCATAACCTCACAATTCTAGTTTCTTGAACACGGATTTTTTAAATATTGTCACCAGAGTGGTAATAAACTGAGTCAGTCAGATGCAAAATCCTTCCAATAATATGCACTAATCTGGATCATCTTGAAGATATAAGCCCACATTTCAAGTTTGATCAAAGTATGATCAGAAATATGCCTTTCATAATGGTATAGGCACAATCAATCATATCCAAGATCACCTTTTTGTTATGTGTGGATGTCGCTCATTCAGGGAACACATATTCCTTGGCTAAACGAGCCCGGACAAATAAAACTCATTATTAGTAATCTATACTTTAATATTCGTAGCAAAGACTTTAGATAGAACAATAAACGCTCCTTTTAATTATATGATCCTTTTCCCAACACATCAAGCCAGGCTATGCAGCAAAAATTGGAATTGTCGCCTCATGGCATTATCGAACTCATCTGAGATCTTGATGCTACAAGTTTATAGATTTATCAAAATTAAATCCTAAGGAAGACTTTTTGTAATGTTTGTAAGCTCAGCCAGTCAAATGCATGATCGCATAATAGATATGAGTCGATTTTGCTCATTATCTAACTACTCCAAAAGTTTGACGATAAGAGTCTATTTAGTTTCATTGCAAGGCTAATCAGCTAATCTTCATTGTCGTCAACACGTAGCAGGTGAAATAAAAAATCACGAATCCACTGGTTGAAATAGGTTTTGCAAATAAGTTGATTACTTTCGAAGTGCATTTTGGGGAAAACGGCAAGTTCATGGGGACAAGTACAGTCGTCAACAAGAATAATGTTCAGAATAGATTTATTCTTCTTGCTAATTCCTTGGGCGATCCCAATGAAATATTCAAAGTCACCACGTGGTTCTTCATTTGTATCCATTATCAAGACAATGTGGTTGCTAGACTCCATTTGTTGGACCTGTTCTGCCCACCTCTGTTTTCGGGGATCTACATTCTTGCTGTTGCTGGTTAATCTTAGTCCACAATTTTCATTCAAAAAGTCCTCCAGCATCTTAGCGAGCGCAATAGTCGTATCTGTCTCGGTCTCTTCGTCATATAGAAGGAATATGTCAAAATTTGATTTTCCTATGTAGTTTACGTAAAACGCCTGTCGAAATCTTTCACCGGCGTTATCTGTCTTGCATGAAGTAACTAAATTGAAAGCACACTCAAGGTATACCCTCAAACGAAACTTTCTACTAATTTCAATCCCTTCTTTTTCACTTTTTTCTAACATTTGAACTGCATCTTCATAACGATATTCCTTCAGTAAAGTTTTAATCTCACCACTAATTATTGTGGGATCGTTTGCTTCATCCCCACCCAGTTTCCTAATTTCTTGAAGAAAGGATCGAGTTTCGGCTGGTCTCTCGAGTACTTCACCGAGATTTGCAAGTTCTTGTAACATCGCACCATCAAGTTGACGGTGTTGGAACATGTCTTTTAGTACTGGATATGACATCCATTCCTCTTTTCGAAAATTTAGAATCTTACCTTCTTTGGATGCTGTTTTTTCTAGTGCTTTTCTCCAGTATATGACAGCATCTATCTCAACTAGCCTTCTCTTTTCCAAATCTGTCTCTTGTTCAGCAATATCTCTGCAACAGGCACCAAGATTTTCATAGCAAGAAACTTCTACTATGGCTTTGATGTTACGTTCCATTTTCAACGTCCTCAAAAATACATCACGTGCTTCCTTGAATTTCTCTATCTGTCTCAAAATTATGCCTTTCTCCAAAGAAGCCCATTCGTTCCCAAACAGTATGGCTTCGTCTAGATGATATAGAATTTCTTTCACAATCTCCCCTTCGTTCTCTGGTATGCTGAAGACACGATCGAATGCTTTAGCTGCTGCCCTCGTTGTTCGTTTAGTGTTCCTGTATTGTACATTGATATGAGCTTCTTCAGTGGCAGATTTAACACTTGTCTCTTTTTCTGAAGTAGCTGATATGGGCTTTCTCTTCTCTGAAACTATTGTTCTTATGTTGGTCTGGAAGAAGTCTTGTGAATAGTCATCGTATTCTCTGGCAGAGTACCGACTGGGAACATTGCTGCCTTGGGCCTCTTGAGACACATCATTAGCTAAGAATGTTTTATGGCGAATACAGGTACTGACTGGATGATATCTATCACTTGTTTCATTGGTATAACCTCTCGAGGCAAACAGTTTGTCTTTCAGTCTCTGCTTCAAAACAAGAGCAAGTTGCTGATGAGCATATCCTGTTTTTTCTTTACTTAGGGACTTTCTCAGTACTTCCTCTGCCTTGTCTAGTTTATGTAAATGCCTGTAATGTTTGCCACATACTTTCAATGTGTGGGCGTCCTCATCACATGTTTTCCATGCCAAATCAAGAAGATGTTCAATGCTAAGTTCCTTAATTTCTTTCGGAAACAATTCTTCTATTCCATATTTGTTGAGCCTAACACCTCTCGATTTGACATATAAAATTTCTGCGAGGGACACCCAAGATCTACTCTTCCATTTGGCTGGAGAATTGGAACAAGCAACTTCGTATAGCAATTCTGCCCCTCTTTTTATGCACTCTTCTTCGTCCCTCTTTTCCCATCCTTGTTTGGGCATGTTTCCAGAATTACATAACTTACGATATATGATTCCGAGGTCTAACTTCAAAGATAATATAGTATCGGGATGGATGTCTTTGTCGCTCAGTTTACGAACTACGTCTTCATACATATCTTTAGACTTCAAGAGATAGGATGGACCAAATATAGGGTAGCAGTACGCTATTTCCGCTTTTCCAGTGAGGAGTAGATTATTGTTAGATTCTGCTAATTTGACTAACTTTTTGAGTTCTTCGTTTGCTTCAGCAAGGTTACCGTCTTCCCGCCTCATCCATAACCTATTGGAAAGAGAGACCATATTTTCTTTATCCAGTTCTAAAGCCTTTCGGTTGTAACTATAAGCAACATCTCTCTCATTGGTACTCCAGTTTAGAAAGGAAAGTAAATTATACATCCTTATCTGCTCTGTGGTTGAGTCAAATCTTTCGGACAAAACATTCTTCTCTACCTTCTTCTTAAACAAATCTATTTTTTGGCTGCTCTTCAGCTCTTCAATTTCAAGGTTGAATGACGAGGGAAATTCTTGAAATCTTTGTCGAAATCGGGCTTCTTCTTTATCCATTTTTCATCTACCTGTAATGAAAATAATAATAATAATAATAATAATAATAATAATAATAATAATAATATATTATAATTACATATATTTGTTAACACACACGCAATTCAGATATATATATATATATATATATATATATATATATATATATATATATATATATATATATATATCTGAATCATCGTATCACATCATGATTGGCTATGGTATGCAAATTTGCACTTAGGACTCTGTGATTCGACATAGCTTTGCCGTGACAAGATATGGATTGACTGGTGGAAATGAGGTTTATAACAGTGTTGCTAGACTTACATTTCGTAGAATTGGTCTGTGATATCGACACAAGTCTCCACGCATAGCAGATTGTAATGTCACAGATGTATGTAGATGTGGACGATGTGCTTTGAAATCTGGAAACTACTCTTACAACCATAAATATACTGATTATGTATGAAGAGGTGAATACAGACATGCAACTAACATTGGATTTTTTTGTATGGTATTGTCATCATAACTGTGGCTCAGTGTCTTTTTGTTTTGTTGCAACAACTGGAATGCTGACTATTTTTAAAACCAACATTCCAAGATCTTCTTTTATCTTTAATCTGATAAGTGCTCCATCGTAACCTTGGACCTAGTGGTCGTACTATGTTAAACAACATACCTTCTTTCTTGAAGAAACTGTGTTCGGTTGCCTTTGTAACATTTTTGCTTTGCTTTTGTTTTTGTTTATTAGGTGTTTTGTTTGTTATAGTTATTGTGTTCATAAATAGTTCAGTTACACAAAAACTTCTCTTCTTATAGAAAAGTGTTTGCAATATTATCTTTAGCGGATCTGAATATACCCATATTTCAGGTACAATACATGAAAAGTATGCCATTGATGTTGAAATTCGACTTAGCCGATGTAGAATCGGTTTTGATAACTAATTCTCGATATAGTGGAAAATCATTTTTGGAGTTCAAATATCAAATTTACCGTTAATGATGATGTGACAATGAATGATGCGCTGATATAATGAGTGATCTGTTTAGATCTCAAAGTGGAGTGATCGATTTCTCTTTCTACTATTGCAGATAAAACTCGGAACTCCTTGCTAGGATTAGATTATGTCCCACATTTACAAAGCCTGACATGATTGACCGAAACCAATAATCTGAACAATGAAATAAACTTAGAGAATTTTACTTCTTTACGAACATCCATTAAGAACTTCATAAACGCGTTTCTTCCCTTTGCGTAACTGTGAAACTATATTTTTCCAACCACCGAATTTATTACAGTTCGATAGTAAGAAGTTCTTCACTAATAATACAATGTGTATGTTAGAGTTCAAAGACAAGTTAGCACACTTTTCATCATAGTGTGCCGATTAATAGTTAAGATCTAAAATAGAAAATATCAATAATTCTAAAATTAGAAGAAAAACCCTTCCATCAAATGTAAATAAGAAGTGATACAAAGACCAAAATAATAGGTAAAGATGTCAAGGCATGTAAAACGTATAACATATCAACGTGAAGATGCTCTTTGTGTTGGTTCGTTATTACGCTAATTAATATTCCACATTAATTTCCATGATCATTTGGGGTAATTGGCTTAGCGTTCATGTGAATGGCATAGCTAACCAAATTTTTGTAGCGCTCTACTTATTATTAAAATCATCTTTTATGTTTAAATCATAAGTTCTTATTATATTGATTTACACACTCTGAAGAAAAGTAGAAACTAAAAAAGAACACACTCAACTTATCAATATGCAAAGGAGATTGTAAATAATCAAAACAATTCATATAACTAAATTTTGTAGCGGACACACTTGGGTAGGTGAGGACTTAATTTATTTGACCAATGCACAGCTGCCTGTATTAAATCTGAACTCCGTTCCAAAGGTCAAATATATGTATTTGTAAGTGAATATAGATACATATATACACTGTATCAATCTTATTAATGTTTCATCACAAGTAAACTCAGAAAACCCTCGTTTCTTTTAATAAAAACTTTATATGTTGTACTACCCATTTCAAGAAACCAAAAATACTCAATACTCTTAAGAACTACATTTGTTTTCAATAATAATAAAAATAAAAATGAATGTAAAAACATGAAAAATAGTCAGAGAAACATGATGCGGTTTCACTATATTATAATACTCGAATGATATTTGTAATGGAATTTTGCATGCACAAGCATTCCCCATTTAATGTGTCAAGATTATGTGATGTTAAACGATGAGGTGTGAGATGATGTTTGCTCTACGAGACTTTGGCATATTTGATCATGTCATTATTATCTGAAAACATCTACAACGTGGGAAATACTTATTCCACTCCTGAATGTATACCATCCACCCACCATTGTTTAGATTGCCATCTGCATATCTTACAAATATGTACTCTGTGTTTTATACTAAAAGTACGTATACACTTTTGATCTGATCCTCGTAATGTCACGTTGTTGTCATGCATATTAATGATATCAGCAGTTCTACATACCATGTGACATCAACATTAAGTGTAAATAAGATCGCATGTTAACAGTTATTGTGCCTTGTTTCATTTCCATGTTGAACTTTGCGTATGTCGTGCTGGAATGTCTGATGAATAGTTTAGGAAACGAATTATCTTTCCTTGATTTTGGAACTTCAAAGATGGTGATAGTCCATAAAATAGTGACATCAACCATCGGTGGAATTTTGTTAACGAAATAGCGGAGACGCAGGATAGTGATGAAATCAATGTGCCCAGACAAAAAATTAAGATTTCTCTTGTGAGGCTTTTATTGAACGGTAAGATAGAACTAATGTTACTATTCATTAATTTAAGTTCTTGGCTTTGTGGAATTTGTGATTTTACTTTAATGTGAAAAATAGTATGCATTGGATAGGGACTATTTCTAACCGTATTACGACTCATCGCATTCTCAGTACGTTGTACTCTCGCTCGTGTTTGTCTTTTGTAAAGCAATTTGTTTCTATTGTTCTTTATTAAATTTGACGTTATTATTTTAATAATCCAATATTTTGATTAAATATATATGAACGTATGCATAATTTAATTGGTCATTCTAGTCATTCATTCATTTTTAATCATTGTATTTATATCATCGTCAAAAGTGTACTGTTGTTAAGACAAAAAATCCCACCCGGTTATCTTTCTTAGCTTTTCCCATTCCAAGCGAATTATATCCTTGGACACGAAGCGTGCTTAAAACGTGGACGGTTTCTCGACCACGAAATCGAAATTCATTATTATGAAAGCTGCGGTACCAGCTCGCATCCACCTTTTTGAGAGCTGGTGCGAAACTACATTGTCAGGATCCGCTGATTATTTCGACATCTCAGTCTTGATGTGGTAAAGGGCAGCGAAGTCCTTTTCTTCCTTTTAACTTGATCGCGCTGTCACAAAAGCCTTCGGCTCTGCTCTCAGCTCCTTCGACTCAGTTTTCGCAATCTATGTGCAGCCGCTAATCTGGTAGTCCATCCGTTTCTCCTGGTAGTCCATCCGTTTCTCGCGAGTGTTTTAAGCATTCTGTGTATTGGGCTCATCCTATTTGTATGTGTCGTGTCTAGTCGATAGGTGTACTTTCCTGTTATATATTTTTATGAATATAAAGCAATTATCAGCGTAAAATTGACACTACCCACCTGATACCAGTCAGGCGCTAAATTCTCTTGTACATAATATTTTGTTTCTCCCTTATTCTTTCCCGCAAAATCGTGGCACACATATCACCTTCCCGGTAATGCCTATAGGGGACGTACTTTAGTCCTCTTTTAGTCTTAGTCTTCACTGGATACAAGAATACATAGCGATTTCTTTTCTTATGAACTTGACAAAATTCCGTTAAGCATTTTTGTCCGCACCTTTTCTGCTTCAGTCCCATTTAGACACATGTGTTAGTACTCACAGTCAGTTTGGTATACTTTAACAATATAAAACATGGGCGGTATTAAACATCACTTTAATGGCTTACAGAAGTAATCCCACTATTTTAGTGGAGCGCCCTCGTGGAGTACCTGACGTTATAGTGGGCGTGTATTTGTTTGTTTCTGTTCTTTCATTTAAATAAAGATTCTAGTACGATTACACACACTTTGGGATACGCAACATTTTGCACATGCAGCAAGGGTCGGGATAAAAAGAGAGCTAAATTATCGTTTTCAGCGTTTGTTTGACAAAATTTGAGATGACCATCCCCGTGCTACTTGAATATTCCTACCTTTTGTATGGGGTGACAGTATGTGAGCACTCCTACCATTGTTTCTCCTTTCACTCCATGTATGAAGGAATGTAAGTATGTTTGTGCGGATAGTATGTGTCTATTTCCACTCTTGACGGGTCTATTATTTTTGTTTTGTAGGCGTAGTTTTAACGTTACAAATGCCCTTGGTCCTATACATTTTATTAAGAAGGTTTCAACATAGCATTTGCCTTGCCCCAGACATATCCATGAAGTGATACCTATGACCATCATTAACATTACATGTTCCATTTTCTCCACACATTTTCCAATTGTTCCTATTGTAACATCATTCGAAAGTCCTGTGGATTTATTTCTCATTCCCGGCAGTGCCATTTTTCAAAATAAATTTATAATGTTCAACGCCGTTGGTCCCCATATTTACATACTAATTTTAATTTCTCCTTGTCCGCCAAGTGTTACATTGATTTTAATTTTATGGACTTTTTAACCTAAAATCCAAATATCTTTCAATATGTCCTTCAGGTCTCATATGATTTAATTCACACCCGCACCATGTTTAATACTTAAGTTTAAATGCTCAAGCAGGAACACAAAATATTTGTGCAGAAGCCATTTTTCTTCTTCCCCTCACAATGAGTTTGACCTTTGTCCTTTCTGCCAAAACTGACTTTACCTGGTACTGTTATTCATACATGTTATGATATGTGATGTAGATCTAATGTTATTGTGCAGAACCGATTTGTATTCTTTCATTCTCACTGTCCTTGACCTTTTATGATATGCTCAAGGACTAAACAGGGTTCTTACTTGCTCTAAGCACAATTCATGCACACAACTTTCTAATATCAATCGTGACACAATCAAATAATTTTGTGGAAAAAGAAAACATTAGTTTACTTTCAGTCACATTGACCTTGACCTTTGACATTTGACTCCAAAATGTATAGGAATCTTTCTTGTTATAAGCGGCGCAAACCATAAACAATGTTTAATAAATGTAGGTGATTGAATAATCAAGTTATTGTGCGTAAACCATTTTACTCCTTCCTGACACGTTTATATTTACCTTTGAATCTTGTTACCCTGAAAGCGGCAAAGTTCATTCTTACCCTAGGTGCAGATATGCACACAGTAACTGTGTATAACGATCGACAACTAAAGTTTACATGTGAAAATAAAATCTGCGACAGACGGACGGGTGGGGTGGGGGAATTCATAGAAAAATACGCTATGGCTTATAGCGGAAATAAGAGAAAACTATTTGACAATAACATAAATTGCTGAGGGTGAATGAGCTTTCATACCTGTTTAGACGATCGACGTTATGCCTATAGCGGCCATGTTTCATGTACTCATCAGTGATCATATCAAACATATCAGTATAAAGGTCATTTCAAGTTTATGGCTTCCCAGTAGGATAAGACATTTTCTCCCTGAAAGGCACAGAAAATGATTTTATAACTGTTACATACAACCGTATTTAGACTACTGTAATACAGTATGGGGTAATTCAAATGATAAAAACATCTTATTATTATTATTATTATTATTATTATTATTATTATTATTATTATTATTATTATTATTATCACTAGTGGACAGCTTGTTAATATAAATTGTCCCTATTGTGAAATCCAGTTTTATCGACGTCGTTTGCATTTTACCAGTCTGTAATCATGTCTAATAAATATGAGCATCTATATTGAATAAAATCCACAAAAATTGGCAAAAATACCTACTCCAGTCAATACAAGAATATAATGAAAAACGTATCAAATATTCGAAGTATTTGAGAAACTTACAAGGTAAAAGACATGCATGTTGTCGAATGCTAATGTCGTAACACTGCTCTGATTCCGTACTCAGTTTTGTACTTGTTGTAACACTGCTCTGATTCCGTACTTGTCGTAACACTGCTCTGATTCCGTACTCAGATAGGTTTGTACAAAAGGAACTTTGACGATTTTAAAGGCAATATCGCAGTTTTGCAATAAAAAACACATTTCATCAAACCCCTTCTTAAAACGATAATGATAATACTAGATTATTTGTAAACAAATATATACATATGCACTCCTGCCTTGCTCAATTCACATCCACATCTGGGTCCAAAGATTAAAGTCCTATTGGTGTAGAATAGATGCATGTACCAATTTATTTGCATATCTGAAATCGTTTTGACTTTATCAATAAGTATATAAGTGACACTATAATGTAGATTTCAATGACCCAAACAAACTGCATCGGGGTGGAAAAAGAACCCACAGCCATTGTCGATTGCATAGTGCATACACATATTTTTGTCTTGATGTTCAGTTCATATACACTGCATCAAAGTCTGTCGATAACACGGTATGGATTTTTATTATTGAAAATTATTATTCAGGAAACGCTGTTCAAGGACATAGGGTATCGATATTACCAGATAGCTATTTATTTAGAACTAGTGTACGATCCCCCCACCCCACCCCAACACACACCTGTACTGAACTTTGCATTATGAATGATCAGGAGAAAACCAGCGACCTATTAACAATAAAGACTGCACAGTCCTGTATGAATACTTGATTGACACAATTTAAAATTTTCTGATAGTATTGTACCGCTATTGTTCTTAAAAAGAAGTCAATGACAGGCTCAAGGAACAGGTTGTTTTCACGAATTCTACTACGTTCAATGTTACTTTGCAATACCCTTTACATTACGTCATGCACTACTCAACTAGACCAAATGCTGAACGCAGTGAAGAATCAATTGAGTTTTAGCAGCAGAGAGGGCGAACAGATTTAGCTCAATCGTCATTTGCCCTAAATAGAACCTTCCTAAGAAATATAAAAGAAAATCTTAACCAAATGCCCCTAATGTACCGAGATTTTTACCTAAATTTTATGCAACTGGTTAATCCCGCTGACGACTAAACTGATGGCACGCCCTCTCTGCTGTTAAAAATTAGCCAAATATTTTATCGATACATGTAATTAAATCATTATATATATATATATATATATATATATATATATATATATATATATATATATATATATATCAATAAAAATATGTAAAATATCGGAGAAGCATATACTACTAGATTAGCTCGAGAACGCCAGGAAACAATAGAAAAATATATTCCTTTGAGAGATTCGCTTCGAAGAAAACTTCAAGAACGCCGGAGTCACAAGCTGATTACGTAGAAGGTACAGAAATATTATATAAACCTATTACTGGAATAACTGAGAAAGTTGTATGGGGAGATATCACTGGTCCAGAAAAAAGAAACCTCTTCTTGGGACAATACAAGAAACCGCTAGGGCAACGCAAGAGATTTTACAAGATCTTTCAACTAGAATAGCTGTCCGCACAACCTCCTCAAGATATTGATAAAATTTACACAGTACTACGATAAAATTCAGGCTAGAGATGATGACCTAGTATATAATGAATATATTAACGATATAAAATTTTTTTAGAAGAAACTCAACAGCAAATAGAACAATCAACCCCCTCAGTATCAGCTACCTCCACCTTTGCAACAAATGGAACAACAACAATCCCAGTATCAACTATCTCCACTTTTGGAACAAGTAGAACAACAAAGGATGACCTCGGAAGCTGAAACATTTAGAAGTGATCAAACAAAAGTAAAGGTGAAACAAAAAAATGAAGAGGTGGAACAGAAAAGGAAAACCTGAAACAAAAAGAAACTAAACGGCGGGAGAAATTACGCTCTTCACTAGGTACGGAAAAAATCCTAGTGATGATTCTTTTGGCGCTACTACAGGACGTGGGTTTAATACTCAAGAAAATAATCCTATTACTTGCTTTGACAACGCCATCGCCGACGTGGATAAGCTAGAAACTCTCGTAGGAGGAAAACTCTCTGGAAATACTTCTCATGAAATTATCAACGAAATATCTGATATCTGTCGACGATTATTTACCGGTGGTATCATGGACATCAATACCTATCGGGAATTTATCGATGAAATTACAGATGATTAAATCCTTTGACACACAATTTAGATCATTGTGAATGATTAAATCAAATGATCGAACACAATACGTATCGAAGACCAAGAATGGTCAGAGTAGTAAATTCACGATTACCAGTTTATGAAATGACCTACGGAGATGGATTTGGCGATATTGTTCGGGGTTTATTTACCAGGATAGCCCCCAAAGCAATGCCAATTGCAAAACAGTTATCAATGAAAGCTATCGATATTATTCGCGACAAAGCTCCTAGCGCAATCGGTGATCTTGCAGGTAAAGCGTTTCCGGCGGTCAAGGACAGAATTTTACTTGTGTTTGGACGTAAAAACCAACTGAAATTACCATCTACTGAAGTTATGCCTGCAAATGAAAGTAAAATAATAAATCAGGCCGCAACCCGAAGATTAATGGATTTAGCTGATGCATCGCTAAAAGAAAAAGAAGATAACATAACCGTTAGTCTGATGGCAGGAAGTGGTCGTCGTAGATAATTACAATTTAGATCATATTAATTACAATAAAATATTTAAGCGTGAAATTGATACTAGATATGGGTGAACCAGTTCGTAAAAATGAATCCCTGCTCGATTATCAATATTATTCTTACGATGCAGTACAACCAAATCAACGTGGGAGATTTGGTATTTAACGTTACTGACACAGACAAGGACAAATCCACCGATATGTGGTCGTGAATCTATCGCTGTACTTGATGCGATATCAAGATCAACTAAGCCACCTCATAACGTTGTACACGAATACACCAGTAATCGTTGGACAGGTAATTAAAATTGTACATATATATAATGATTGATATTTAAGGGCGATCCTTGAGTGACAGAAGAAAAGATTTCGACGCATCAGAATATGCAACTAAAGGTGACCTTGCTGATAGTATGAACCTAGCTGGGGTTGACCAAAATGAAGTTGTTATTTTTCAGAACAAACACTGTGTTTTGAAAGCCAGTAATATTAAGTGGAATGATATAGTTCAAAGGGTCCTTGGCGCTGCTACGGATAATATTCCGGTATTTACCGACAGCGGAAAAATACGAGAGTCAGTTATATCGATATCAGGAGTGAGATTACAAAAAATGTTCAAAAACGAATATCAACGTGAGGTGGTTTATTAACAGGAGAACTTTC
Organism: Unio pictorum; assembly: GCA_030141615.1. Classification (NCBI taxonomy): domain Eukaryota; kingdom Metazoa; phylum Mollusca; class Bivalvia; order Unionida; family Unionidae; genus Unio; species Unio pictorum. The sequence goes on from JARLTB010000095.1 coordinate 4,843,292, forward strand.
CATGAACGTAAACAAAATAACCGTCCTAAGAGATCCAACATCAGATGAAGATGCGGCAACAAAAAGATACGTTGATACTGTTGATGCTAAATTATCTACGTTAAAGACCGATCATGATGCCGTTAGTAGTAAATTATCCACGTTAAAAACCGAATACGAAACTCACATAAACGATCACAATACCGTAGACGGATAATTATCTACGTTGAGAGCCGAGTATGACGTTCACGTAGGTGCGTTTACAAATCTCCGTAGAAATTTCAGAAAGATCGACGAAATTGCAGATGGATTGAAACCATTAAAAGTTGATACGAAACTTTCTGATATTAAAACATCAATCGATACGATTAATAAAACACAGGAAAATATTGTAAGTGATGCTAATGATATTATTAATAAAATTGATCTCCTTGATAAATATCAAGGTAAAATTCTCCACAGGAGGATTAACAACGACGTATACACAATATCATCAGCATCAACAACATGGTATCAACAAAACAATACTATCAAACATACCGCGGAAGTTACTGGCGTGTACAGCTTGTCTGTGTTTAGTAGTGCAAAATTCGAGATATTTAACACATATCCATGGCGTCACTCAACAGACAAGTTTTCTGGAACCGTATATGTTATATTAAACCGTGGAGACGAAGAAACATGTATCCTGGTTGCATCCGACAAATAATTAACTGCAACAACGATCTGGTGGTGTCTGGAATTTGTCGCTGAAACACCTCAATTGATTACAGCGTTAATAATATGGACTACAGATACAATCAAGCGCATGAGTGGCAAGATAAATTAAAATATATCGTTGACAATTACACGATAAAAGTAAAAAAAAATATCACAGACGTATAATTGTCAATGACACAGATGTATACTCAAGTCTCCGCGGCTGTTGCTAGAGCCGGTCTTTTATTTTCTATGGTAACAATGACATCACCTGCAGTCATAACGATCTGTGTTTCAACGTCAACTGCGATCACTGGATTTTTTTAATATAATCGCCAAAAAATATCGACATGCACGAATGAAAAATTATCTGATTATGCGGTAAAGTTACACGCGGCAACTATCTCAACTATCTCAGTTAATATCTAAAAGCTTCAACGATGGTACAATATCTGATTCTGAGTTCGCAATAAAGACTAAAATATTATCCGAAACAATGACTGTGATAGAATATACACCCATTAAATTTACAGATACATAAATAAATGTCAACACAATAACTATTGCAACAGATTGCCATGACTGTAACACCGGTGAAAATAACTATGATATCAGTAAGCACAACTAATCCTGAATTTAGTATTAATTTTTCAACTGCAATTTCAGCAAGGGAGATTGCACTTGCACAACTGCGAGTATATCATAGTTGGCCAAATAACAGATCTGAACCATTTGGTGGATTAACTCCAAATAATTTACTTGTACTTGCAAACAAAAATAAACCAGATGGAACCCCAGATTTCTTTGTTGTTTCTATCATCACAGGTAGTTATCAGATTGAACAAATCAACGATGAATCCCAGCACAGAATAAAATCAACAACAAAAAAGGAATAAAAATAACTATTACTGTTCACAAAACAAAAACTGTGATTAAAGTAAAATCTCCTGATTACGTCGTAGATATTTATCGATCATCGACAAAAATTGTTCTAGGATGTACTGAAACTCCACCACATCCCGATGATGTTCTCAGATTTAACAATAATCCAGATGCTGAAGGCAAGCATATTTCACCAGAGATTGTAAATATAACCTCAACGATTGCAGTCAAGTGATTACTCCACTCCAATGGTTTCTCCTAGATCCTTGATCGTGCAAGGAAGCAATCAATTCTCTTTATCTGCGCACGCATAATCCATACTTGTCAAGAATAAATGTTTAACTCACCGACCAGAGTGGACACTTGATTGATTTACGTGGCGAAGTTTTACTGATAAATCTCAATGTGAAATCATAAACGATTTTTTGATCTTGATTCACGAATTAATCGGATAAATATTATATATGTACCAGCACGTTAAGGTTTTTATACACGACAAGGAAGCACTTGGAAATGCAATATCAAATTAATATTTACAGTCTTCATTCAACATCGTTGATATAGTCTTTGATGAGTTCGGTAACGAAGACTTTTTTAATGACAAAAGAACAGTTAGAAAGAACATATTCCTATGATCACGTGTGACCGAGATCAGACTATAAACTACGCGCATTCCTGCATTAAACTTGATGAACTAAAAAAAGGTATTAAATAGTTCTGAATAAATATCTGATATATATTTAAATTTTTAAAAAAAATATTTTATTGGACAATAAAACCTTTAATCTCTTGGATCGAGTGTTCTAGCAGTTCAAGGTACATTAAGGACAGCTCAACCTTTAACCTCTAGGTTCGAGGGTTCTACCAGGTTCAAGGCAAATGAAACATATAACATTAATTAAGGACAGTACAACCTTTAACCTCTAGGTTCGAGTGTTTTAGCATGTTCAAGGCACATTAAGAATAGCACAACATTTAACCTCTAGGTTCGAGTGTTCTAGCAGGTTCAAGGCAAATGAAACATATAACTTTAATTAAGAATAGCACAACCTTTAACCTCTAGGTTCGTATGTTCTAGCAGGCTCAAGGTACATGTGCCGAAAGGTATATACGAAGAAACGAAATACAGATCCCCCGTATTGAGTCTCTTATCTGTCAATAAAACAGATTAGAGCTTCAGGAAGACGTGGTTGGTGAATTACGTATTACGATGAAACACGGGACCTCTCTACGTTCAACAGATTACACACACACACACACACACACACACACACACACACACACACACACACAGATATATATATATATATATATATATATATATATATATATATATATATATATATATATATATATATATATATATATATATATATCAAACCAGGGTGAGTAAAACATTCACCCACCATGATTCGAACATGGTGAGATGTGTGTACATAATTCTGTTGAATTTTTATTGTGGTCTTGAAACGTTAAAACGTTTTAAAATGTTATTATTGGCGTCTTTGACGCTCGCATCCAGCTCGGCTAACGCCGAGGTCCATGGCCTTGACCATGGCGGATGCTCTGGTGCGTTCCTGGAAACGAAGTTTCTGAAACTAAAATACCCGATATTGTTTATACTGATAATAAACGTCTAAAATGCACTTAGTAGTACAGATGCAACATCGCCAGAATTCCCACCCAGTTGTTCAGAACCCTATGGTTTTCTCATCAGAATATCATGCGTTTTATACGTTTGCAAATGAAAACCCACATTTTCTTACATTAAATTGATACAATGGATTTGATACCTCTGGTCCAGAACACCAACGCACGTCACTCTGATCATCAAATACCTCATCTGACCCAGAAAACCCGTATCACCACCTCATAGTTCAGCTGCTACAGGGTCCTTATAACATAAGATAAGAGAGATCTCCAACATTTAGTATAGAACCCCCAATAATACTGCTACTGATATTCACCGTGGATGGTACGGTATAAGTAATCCAACACTCTTCTTTCGATAATGATTTTGACAAGATCAAAATTATGTCAATGGTGGTATTTTAGGCGCATTGTGTGAATTGTTTGGTTAAATAGAACCGGCACATACTAGATAGCGACACATGGATACGATACTCCCTCTAAGTATTCATAATGATATTGAAAGGAACCAGAAAAGAAAACTTGCAAGCGAGATAAACGCGTACTGAGGTATATTACAACAAAGGTGTGTCATTACAATGATAAAGAACACATATATTATTTCATAATATTATGTCATAGTTTAACTGGTTCTCATTAGGTAACTCATGTTAGGTATGTGAGAAGCACTGCTATGACTCACTTCAGGATTATTCACGCGTTATAAGAGACACGTCGTTATACTGAGGATCCGTATAGCGAGAACCGCTCTGTACCTTTTAAGTTGGTGTCAACACCTGGATTTTGTGCTCAAGTTTTACAGTGCCGTTATTTTATTTCAGTTTCTTTATTCTGCCTTACATCTAAAATATGTACCATAATAAGCTACAATTTTCGTCTTTATGAGATAGTTTCGTTGAAATCGAGACGTTTGTAAGCTAGATATGGCATTCATGCTCGTGTTTTCCATAGTAAATGTATGTGAAGAACCTCATATCATAGTATTATTTGGAGTGACTAATTGTTGAAAGATTAATTTAATACTAAATCTAATAGAGATTATATCGATATTATCTTCCCGACTTGTCACTGTGCGATATCAAACAAGGAACAAATACTTTATCTGAATTAATGATTGTGGCATCATTGACGATGAAAGAAACAAAGTAACAAAGTGTAATCATGGATAATTATACAAAAATAGACTTTAGAAAAGCTAAAACAAATGAAAGGAACTAAACTTTAAAAGCATCTCGAATTTTCTTTTCAATTTTGGATGTTTAAGTGTCCGTATGGAGAAGCATTTGCCTTAAATGATTTACGCCCATCGTACGTCAAGTTTTCAGAGGTTCTATGAAGAGATTGAATCCAGCTTCTAGTAAATGATATAGTGTTACTTTAGCTGATCCAATGGCGAACTGTCAAGTAATTCAAAATCACAAAATTTTGTACCGTTATGTGACTGACTACTTCCGCTCATGTCCTTTCTTACATAAATCTAATACTGGTCTATTTCCTTAAAAAAAACACATAGTGCAAAGAAATGCAGTGATGTGATGTATTTGAGTCGTAACAGTTAAGCTTAGATTAATTACCTGATTGTAGCAAGGAGAGATCATTAAAGGCTTTGAGATTGTGCAAGCAAATTAAAGATTTGGAGACATACAGTTCGCATGAACCCAAAGTTCCTTTCGATGATCTATTCTGGAGTATCAAGTAATTTTTATTATATTTGAAAAATACAGCTTCCGCTTACGAACATTAAATATACGTTTCGAGTTTTGTTCAACTTAAAAGAGCAGCATTAGATGACCCAAAAGTATTCGAGAAGCCACTTAGTATTACAACAGGAATGTTCACGGTAAGAATATAAAATATAAAAGTATTTTAGGCAAATTTATGTACACCAAAAAACACAAATAATTGTCACTAATACACAAGTAATGTGCCACACTTGTTCCATTTATAATTTTGGCTGTATTTATTCAAAGCATTGATTTTGACTGAAGAGATTATCTACTTACACGTCTCACTCTTTGATGGAACCTCTATCTCTTGTAGCGTTGTTTTCTTCTTAAATGTATCATTTACATGTCCATACGTGTAATCAAATATTTGTGCAGCAATTTATAACATTCCTTTACTAAACAAGCACTGTTCTTGCTGAAAAACGTATCCATAAATGACCTTGATAAACATACACAATTTCCAATACGTCACTCAATTTATACTCGTTATCTAGATATGTAATAAAACACCTATATCGATTATTAATAAAATCTCTCCCGTTAAGACATACAAGTAGAGTCAAGGAGGATATTTGACTTAGAAACACTTAAGTACATGTAAATCTTCGTATTTTAAGCCCTTTTATGTTTTTGTCATCAAGTTTATTATCAAGAACTAATTATAGCATTTTTAATCATAGTAAATACCAAGCAGGGTTAAGCTTAAGTTAGTCGTTTAGACTGATTAGTCAGTCATACTTAGAATATTTTCAAACTGTCAGAATTTAGTTATTTGCAACTAAATCATGCAGTTTTATTGATATTTTTCAATCAAGTTTGCTGAAATCTTTCAAACTTAAATTTCAGCACGCTAGGAACACTCCCTACATATACAAAACAATGCTTACCACTAATACATCAACCAAAGTAATAAGATATACATAACCTTCTTAAAATTCGTAGAGTGAAGGACTAACTTAAATCTTGAAGAACAATTACAATTCTATATAAAGACATGTTATACTGCTGTATTGTATAGTTTACCTAACACGTGTATTTAATTTCGTGGATGTTGTTAAGTAGAACAAAAACGAAAATAGGATAATTCTGAAGAGTTTCGAGTTGACGTACATACTGAATGTCATGAAGTACAATTTTAACTAAAATATAAAATCATAATTCTAAACTCTGAGGTTTAATGAAAATAAATAATTTTATACCTGTGTTGTCTTGATTAGTGTAATATATTATCATTAACGCCACCTTAAATTTGTATTCATTCTTATGAAATATTACACATGACAGAAGGCCATTAGAGAAATCAATTGTTGAAATACAGTTAGACAGTGGCTTCATAGACATTATTAACCTAGTCTCCGTTCGTTTTCGCATCTTATCCAGTTGTCAGGGCGACACAGCCCTTTTGTGGCTGCAAGTGTCTTTATTTCAAGTCTAAACCAAATCCATATGTAAGTTCTTAATGCTCCTCTGATCATTGTCTGCACTGTTTTCCGTGCTCTCATTCGTATTCCTCGAGCACTGAGCATCCTCCATTTTTTCTGCACTAGCTAACCTCTCTTCTCTCTCACGTCTGCGTATTTCTTCCTGAGGCTCAATCAATCCATCTCTTGGATGTCTAGAGCCCTTCCCATTCTTGATTTGTAGTCCATATGATCTCATTATGATTGAATCGTACTCTCAGTATCATTCTGTGCGTCGCTCACGTATCAAATATTTCCTATCCTAATTTCTAGTCTGGCTCTACATACGTTGTCGTCACATTGAATCCCTCAAAGTTATCAGGAGGCTCTTTTTGGCCACCTTCCGTTTCTAGACCAGCTGTGATAAAGGCGGCTGCCATGACCTGCCGTAAAAAGAAATACTGGTAACCGATGAAAGATCACCTACTCATCGTATGAGATGACCAATTTTAGTTTCTGGACTGCGCTGATATAATTTTTTTTTCAACATATGTGACTACATGAGCACAGGAAAAAGCCCATGCGGTTACATCTTTTCTTGTCTTGCAAGATGGAATATTTCAGATATCAAATCAAGTATCAGGTGGGACGATTGTGGGACATATATGTGGATTTATCATACTAAAATTATCCAAGTCCTGATAATCGTCTGAATTAAGCACATTAAGCACATTATAAAATATTTACAAAAGAGTGTCACTATAGCCCGAACAATATGGAATGTATCAAAAGGTCGATGTCATTTGAAATACGACTAATTGATGGGTAACGTTTTGGAATATGTCTCTGTCATGTTAATTAACTGCTTAAATTACACCAAAATTAAAACTATTGTGCTAGATAGATTAGCATATCGGAACCTTCGTTAGCGACGATGGTTTATTGTCATCATGGCGACATGGCTGGTGTTGATTAAACGTTTCAACACATGGCAACATGAAGGAAAGTTGTGTTGTCTTGCCAATAATGAAGCATCGTGTGGAGGTACAAGTTCGTCGATGGAAGAACTTTAAATTTCATCAAACCCTCATATCGACAAACATGTTTGACTTGTGTTCTGTCAAAGTTCCAGTCGCATAGTTAGATACACACGTATAAAAAGAAACACAATATGTGGCATTGTATTTGTTTTCAAACGCGTGTTATATTGGTTGGTCCACCAAACAAACTCCCACAGTTGGATTCAACGGTTCAGTGTGCACAATGTCGCAGTCTTCGACGATGCATCAAACGTTTAGGTCTGTTATCAAATATCGGTCGTAGTTGTGCTACCACATTTATACCACATGGCATCCTTAACATTCCAAATTCTGCCGCGAATATTAAAAATTGTATCGTACAATTCCTGGTGAATAATGTGAAAGGGTTTTTCTGTTAAGATAATACGCTTGGCACTATTAAATTCATATTTATTAAATTCGTACACAATCTGTGGGATTTCTGAGGTCCAACTGTCCACGTAATAAAACCAATCTTCTATGCTCAACAGTTTCTAAAATATTGCCTTGTGAATAGCGATCTATCATTTCCTTTAAAAAGCACTAGAACGAGTTTCCGCTAACACATCTGAGTGCTAGACGCAACTATACACTGTCGCAATGCAGACATCGTAGCGATATGACTGAAAAATATTTAAAGCTACGTTAAAAATCTCTCTCTCTCTCTCTCTCTCTCTCTCTCTCTCTCTCTCTCTCTCTCTCTCTCTCTCTCTCTCTCTGTATCCTACCCTTTTCAATGGTTTGTATGTGTCTGTGTAAACACTTCTACATTATTCAGGCTTTTAGTATATTTCCCACATGTTATCACTCCTACCCACGTTTAGGTTAGTAAATGTGGTTAATAGCTAGTTAAATAGCGTAGATGTAGGTGTTAAATATTCAAAATATGGTTTTGTTTAGTAACTGTACGATTTGGTTGGTCACAAAACACATTTGTTAGTTTGTGTGGATGTTTGTCAGTTATAATGGTGTATTGGTTTCTAGGTGTTGGTACTGGTGAGTGAAAATGGCACACTGAGTAATAAGTGTGATTTTTGGTCAGCAAATGTAGTTTTAATATTATCATTCCTATACACATGGTGTCATGCTCAACTTCCGGCCCCCCTCCCACTCCAAAAAAAAATAAAAATTGACCAAAAAAAAGAACATGGGTACATAGGCAGTTTTCATGCCACTGTTCAGGATAAACCTTCGTCTTCTGTTAATTGTGCGATGCTTTTAAACTTTAAAGGTACCACAAGTAACTATTACATTTTATTATTACCATATCCGTTGTAGGCCTATCTATGTGTCAGGCGGCGTCAAACCATTGAACTAAGTGTAAATGTTCTTTGTAATCTCCACCCCAGTGTTATACTTGGAAGCGTGATGCTAAATTATTGTGCCAATAACATTATACACAAAATATCACCATTACTGCTTCTTTCCATTTTGTATAGTTGCGTGCAAGTCGATCTAGTAACCAGATCATTATGAAAACAACTAATAGCAAGAGGCTGCCAGCCAGTGCATTAATTCCGACTCTCGCACTACGGACAATTAAGGCACTATGTAATGCTCAAACAGATATCTGGAGTCATATAAAAGGAATCAAAAGAATTACTTTACTTCTTGTCTGGGATACGAATGAAGGGGTGGATCAAGATATTCCTGACCCTAGGGAAAATGGCGAACGTAGACGGAACATAAATACAAAGCGCAGGGATAGTATCATAGTAGGAAAGCGAGCCTCTTAAAGGCCTCAAACCATTCAATTGAGATATCGGGACCTCTACCGGAGAGCCAGATACCTCAAGAACCGATCAATGTCACCTGCACGGAAACTCAGACACTACCAATGGGACGGCAGGTAAACAGAAAAGCAAATACAAAGTGAATACAGAATCCCTATTTCTGACTCAGAAGGGCAGCGAAGATTACGAACAGGCAAAAGGAAAAGAGAGCAACGCTGACGTCGTAGCGGAAGAGGAATAAAGCAAATCAGATAAATTGTTAGAACTGCACAAGAAAAGCACAGAACTACGTTAGTGTCGTAAAATACATCCGCTGCCGGCAGCTCACTTCCAGGAGACATAGAACTCAACAATGGCTGTTTTGGGTTCGTATACTTAACCAGTACTACAGCCACGCCTTTCACAAACATTCAGTTGAGACACTGATAGAAGCCTCAAATTATCTATCTGACTGCATTACACGGGGTAGAAGAATTCCCTGAACAGCAACGTAAAAAACCATGCAATGCAGTGGAAATCGTGGATGAAGTACACGACAATTTGTTTTTAGGGCTGCCGTCGTAAAGACCTTGTAAGGGCTATTACTAAACAAATGCCTATTATTTTAAAAGTTTCTAAATTGGTTTACAATTCCGATTTGATTGAACTTACACAACGCAATGGATCCGTTGGTCACCGTTCAAAAATTTATTCTGTTTTTGTACAAGTAATATTGACAGAAATGTATTATAGTCACTTTGACTATATTTAATTAAGATAAAATTTTAGTATTTTTATGTACTCTTATTACACTAAAGTTTAAGCTTAAGACACTAGGAAAGTTGAAACTTTGTTTGAATGTGACTCTAATTACGATTGTGGCTAACACATAATTGGTTATAGCGATTCCCAATAATTTTCAACTGGGTTCATTTGATTCAGAATAGGTTTTGGTGTTTCAGGTACGTTTATTCTGGCGATTGTTGCCTCCTGCCTGATTCCTTCCCTCTCTTCCATGCTCGGACATTTCTGCCAGTGAAGAAGTACGACATTCGCACATACAAATATGAGGCCTTAGTAGCACTACGGCATCGAGCAATTAAAAATCACGTGACTAAACATATTGCAAAACTTTAATTCTTATTTGATTGATTGATTGCCTCAATCCGTTACATTATATTGCTATTCAATGCATTTGAAAGTAACAAAATAAAATGTTCTGTTTGTTTCGCGTGAATAACGGCTATATTTCATCTCGAGGATATAAAACGGAAGTATTTTCACTGACTCAGTAAAATATGTCGACTATACTCTCGATACTATAAAAAAGAATCCTCTATGCAATGTGTACAATATTGATATCCGACATGTTTACCTTCGTATCTTGCCGGATAAACCAATCGATAAATGTAGCGATGGACTTTTGTGATAAAGCTAACAAGTGATGTGGTTGTCAGTCTATTTCATAGGTCTCTTAAAACAGCTGATAAAGTAAGCTATAGAACCAACTATTAAGGTGAAAATTGCTATAGAAAATTAGCTCCATCATTTTATATATCCAGCAAATAGAAACAATATCGCAACAAAATTGTTTATCAAACTAATTTATGCTATGTGAAACAGATTCACTAACATTAATATCATAAATTGCTACTTGGAATATTGAATTGACATTAAAACCCTCCTCAGAAATTGTTTAATATACAAGTCCAAAGGACCGACGGTGTGGATGGGGTCGGGGTGGGGGCTTAGAGTTCCTAGAGTTCTTACACTGTCCATTGCATGTACATACTAATTATAGCCATATTATCTTAATTATTAGACAGCTTAGACCCGTGGTCCTAAATGTTTCTCATGCCAGCGCTTTGGTTATCCTCAGCTCATATATCTTATCCCGTAACAAGCATTATTCAGCATTAGCGCCACCACCACCCACCCCTTCGGTAATCCCCCTACCCTCAAAGGGGCGGTAGCACGCACTTTGTGAATAACTGGTTTAGACTATCATTTTTAACACGCATACATTTTATACAAACAAACAAAGGGGGTTGGGGACGAGCACTCTTCTCCTTAATCCGGACTTAGTTGCAAAGTAAGATGCACAATACAACGGATCTGATGAATTATAGCCACGTGTCAAGATCTAGGGATCTGAGAGCATTGTTTGCCAAGCTCTCGTATATATGACGCTTACAATTTCGTGTATTTACAACAGGTACGTAACCTATTCAGTATTTACGAGGACATTTATTATGTAAATATATACTCTGGAGAGTTTCCGTCTTAGAACGTTGATATGTAAGTACTCTGCTGCCAGTGTAGCGGCTCTGTACTGCACACGGCTAACTTCAAGAACATTTTAATAAATTTTAATTAGAATGTCAAATGTCCTTGCTTATGTTATGTTACGTTGCGAGAAGGAAATAAAATGAACAAACGATCAAATCGCTCGTTGGGAACAAATAATCCATGATCTACCTTGTTGACCCTTTTGCTCTTACCAATTAATATTCACTATAATATAACCCAACCTACAACACTGACCATTCATCCCATCACACTTGATTCACTCAGCGTGTTATTGAAACACATACTCAGTACTCTAGCTTTATCGGTTTTTCTCTTTGTGATAACATTAAATAAGATGACTAAAAAAACGGACAGTGTCACTTTTGAATCAGTTGTAGAATAATCTAAACAAAACGGTCAGTAAATCTATACTTTGATTTCACTCTGTTTAATCTTAATGGAGCGGAAACGACATTTCAACACACTAGTGGAATCAAGAGTCCTGAACAGGGCTCATTATCAATTTATCTGTTGTTTTCCTTTTAAAACACGCCGTTGATGATGCTTCCATAAAAATAAAATTATCAGCAGAATAACGATCTTTTTATCCTTACATTCTGTGAATTCCTGTAAAATGCATTACTGTTGGACAAACAAACAACTAAAATGGCCGTTTTAGTAAAGATGTTCACTTTCGAGAATACTTTCGAACTCGTTCCTGAATTTGATAGCATAACCTCACAATTCTAGTTTCTTGAACGCGAATTTTTTAATATTGCCACCAGAGTGGTAATAAACTGAGTCAGTCAGATGCAAAATCTTTCCAGTAATATGCACTAATCTGGATCACTTGATGATATAAGCCCACATTTCAAGTTTGACCAAAGTATGATCAGAAATATGCCTTTCATAATGGTACTGTTACGTGCTTAGGCTCGAATAAACAGTGAAAATAGTGAAAATAACAAGCTTATAAAAACTTAATAAACAATTTATTGAGCACAAATATTTTCCAGAAAAGAAAAATAACCTTACGGTTTTAAGAATCAATTCCAAAATTAATCCAAAAATAATTCAAAATATAATCCACTAGTGAAATTGCAAACGTTCTGGTAATAAAATGTCCTAATAATTCCCAGTTCGAATCTTAGTGAAGCATCCAAGATGAAAGACGATGTCACGTGATGAACTCAGTTCTGATCTTATGAAATTCAATGAACACAAATGTTTTCCAGACAAATAACAAAATAAATCCTCTTGATCCAAACAAATTGAAATAATTTCCAGTACAAGGTAATTTAAAATAACTCAAAACAACACAACTTAGTATTCTAACAGCCCATCTTCTACTAAATAGTTCGCTCCAAAACATAATTTATATATTTGTTTTTACGTAAACAAAGAAGGGGGTCACATGATCTTCTATAATCTTTAGAACAAATTTACGTTCAAAACATCTCGTGCACACCGTATGACCCAAATGAGAATCAGTTAGTTTTACTCTCAAGAACTAAAAATAGAGAGATGTTTACAACAAAGCTCCATAATGTCCTTGGAATCAGCTAATCATTTTAAAAGTTTGTTTACAAACTCTGAAGCAAGGTCAGAAATGAAGTCAACATCTGGTGTTTATTTGTCGAGTGCAGGTCATCCCACATTTTAAAAATAAATATATCCCAATGAATTAATTTTAAACTTAAAATGTCAAATTCGAATCTGACAAACAAACAATTAAAAAAAATGACTTGAATCAAATATACGTAACAGTATAGGGATAATCAGTCATATCCAAGATCACTTTTTTGTTATCTGTGGATGTCACTCATTCAGGGAACACATATTCCTTGGCGCAAAGAGCCCGGACAAATAAAACTCATTATTAGTAATGTGGGATACGCCACATTTTGCACATGCCGCAAGGGTCGGGATAAAAAGATAGCTAAATTATCGTTTTCAGCGTTTGTTTGACAAAATTTGAGATAACCATCCCCGTGCTACTTGAATATTCCTACCTTTTTATGGGGTGACAATATGTGAGCACTCCTAACATTGTTTCTCCTTTCACTCCATATATGAAGGAATGTAAGCATGTTTGTGCGGATAGTATGTGTCTATTTCCACTCTTGACGGGTCTATTATTTTTGTTTTGTAGGGATAGTTTTAACGTTGTAAATGTCCATGGCCCTATACATTTTAATAAGAAGATTTGAACATAGCATTTGCCTTGCCCCAGACATATCCATGAAGTGATACCTATGGACATCATTAACATTACATGTTCCATTGTCTCCACACATTTTCCAATTGTTCCTATTGTAATATCTGTCGAAAGTCCTGTGGATATATTTCTCATTCCCGGCAATGCCATTTTTCAAAATAAATTTATAATGTTCAAAGCCTATGGTCCCCATATTTACACAGTAATTTTAATTTGTCCTTGTCCGCCAAGTGTTACATTGATTTTAATTATATGGACTTTTTAACCAAAATTCCAAATATCTTTCAATATGTCCTTCAGGTCGCATATGATTTTATTCACACCCGCATCGTGTTTAATACTTAAGTTTAAATACTCAAGCAGGAAACCAAAATATTTGTGCAGAAGCCATTTTTCTTCTTCCCCGAACAATGACTTTGACCTTTGTCCTTTCTGCCAAAACTGACTTTACCTGGTACTGTTATTCATAAATGTTATGATATGTGATGTAGATCTAATGTTATTGTGCACAACCGATTTGTATTCTTTCATTCACACTGTCTTTGACCTTTGATGATATGCCCGAGGACTAAACAGGGGTCTAACTTGCTCTAAGCATAAGTCGTGCACACAACTTTCTAATATCAATTGTGACACAATCAAATCATTTTGTGGAAAAAGAAAACATTATTTTTCTTTCAGTCACATTGACCTTGACCTTTGACATTTGACTCCAACATGTATAGGCGTCTTTCTAGATATAAGCGGCACAAACAATAGACAAGGTTTAATAAATGTAGATGATTGAGTAATCAAGTTATTGTTGCGTAAACCATTTACTTCTTCTATACACATTTATATTTACCTTTGAATCTTGTTACCCGGAAATCGGTAGAGTTCATTATTCCCCTAGGTGCAGATATGCACAAAATAACTCTGTATAACGATCGACAACTAGAGTTCATGTGGGAAAATAAAATCTGCGACAGACGGACGGGTGGGTGGGTGGGTGGGAATTAAAGCATAATACTCTAAGGCTTAAAGCGAGAATAAGAGAAAACTATTTGACAATAACATAAATTGCTGAGGGTGAATCAGCTTTCATCTTACCTGTTTAGACGATCGACGTTGTGCCCATAGCTGCCATGTTTCATGTACTCATCAGTTATCACTAGTGGACAGCTTGTTAATATAAATTGTCCGAGTTGTGAAATCCAAATTTAATCGACGTCGTTTGCATTTTACCAGTCTGTAATCATGTCTAATAAATATGAGCATCTATATTGATTAAGAACCACTAAAAGTGGCAAAAATACCTACTCCAGTCAATACAAGAATATAATGAAAAACATATCAAATATTCGAGGTATTTGAGAAACTTACATGGTAAAACACATGGACATTGTCGAATGCTAATGTCGTAAAACAATTTTAACGGTAACATCGCAGTCTTGCAATAAAGAACACATTTCATCAAACCTCTTCTTGAAACGATCATGATAATACTAGATTATTTGTAAACAAATATATACCTGTGCACTCCTGCCTTGCTCAATTCACATCCAAATCTGGGTCCAAAGATTAAAGTCCTATTGGGTAAGAATAGATGCATGTACCAATGTATTTACATATCTGAAATCGTTTTGACTTTATCAATAATTATATAAGTGACAATATAATGTAGATTTCAATGACCCAAACAAACTGCATCGGGGTGGAGAAGGAACCCACAGCCTTTGTCGATTGCCAACACATATTTTTCTCTTCATGTTCAGTTTATATATATATATATATATATATATATATATATATATATATATATATATATATATATATATATACACACACATATATATATATATATATATATATATATATATATATGAATGTGTATTCTTCCAAATGTGTTTAAGACAGGATCGTACATTTAACACTTTAATTTAATTAATTTGGTATCTCCCAACTATGCCTCAGTCCTATCAGCTGTGTGGGTTTGCATTGCTTGTTGATAAAAAAAAATAAGGTTCTGTAAAAGGTTACATATCAACGTAGCGAGGACACACTCCAACCCGTGACGTTTTAGTTTGGAATCAAATCTTGCTTCTAAAAAGAAAAGAATAGAACAATGAAAAACATTATTTGTAGAAATGTCCCCGTTTGCACACATGGTGTTTTTGTTTCATGATGATGAAATTCATCTTTCCTTCAAAACTGGTGCACAATGAAAGCCAAAACTCACAGATTTTCTATGGAACCAGCCTATATACTAGAACTGTATGAAACATTCAAACTCGTATGGTATTTTTCAAGTACATTACACGTCCAATAGCAATCAGTGAACAAAAAATATTTGCAAAGTATTTTCAACTGACAAATATTTAATGTAAATGACTTAAGTTATTTGTGGGAGTTGTGTACAATAAATCGTTTCTCTCTCATTCTTAGCGTCTAAATAACTTAAAACCAAAATGAAAGACGATGGCGTCTGTTCTAACCTGCGAAGTTCTGCAGTGTTAATAGTCTCTTGTTGAATCACAGAAAATATTATTCCAGTGTTTAAAGTCTGTATAAATTTCGATAAATGTCCTTGCCCAAGAATTAATTTACAGCACTAGTATTTGTAGTGAAAACAATCATTAGAAATTCAATAATTTGAAGAAGAAAAAAACTTTGTGGAAAAACTTGTCACGAGATCTTATTTACTGAGTTATATGTTTCGAATATTAGCATCTCCCTCTAAATCCAAATTTTAAATAAAATATCTGATCAATATTAAGTAAAGCTGGTGCTAATAACGGTCGATGGTATTTATTATTATTTCATATACGAATGTTGATAGTGAGAATAATCTCAACATACAGTCTTGATGTATACAAGCAAATAAATTCACTACAGGTTAAACTAAATAAACGAGTCAAACTGCTAGTGAAGCTACGTACATATATTGTATAGAGCTGTACCATACTTGTGTAATTATCCTATCTTAATGTAAGGTCAGAATGCTCACTTTGTTATGGAGGTTTACTAGTGTAAGTCTATTGAAAGGAAGAACTTGGTATGAACCATCATGAAATATATCACATCATTTTTTTTTGTTTGATTAGGCTTTTTAACGTAGCTTTTAACAATTTTTCAGTCATATCGGTACGATGTCTGCAGTGAGGCAGTTTTTAGTGATGTCTAGCATTGAGACATTATGCCGCAGACATGTAGCATGATGTCTCACCCAGTCACATTATCCTGACACCAGGCCGACCAGTCCTAACACTAACGTCTTAATGCTGAGCGTCAAGCGATGCAGCTGTTAGTACCATTTTTGTTAGTCTTTCGTATGACTCGGCCGGGGATCGAACCGACGACCTCCCGCTTCCGGGGCGGACGCCCTAAAAGGACCCTGTAATTGTGACATGAATTACGACAAAGCAAATTTGGAAGTTACTTGCATATAACTTCAATAGACAGATAAATAAACACAAGTTAACTTTTATGAGAAGATTGACTGGAATGTTATATAGATCGATCTCATAAACACATGCGGGGAACTCAGGAAGATAGTAAGAAGAAAAAGGATGAGTCCCAGATAAAGAATGTCACCAGATGATGGAAATGTCTTGGGGATAGGTACGGAATCGAAGCTGAAATGAGAAGACGAACATCTATTTTCTCGTCGGTACAAACTGACTTTATTTAATTGATCAACACACATATATTGACTACATTCTAGAAACACATCTAAAAACGTTATAATAAAAATTCATGCAATACATATATTTTCCCTATTCAAGCTTTCCAACTTCATTTATTCGTATAACTTCTGCATTTTAGAATATTATACAAATGGTAAATTCTCAATCATTTTCAAGATAGCCTAAAGTATAAAAATGTAATGACCATACTTAATGTAACAATTAATTTAAAGAAATGCATTTTACTTATTTTAAAATAGAATATTGATTTAGAATATGTTGCTAGATATTATTCTTTCTTGCTTAAAGAATACTTTATTTCAATCATTAAATCAAAACATGAAGTTGGTAGCGAATTCAACCTTTACAATAAAAATTACATAAATTTAATTAAATATAATTCTTTAGAACATTTAAACATTCCGTTACAATATATTATAAATAAAAGTATTAAGTGAATAATGTTGCTAACATAACAATGTTACTATTAAAATCTCAACAATAAAAGTTCTTATTCCTAAAGAAGTTACGACATATACAATTGTTTTACCTGAAATGAGAAGACGAACATCTATTTTCTCGTCGGTACAAAACTGACTTGACCCTTTGATGCGTGGTCTATTTATATGCATCCTATGTCAGGGTTAAAGTACCAGTGGAAAACGATGTTCGCTCTCATCAGGTAAGAATCAGTTTCTCCCGGTCAAAACCGGCTTAATTGACGTCATTTGACATGAGGTAGAACTCAAATTTGTAGTTTATCTATATCGTTTGGCATTAGTTAGGTCCAAATATGATAATTCCTTAATATTCTAAACCAGCAACATGTTTTAACATACTAAGCCAGTAGCGATGTATGTCCATCATTAGATAACAACCATTTTGTAGCGATGACTGTCCATCATTAGATAAGAACCATTCTGTATTTACGTCAGCACGGAAGTTTGTTCTAATTTTTTATTAACCGAATTAGACTGGTTTTACGGAATATATGTTTCACTGATAAGACTTACAAGCTGATTCATTGAGATGGTCAGTAAGATGTTGCTTTATAACCTACTTCCACACACTAATGTACATTCGTATAGCTAGTGATTTACGTTGCCAAATTATGCTTTGCACATCAACTATTTTCCTTCAATTAATATATAGTTGTGCTTTGGAAATAAATGAAAATAATCTTAACACACTTTAGAACTTAATATAAATGAATAAAACATTACTTTAATACAATTTAAAGAAAATAACAATCTTATTAATTTTACTAAAAAAATATAACCATCAGTTTCATAAAAGATATTTCATTGTCGCAATATGTATATCAATATCGTAATCGCAAGATTTGCACGACATCATAAACTCTTGTATGGATTCAGTGTACCAGCATTCAAAGTTCTGTTGTAAATTTTGTTTACAAAGACGGAATTGTATCGATAATGACATATAAGGAGTGATCTAAATCGGGTAAAACACAGAGCTTCTAAAGTGACACCCACATCAGGAAATATAACGCAAGATCATTGCAACAAAACACACTAGTTGTCGAATGGGTCAGAGCTACCAAATCCATATACGTTGATATAAATAACGTTCTAAGTATGCATGTAAGCTTGGTCGGTTGAACTAGTTCATGAACTTGATAGCAAAACCTCACAGCTATAGTCTTTATCACCGCGGATATTTTAATATGCACTAATCTAGATCATCTTGATGATATAAGCCCACATTTCAAGTTTGATCAAAGTCGGATCAGAAATGCCTTTCATAATGGTATAGGCACAATCAATCATATCCAAGATCACCTTTTTGTTATGTGTGGATGTCGCTCATTTAGGGAACACATATTCCTTGGCTAATCGAGCCTGGACAACTAAAGATCATTGTTAGAAAAATATAATTTCGTGTCAGTAGCGCAATCTTTACATAGGTCAATAAATATATCTTCAAATAATATGACCATTTTCCTAGCACACTGTGGCAGACTATGCAGTAAAACTTAAAATTGTCGCGCACGGCTTTATCAAACTCGTCTGAAAACTTGATGATACAAGTTTATAGTACTACTTTGTTTACAACGATATCCGAAAAAAGGATTTTTGCGACGTTTATAAGCTCAGCTAGTCAAATGCATGATCGCATAATATATATATATATATATATATATATATATATATATATATATATATATATATATATATATATATATATATATATATATATATATATGTCGATTTCGCTCATTATCTAACTACTCCAAAAGGTTGATGATAAGAGTCTATTTAGCTTCATTGCAAGGCTAATCAGCTAATCTTCATTGTCGTCAACACGTAGCAGGTGAAAAGTAAAATCACGAATCCACTGGATGAAATCTTCGTCGTTATTAAGTTGTGTACTTTCGAAGTGCATTGTGGGGAAAATGGTAAGTTGAAGGGGACAAATACACTCGTCAAGAAGAATAATGTTCGGAATGGATTTGTCTGTCTTGCTAATTTCTTGGGCTATCGCAATGAAATGTTTAAATTCACCAGGTGGTACTTCATTTGTATCCATTATCAAGACAATGTGCTTGCTAGACTTCATTTGTTCTGTCTGATCTTCCCACGTCTGTTTTCCGGGATATACATTCTGGCTGTTTCTTGTGATTCTTAGCCCGAAATTCCCAGACAAAAATTCCTGCAGTTTCTCAGCGAGAACGATAGTCTTATCTGTCCCTGTGTCTTCGTCATATAGAAGAAAAATGTCAAACTTTGATTTAGCTATTGAGTTTACATGAAACGCCTGTTGAAATCTTTCAATTGCGTTTTCTCTCTTTCCCATAGTGACTAAATAGAAAGCACACTCAAGGTATACCCTCAAACGAAAATTTCCATTAATTTCAATCCCTTCTTTTTCTCTTTTTTCTAACAGTTGAGCTGCATCGTCATAACGATATTCCTTCAGTAAAGTTTTAATCTCACAACTAATTATTGTGGGATCGTTTGCTTCATTCAAACTCCGTTTCCGAATTTCTTGAAGTAGGGATCGAGTTTCGGTTGGTCTCTCGAGTACTACACTGAGATTTGCAAGTTCTTTCAACATCTCAGCATCCGGTTGTTGGTTCTGGAACATGTCTTTTAGTAATGGATATGACTTCCATTCCTCTTTTGGAAAATCGAGCGTCTTACCTTCTTTGGATGCTATTTTTTCTTGTGCTTTTCTCCAGTATATGACAGCATCTGTCTCCCATTCTGTCCTCCGCTCCTTATCTGTCTCGTGTTCAGCAATATCTCTACAAATGGCACCAATATTTTCATAGCAAGAAACTTCTATAATGGCTGTGATTCTCTCTTCCATTTTCAACGTCATCAAAAATACATCACGTGCTTCCTGTAATTTGTTTACATGTCTCAAAAGTACACCCTTTTCCAAAGAAGCCAATCCGTTGCCCAGTTCTATGGCTTCGTTTAGATGGAGCAAAATTTCTTGTACATTTTCCTCTTCATCCTCTGGTATGCGGAAGACACGGTCCACCGCTTTAGAGCGTGACCTCGTTTGTTTAGTGCTTGTGTGTTGTAAAGTACTATCAGCTTGTCCAGTTGAATATTTAATGCTTCTCACCCTTTCTGAAGTTGCTGACAGGGACTTTTCATATCTTTCAACAGTTGTTCTTGTCTTTGTCTGAAAAAATTCTTATTTACTGCGATCGCATCTAACAGAGGACCGGCTGGAAACATTGCTGCCCTTGGCACCTTGGACCACGTTACCTAAAAACGTTTTATGGCGAATACCAGTACTGACTGGGTCATATCTATCACTGATTTTATTGTTATAACCTCTCTTGGCAAACAGTTTGTCTTTCAGTCTCTGCTTCAAAACAAGAGCAAGATGATAATGAGCATATGAATTATTTCTGATACTTAGAGACTTTCTCAGTACATTCTCTGCCTTGTCTAGTTTATGTATATACCTATAATGCTTTCCACATAAGTTCAATAAGTGGGAATCCTCACCACATGCTTGCATCGCTAAATCAAGAAGACCTTCGACACCGATGTCCATAACTTTTTGGGGAAACAATTCTTCTTTTACATATTTGTTTAGGCTAACACCTTTTGGAGTTCCATGTAAAAGTTCTGCGAGGGATGCCCAACATTTTCCCCTCCATCTGGCTGAAGAATTAGAACACGCAACTTCATATAACAATTCTGCCCCTCTTTTTATGCATTCTTCATCGCCCCACTTTTCCCATCCTTCTCTGGGTATGTTTCCATAATTACATAACTTCCGATATATGATTCCGAGATCTAACTTCCATAAAGCTAAAGTAATAGAATCTATATCTTGTTCATCCATGTCACGAATTACGTCCTCAAGCATATCTCTAGACTTCAAGAGATAGGAAGGACCAAATACAGAATAGCAGTAAGCTATTTCCGCTTTTCCAACGAGGAGTAGGTTATGTTTAGATGCTGATAATTTATTTAGTTCTTTGTTTCCTTCGCTAAGATGACCATCCTCCCGCCTCATGCAGACCCTAACGAAAAGAGAGACAATATTTTCTTTATCCAGTTCTAAAGCTTTTATGTTGTATCTATACGCAACATCTCTCTCATTTGCACTCCAACAAAGAAAGGAAAGTACGTTATATATCCTTACTCGCTCTGTAGCTGATTCAAATTCATCGGACAATATTTTCCCCTCTAACTTCTTCTTATGCAATTCTATTGTCTTGTTGCTCGTTAGGTCTTTGATTTCAAGGTTGAATGACGAGGGAAATCCTTGAAACTTTTGTCGAAACCGGGGTTTTTCTTTATCCTTTTTTCATCACCCTGTAAATAATAATAATAAGATATAATAATAATAATAATAATAATAATAATAATAATAATAATAATAATAATAATAATAATAATAATAATAACCACGCTGTTTAGTAAACTCAAGTTCACGCGAGATCAATTTTATTTCCAGCACATGTATCTTTGATCCAGATGTTAAATTCCTGCTGATAAGGAATTGTACAAGCAACATATATGTGTTGTTTACATAGGATAACAGTAGTATATGGGGTTACTATAGGGACAATGGAAAATCCAGTCAAAAAGTGCTTGGGGCACTATGGGGACAAGATTTATAGGGACAATGGGAAATCCAGTCAAAAACAGCTTAGGGCACTATGGGGACAAAAGGTCGTGGGGCACTATAGGGACAAGAAAAAATGGAACATGGTGGGCCTGTATAGGGACAAGAAAAATTGAACATGGTGGGACTGTATAGGGACATGGGAAATGGAACATGAGGAATATGATTTGTATATGTATAGGGGACTGTAAAGCGACAAGGGAAACAATGGTGGCAAAGAAAGCTAATATCTTTTCGAGGCCTATGAGTGGCCCTGAAAAGGGCCGTTATGTGTAATGTTAACAGTATTTTGATAACATAGAGGACATCTCACAGATCTTCTTCTCTTCCTTAAACTTCTCCTCACTGTCGGTCCATAGAAGAAAACTCTCTTTAAGCAACCTTGCCTCTCCACATATACCCTTCTCTTCCAAAAGGCTGTATCCGTCATATGAATGACACTCCACGATGATCTGACATATATGGGTATGTCAGTCCTAAACAGCATGGTAGACACAAGGGTAGAAGATTCAACGTTAGTCCACATCTTGTGATGAGAAACAGGTGAAGCGAATGCTGTGTACTGCGGTTATTTATAGGGGAAGAGCGGATCGAAACGGATTGAGTGTATCCACCAATCCAAACGTGCGTTACAAAAGTCAGTCACGGTCATCCAATCGGAAGAGAGCGGTCTGTGACGTCACCTTACCTATATTTGTGTTCAGTCAATCGATGCGACAGACTTGTTCAGTGATGTCGGACACTAAGAAGACGATAAATTGGAGTGAGCCAGGAGTAGAGACAGCAAGTCATGGGACAGCAGTGACTACCAAAGTCATGACAAATCTACATCCAGAAGAAGTTGATTTTAACTGGGATATTGTGGATTTTTTAACATCACAAGAATTTATTCCGGAACCTTCGTTGCCTTCTGTATCTTCTTATGTACACGTCGATGATTTTAAGCAAAGACAAAAAGAAGAATTGGAGCGATTTTTACAACAACAGAAAGTAGAAGAACAAACTTTTCTTATGCAACAGCAGGAAGAAGAAGCAAGAAGGAAACACCTGGAAGAATCATTAGCAGAACCGAGAAGAAAGAAGACCAAGGACAGAAAGAGAATAGTGAAAATCAAACGGTCACGACGGTACTTTTAGATATTTTAGCAGAGTTAAGGAGTCTGAAACAAATGTATCAGACTTCTTTATCACGACCGAAGAGAAATAGACCTTCTCGAGCTAAACAACCCAATCTCTCTGTGACTACGTCTACCTTACCACCGTTAGTGATTTCTACCAAATCATTGACAGAAACCACCAGTCCCGAAGTAGGCCTTGGCCGTGGCAAAGGCTTAAGACAGCTCAAGAGGATTTCGTCCCGTTTCTGAGTTTGTTTTAATTTAAACAATCAAAACACCAACGGTCCTTTTCAGGACCACTCGAATTATTTCGAAAAGAAATACTATTTCAATTGCCTAATTCAATGAAAACTCAAAAGTCCTTTTATATATTTTTTAAAACCCATAATGTACGTGTGAGTGAATGAATGTGTGAGTGTCGGTTCTTATTCTATCAAATCAAAACCAAGAGACACTTACGTTTTTTTTCTCTGGTTTATTCTAGTACAAACGTTACAATTCAATATCACAACATAACATAACATAACACAATACCATTTTTAAAAAGTTCATAGGTTTCTTCTGTTTCACTCTTTCTGTTTTTTCATTTTCTTTACTGTCACAGGTTTTTCTTTTTCTTCTTCCTCTTCACTTTCGTTTCGTCTTCTTTTCTTGTCTTTGTGAACGTGTCGGGGTTCTTCCATGGGGGAGGGTATCTCTTCCTCCTCCTCCTCCTGTTCAGAATTCCTTTCCTCCTCCTCCTCCTTCTGTTTATGTTGTTTCTTAGGGCAGTTTGGAGACCAATGTCCTTTCTCTGTACAATAATTACAGGTATCTTGACTTTTGTCTCTATTGGTACCTTTATTGTTTTTGTCACGATCTGAACATTCTGTAGCCCAGTGCCCTTTCTTCTTACAGATATAGCAAGTATCTTGACTTTTATGTCGAAAAGAGGGAGAGTAATCTGTCGGGTTGTCTGAAGAAAACTTTCGTATGACCCCACGTAAAGCTCTAATGAGAAGTTCCACTTGTGTAGGTTCTTCCATCGTTTTGGTCAATGTGAGAATAAAATGAATACTGAAAGGTTAGACTCTGACCCTTTATATGTGCACGGATCGGACATGAATATATAGGGGTTATGGTCTTTAAAATGTAGTCATTTGACTTTTTGCAGACAAGATGAAAAGACCACATCATGTTGTCGAGAAAGGAGCAGACAGTAAGAGACAGAAACGTAATGTATCGCCTAGCACTATAGCTGAAGTCTTGGCTCAAATTCATGCCAGTGATTTTGAAGATGACATGAGTGAGCCCGAATCTACACCCAGACAATCGACGTCCAAGCAAAGTGCACCACCCTTAGTAAACCCTGAAAATTACTATCACATTTGAGAGACGGAAAAGCGTCCCTCTCGAAAATTTAGAACAACGGCTTACACGTATGCCGTAAAGTTTAAAGATTTCAAGTCCAATGTACCTTTGGAGAATACAGAAGGGTTCATTACCGAGGCGTGGGATTCTGTGTTAACTGCATTGAAACAGCAATGTCAAGCCAAAGAAGACGATCGCTTGAGACTTTCTATTCATCACGATAATTTGAAGTCTCCCGTTTGGATTGAGTTTACTAACCCATCACAATTAACACCTTCGAAAGTCATTGACAAAATTCAACATCTGCAACAATCCAACGACAGGTTTCACATCACCGACGGAAAAGCCACACTGTTCATGACCCACGTGTCTCTTCCCCAGGGGACAGGACGCGAAAAAGTGTTATTGGTGGACAGTCTTCGCAGCATGAAGCGAGGCCTCGTCCGAATTAATAATTCTCAAGACCAGATGTGTTTAGCCCGTGCCATCGTCGTGGGACAAACGTATGCCAACAAGAACGAGACGATAGAATGGAAAAGAGCCTGGACAACTATTCGAAAATCGGGTCGAGCCAAACAAAGAAGTGAAGCAGAACTCCTGTTACAGCAAGCAGGGATATCCAAAGGCGCCCCTTGCGGTAATCCAGAAATGCAAAAATTGAAAGACGTCTTGGCTCCACGTTACACTTTGAAAGTACACCCTCAAGAAGTGCGTGGTCCTCTTTTGTTTCGAGGTCACGATTTCAAAGACAGAAAATACATTCACGTCTATCATCAAGATGGTCATTATGATACCATTACCAGTATCACTGGATTTCTGAGATACAGTTACTACTGTGAAAAATGTGACTATGGTTATAACAATCGAGAAGGCCAAGTTCGAGTGCATTGCCCTGTTTGTCAGCACACTTTTGTCAGTCTTACCTGTTACCAACAACATTTGAAGATGCAAGATTCACAGCAGAAATGTGCTTGTCAGCTTTTGAGATTGTGCCCTACTTGTGGACAAGGCATACGTACCAATAGTGCCAAGTTTCACGTTTGTCGAGGGAAGAAACGATGTCACATTTGTCACTTGGTGCACGAATGCTTCATTCAAAAATATCAACCCCAACCAGAAGATACCCAGAAGAAAGGAAATTTTATCTTTTTTGATTTCGAATGCATGCAAGAGACTGGTATTCACATTCCCAATTTCTGCGTGGCTCATCGAGCGTGCGAGCAGTGTATCCAAGAACCAATCTTTAGTCATTGCCCTCACTGTAGCAAGATTCCTGGAGGACGTGAAAAAATATTTCGAGGGTCAAACACCTTGGTCAATTTTGCCCAATGGATCTTAAACCCCATCGACGAGACGTGGAGTTCAGAATACATCGAACGTTACGGCGATTGTCATCGCCATGCCACGGTCATGACTCACAATTTCTCGGGATACGATGGGCAATTTCTGCTCAGATACTATAGGAAACAAAGTACCGAACGTCCTAAAGTGACTTTGAACGGAGCCAAAATCATTTACATGCAAGTAGGACAAGTGCAGTTTAAAGATTCGATGAGTTACTTGGCCATGCCATTGAGTCGCATACCTAAAACGTTTGGAATGACAGAAATGGCCAAAGGTTATTTTCCACACTTTTTCAATACCGAAGCCAATCAACATGCCGTTCTAGCCCATTTGCCTGAGGATGACGACTACGACCCCGACAACATGCGCACCGAACAACGAGAAGCTTTCCATGCTTGGTATCAGGCTCACGCCTCGGACCCCTTTGACTTTCAAGAAGAAATGTTAGAGTACTGTCGATCTGACGTGGACATTTTACGACGTTGCTGTGGAAAATTTCGAGAATTGTTCATGGAGTACGGAGGGATCGATCCTTTGAAAGAAGCTTGTACCATTGCCAAAGCATGTTCCTTAGTGTACCGAAAACGTTTTATGCCCGAAAATACTCTAGCTGTCATCAGTCCTCAAACGACAAATTTTGTCAAACGTCAATACTCGGTCAAAGCCCTACGCTGGCTCCATTACTTGTGTGACAAGGAAGACAAATGGATCCAACACGCTCGCAACGGAGGAGGCAAAAACACCATCGGAACGTATTCGGTAGATGCATGGGACTTAGAAAACCCTCAGATCGTGTACGAGTTTAACGGATGTTTATTTCACGGATGTCCTATGTGCTACCCTCAGCGTAACACCAAAAATCAGTTTTTACAACGGACCATGGAAGACTTGTACCAGACCACGTGTCAACGACGTTTGAAGTTAGAACAGCAAGGATACCAGGTAGTGGAAATGTGGGAACACGAGTACGATCAGCGTTTGAAAACCGATCCCGAGTTAAAACGCATCGTAGAAAGTTACAAGTTGGTGGACCCCCTGAACCCACGGGATAGTTTGTACGGAGGACGAACGAATGCCGCCTGTTTGCTGTACCAAGCGGACGAAGAGAAAGGAGAAGAAATCAAATACTTGGACGTATGTTCGCTGTATCCTTACGTGTGCAAATATTGTCACTTTCCCGTAGGGCACCCAGAATTAATGACAGAACACATTGACTTGGACCACATTCGTCAGTACGAAGGATTGATCACGTCAAAGTCTTGCCTCCCACAGACTTGTACCATCCCGTTTTACCTCACCATTGCCAAGGAAAACTGATGTTTCCTTTGTGTCGCACTTGTGCCGAAACGTGCAACCAAGACCAACTTTGTCAGCACACACAGGAAGAATGCGCCTTGACAGGAACGTGGGTGAGCGTGGAATTGTTTAAAGCTCTGGACCTGGGATACCGTCTGTTAGAAGTGTACGAAAATTACCACTTTCCCAAGACACAACAATACCGCAAGGGCGACGAGACACAGAAAGGTATTTTTGCAGACTACGTGGATGCCTTTTAAAAACTAAAACAAGAAGCTAGTGGCTATCCTTCCTGGTGTCACACTTTCGAAGACCAAAAGATATTCAAAGAAAAATATCGGGAGCAGGAAGGCATCACTTTAGACCACATTGAGAAAAACGAAGGAAGGCGATCGTTTGCCAAAGTGATGCTCAGTTGTTTGTGGGTAAAATGGCACAACGCCCGTCTTTACCCAAGACAGAGTATTTGTCCGAACCGTCTCGCTACTTCCAGATGATTCACGACAAAACCAAAGTCATGAAACACGTGGACGTCATTCGTGAGGACTTGATCTTAGTCAATTACGAAGAAGAACTAGACTTTGTAGAAGCCGACAAATTCGGAATTGTCATTATTGAGGCTTACGTGACAACCCACGCTCGCTTAAAATTGTACGAAATGTTAGAACTGTTAGGAGATCGTGTGTTGTATTTTGGCACGGACAGTTGCATCTACATTCACCGGCCGAACTAGTGTAACCCTGTCATCGAAGGAGACCGTTTAGTAGCCTGGACCGATGAGCATCCCGATGACAAGATTCTATGTTTTGCAAGTGGCGGTCCTAAAAATTAGGGCTACGGATACCGAGACCCCCAAGGAGAAATGCACACCGAATGTAAAGTGAAAGGATTGACTCTCAATTATCGCACCAGTCAAGTGGTGAACTTTGACGTACTACAAGAAGCCTTACAGTCTGGACAGGATGAAACGTTTAAAGTGACCACCCACGAGCCGCACAAGATTGTCCGTTTACCCACACACCAAATCGTTAGCCGACCTTTGGAAAAAGTCTATCAAATCGTGTACCAAAAAAGAGTACGACTTCCCAATCACTTTACTCTACCGTACGGTCACGTCGAAATTGGGCAGCATATAAAAAGGGACATTGTCCAAGACCAATAGTTCATTTGTCACTACAACGACCAAGCGAAAAGAAGATGAATCCATTTAAACAGGCATCATTCAAGTTTGGGAATTCTCAAATGCAGTGCGATGCTAAACCTTGCGATTGTAGTGATGCCAGACGCTGTGACCTCAGCGATTCAGCAGGATATCGTGGGAACGTTGCTATGACTACTACCCCTATATCTACCCTGGAAAGTGATGCTGTGCGTGTCAAACCTGAGTGATACGAAAGCGGTGCCACACGTTATCGGGGACTCCTAGGAATTTCACCGTACCTACATCGAACTGAAGTGAGGAGAGTCGAATATTCGTTCCCGACGAGTTTGCCTGAATACTGTCACTTTAAAAGTCGATTGCAAACCTTCAAAGATAAATGGCCAAAATATGTGCCTGGACCAACTCCTGAAGAATTAGCCAGAGCCGGATATTTCTACTTGGGCGAAGGGGATAAAGTCAAGTGTTTCAGTTGTGGTGTGTCCATTTACGAGTGGGAACATAAAGATTCCGCTTACCTGGAACATGCTCGATGGTCTCCGAATTGTCAATACATACCTTTAGTAGGACCTAGTGATTGAAAGTGACAATACTGTTTCATGTCGTGTAACACATCTAGACCAGTATATAAACTCTCTCTAAAACATAATATTCAAGGATTACCACAAGAATTGCAAGAGAAGATCTACAAGGACGTTTGGCAAGGCCTTGCTAAAGAAAAATCTCAATGGGTGACTGTAGAGCTTTTGTGTTGTGAAATTCACAAGAGGAAAGTGACAAAAATTAACCAACGTGTTAGATTTCTCTGGATCAAGGGTGTTTTTTTGCTCTGTTTCCAATTTAGTACGTTTACATCTGAAGATGTTTTGATCCTTCTTCACCGTTACCCTGAATGGCAGTGGGACGAAATTACACGTTATATTAATCACTTTCGCTTTTGGAGGAGATTTGATTCTGTGCAGAATATACACTGATGGTCTTCGACCTAAAAAAGAAGTATAAAAGAGAACGACCATGCCACAACCTTTATCACTTGTGATCCAACAGATTCCGTGGAAGGATATCAATCAGAATATTCACACGGTGAAAGATTACGAACACTTATTACAAGAACTGTGTCCCATGAATGAGGGTCGACGTGTAGTGTGTGTTTTAGTGACTTGCTTTCTGGGATTTCGTTTACCTGTCGATTCCTTGTGGACACTTTACGAACACTACCTACCAGTAAAGACAGTATGGTGACTCCTTTAAATGTCCACGAGAGACTCATTCTGTTAAAAGCCTTACGCTTTCATCTGGATACGTCTCGACCACTACAGGAAAAAATGATTCGTCAACTTTTACGAACGGAAGCGATGTACGAAGATGTGTGTGTAGCTTGTGAATTACACCCTCATTGGACAGATGTACGTAACTGGAAAAGTTGGGATTTTGAGGCTTGGACAAACGAAGCATCCCATTATGCCCAAGCGTTGTGTTCGTAAAATTCATCGTCGAGTGAAAAAAGTCACTTTTAAACCTGTGTTAGTGACAGTACCAGAAGAAGAAGAAGAAAAAGAATCTGTCACCCAGGACAATCCCTCTGTTCAAGACAGAACTGTCATGAACATTCCCCCACAAAGACCCTTTCGAGAGGACACGTATGTGACTGTACCCCATGTAGAGACTATACGAACGTTGCACACTACCTCTAGGACACCTTCGTTACCCAAACAATGTTGTACAGTGACTTGTTTATATGCCATTTTGATCGTTTCCCTGTGTATTTTATTCCTGTATTTATCCATTTGGCTTTTATGTATTTTTGTCGTTCGTGTTGCATTCAAATAAACGTGTCTTGAAAAAAGTATAAAAACCTCTTGTCTTGTCTGTTTTTTGTGTCAATCGTGTCATACCACTACACTACTATGGCTCACTCTGCTATTTCTACTACTCATTCCTCCTCGACATTCAAAGTCATTGACGAACACTTAGATCATGCTAGTTGAGAGGCCTTATATCTTCGTCATCCTTTTAACATGTTAATTGCTGGACCGAGCGGTTCAGGCAAAACCTAATTTGTCAAACGTTTGATCGAACATAAACATCATTTGATCGATCGTCCACCTCAACGCATCGTGTGGTGTTACAAAGAGTGGCAATCGGCATACAGCCTATTGCAAGAAAGTCAAGGTGATTCCATTGTGTTTGTAGCAGGTATTCCTAGAGAAGACGAGGGGATCGTGTCTGACACTAGTCAAACTCATTGTTTTTTTTTTGACAACATGTTAGGAGAAGACGAAGAAGAAATTAAACTGTGGTTTACGCGTAAAGGGCATCATCGTAATACCAGTGTCATTTACATTACACAAAATTTATTTCAACAAAGTAAAGCCCATCGTACCATTAGTCTCAATGCTCATTACGTGGTCTTGTTTAAAAGTTCTAGAGATAAATCACAATTGCAAGTCTTAGCCAAACAGTTAGGAACACCTTGGCTGACTCATGCGTACGATGATGCCACTCAAACGCCACACGCCTATTTACTCGTGGATTTAAAACCCACTACCCCCGATTATTTGCGATTTCGTACCGATTTGTTTCACGACTGGTGTCAAGACGGAGGCCCTGTCGTGTACACGTCCTCGTCGTCGACATAACCAAATGAAGCACTAAAAAATCTATAAAAACCTTGGGTCACTTTGACCTTGTCTAATACATCGTCAACATGATGTCCCTTCAGTCTCATCTTCCTATCAAATTGATTCGTGCCTTGTACGGTATCATTCGCGAAAAAAATCAACAAATACGTGCTCACGTCTTAAAAGCCAGTCTCAAAGAAGTCTTACGATGGATTACGGTGACAGCACGTCAAATACTGCAAGGTATAATTCACATTCCACATCAAACCAAACGCTTTTTTGACACAAACAAAACAACCTTGACGCAACTGGCCGATCCTCGCATCGACATTCAAATTTAAAAGCAAATCATATTGAAACCTGGAGGTAGTGGTTCTCTAGGAGGTGTCATCATTCGTTCCCTTTTAAAATGGTATCCCAATGCTTCCAAAGTTCACCCCAAGAAAACAAAAAAAGCCAAACGAACTCCTAAGAAAAAGAACAAGGGTACCAAGACCAAAACACAGAAAATGAAAAGTCCACAGAAAAAAGGGGTCACCCGCAAAAGAGGCACTTCGGCCGGAACGCAACCTTATCTTCGTCAACCACGACCTGCAATAGAAGATCTACAAGGACGTTTGGCAGGGGCTGCGTTTCCAGTAGTCTCAGGTGCTTCCACTTATCCGTTGTTGGTGATGCCAGCCAAATCCAATTTGACACCCGTGTTTCCTAATTTGATGAAACATTGGAAATCTGCGTCTCCCAAAACGTCTCCTCCACCGGTGACACCCTCGTCCACATTAGCGGCAGTAGCAGCTGCTCACAAGGTACCTGCCCCTAAAGTCAAAGTCCAAGAAAGATCTGGTATGTCAAAGAGTTTACTAGATTTGTCCAAACAAGAACTGTCCAGATTGAGTCCGTTACGAACCCCTTCACGACGTGTGTTACCTGCCATGAAGTTGATACGACGGAAAGATAATCAGTGTCGTCGCATTCCAGTATAAAAATATGACATGAGGACAACGACGGGAATCAGTATTTTATGTGCTGCTGCTGAACACTCAAGGATGCTTCCTCAAAAATGTGCACACCACCACCACCCTCGTCGTTCTGCTGTCCAAAAAGGAAAAGGAAAAAGACAATCTCGTCATCCCACCAAAGGCTTAAAAACCAAACATCGACGTCCTTCCCTCCAAAGACGTAGTCCTTTAAAGAAAAAGAAGAGTCACCAAAAAGGAGGATCCTTTGGCAATTTTGTGAAAGACATTGTTACCTTTTTGAAGAAGCGCTAGTTCCCAAAAAAGTAGATAAAAGAGAGTGTATACCAAGTCATTGACGTTAGTGATATTGTGGAACGAACAAGTAAAGATGTCACCTCGCAGAAAACATTCATCTTCACCTCACAAAGGAAAGAAAAGGAAAGGACTACCTTCTCGCTTAGCCAAACATCGACATGTTCGTCGTCAAAAGACCCAAAAGAAAATACCCGTCCGTCAAAAGAAAAAGATGTTGGTGCAACGCGGAGGAGTTGTTTTTGTTCCTTATCAAAAATTGTTTCCACAATTAAATCAATACATGGACCAACTTGTAAACAAAGATAAAAGGGTGTGTGTCAGTGGCATTGTGGAACGAACAAGCAAAGATGTCACCTCGCACAAAACATTCTTATTCACTCCCCAAGGGAAAGAAAAAGAAAGGACTACCTCCTCGTCTAGTCAAACACGGCGACATGTTGTCTGTCCTGTCCAAAGCCTCTCCGCCCATACGAAAACAAATCATTAAAACTGCTTCAAAAGATGTCACCGATACCGTGTGCAAATGTTGTTTGAATGTCTTGAAAGGCACGATACCTTTGTCTCCACACCAGAACAAATGCTTAGCCAAACATCGACACGTCCTTCGTCAAATGGTTCAAAAGAAAATACCCGTCCGTCAAAAGAAAAAGATGTTGGTGCAACGCGAAGGATTTTTACCCTTTCTTCTTCCTGTGTTGACAGGATTAGCAAAAGCAAAAGCCGGCGCGAGTATATTGCCAGGTTTGGTACAAGGGATGGCACGAGAGATCTCCCAAATGTGATCCTTCCAGAAGATAAAAGGAACCCATGGAGTACCACGAACTCAGACGTAATCTTTGGAAGCCCATGGAAGGACGAAAACTGACTTTAGTCCCTTACAAACGATGGATGGAATACCATCGTTGGCAAGAACAACGTACCCCCCATTTACCGCCCAATCCTGATTTGACCGAGATGTCCCAATTACAACACGAATTGCAATCTTTGATGCATCGCCACGATTTGTCCGAAACCGAAAACTCGCAAAAGTACGGTCAACTTTTGCAACGACTACAACTCTTTCATCGAAAAGCTGTGGAACAAACAGCTCTACCCACACTGTCCGATTTGAAGGCACTGATAAATAGTCCGTCGCTCTCACCCTCTACAGCGGTCAAAACAGGCGTCACCCCACCATTACCCAAGGAAGAAGAAGAACCCCATGATCTCTTTCAAACACCCACTGCCACTCCCATTCCGAGTAAGATTGCCGCTTCCTTGTTGACCCCTTCCCCCACGCCCCAACGAGAAGAACTCAAAACTTGGGTTAAAAAGATGATGGCTACTCCTTCTTCAACAGAAGTGAAAAAGAAAGAAAGGAAACCAGAAGTGAAAAAAGAAAAGAAGACCAAAGATATCTCATTACCTCCGCCACCACCACCACTACCAACACCAGTACCCTCGACGTCGACACCTCTGGCACATCTGACACGTAAAACCGCTTCCAAACAACCACCATTTCGTCCCACCCAAAGCAATATCTTCGAAGAGTGGGTCACTTATTAACAAAACCATGGAGAAGGTATTAGCCAGCATTTACTACGTTCCAGCTCACCCTGCAGGTTACGGAGGCATTCAGAAATTGTATCGTGCTGCAAAAACTCGCCTGAAACTGATCCGTTTACCTGCAGTACAACGATGGTTACAAGAACAAGCGACGTACACTTTACTCAAACCCATTCGACGAAAATTTCACAGAAGTCGCACTCAAGTGGAAGGCATCGATCATCAATGGCAAGCCGATTTAGCCGATGTCTCTCATTTAGCCACCTACAATCGCGGCTACAAATAATTGTTTTGCGTCATCGACGTCTTTTCTAAATTTGCCTGGGTCGTACAATTGACATCCAAATCGAGCGGAGAGTTAGTACGAGCTTTGCAACTGGTGTTGAAACAAAGTGGTCGTCACCCTCTTCGATGGCAAACCGACAAAGGCACCGAATTTCTGAACCAAGCTTTCCAACGAGAATTACAGAAACGTGACATTCATTTTTTCACCACCGAAAATCCTGAAACCAAAGCCAGTATCGTGGAACGTTTTCAACGTACCTTGAAAGAACGCATGTGGAAATATTTTACGCATCAACACACTCTCAAGTACATCGACGTCTTACTGCACCTAGTTCAAGCCTAGAATCAATCTTACCATAGAAGCATTGGACGTGCCCCACAAGATGTGACACCTGACAACGAAGTGACTGTTTTTGAGCGTCTTTTTGGTACGTCCCGGACGATGGCTGTCCCCAAGAAAGGTGGAGAAGTGTTAATCCCGGGAGATTGGGTACGCATTGGCAAAACCAAACGCACTTTCGACAATAGTTACTTACCCAACTGGACCACCGAATTGTTTCGTGTTACTGGACGAGTGCGCGATCGTCATCCTACCGTCTATAAATTGGAAGACATGAACGGAGAAGTATTAAAAGGAACATTTTACTTGCCTGAGTTACAGCGTGTCACCAAGAAAGAAGACGACGTATACGACATTGAAAACATTCTCGAACGAAGAACCCGTAAAGTAGGAAAACGTCGTGTCAAAGAAGTCAAAGTACGTTGGAAAGGATATCCTCCTAGTTTTGATTCTTGGATTGACGTTGCACAAGTCATCGACTATAAAAAGAAGTGACCATCATGCCCTTCAATACAGCTTTGGCGACTACAGTGACTACTCCTTCACCCAGTTCTTCTCTGCAAGATTTACAAAAGCAACCCTTGTGAGTGTGGTGTGGAGAACGTGTCCCTAAATCGCAAATCGTCTTTTTCTGTCAAATTTTTGTGGTGTATTGTGTCATCGGTGCAGCTATTGCTAATTTGAGTTTGCAACAAGGAGACAAACAATTGTGGACCATTTTACTCAGCAGCTGCATCGGTTATCTTCTTCCCAATCCTTCCATGAAATACTCTTACAACGGGAACAACAGTGACACTATTGGGAGTCTTGCGTCCAACGTTAGTCAATCTCCTGACAGTCACCCTTCCAATCACAATCCTCTTTTAGACACTCCTGTAACCTCGAGCGACTCCT
Organism: Unio pictorum; assembly: GCA_030141615.1. Lineage (NCBI taxonomy): Eukaryota > Metazoa > Mollusca > Bivalvia > Unionida > Unionidae > Unio > Unio pictorum. The sequence continues at coordinate 4,878,918 of JARLTB010000095.1, forward strand.
CGGACAGAAGAACATTGGAATTATGAACAACACTATTAACCAATTTTACTTAACGTTACCCAGTGACATTTCCATGGACGTGTTTCCTAAGAACACATTGTGCTGTTACACGGCAAAATTACCTCAAGCCATGCATTTGGATGAAGATGCTCATTGGGAAGTGGATTTAGTGGAAATGATACTCCCGACACAAATCAAAAACATCGTCGAAAATCAAAACACTTTTACAGTAGAAGTGATAGACAAGCAATTGCAAGATGTCTTAGACACACGAGGCAACCCTGGCACACCGAACCCCAAAACTAAACTGTCCACCTATAAGTTCATCATTCCTCCAGGCTATTATTTTAGTGGTCAACATTTAGTGACTACTCTTGCAACCAGGTTCAATGCTGTATTTGGCAAAGCCATGGAGATGACCAAAAAAAGTCTTACCATTGAGTACCATCAAGTGGCTCGTCGTCTCATGATGAAATTTTCAGAGGATAATATAATGACCATTACCTTTTGTTCTGAATTGTATGATATTTTAGGTGGAGACACAAAGATGATCAAGAAAAATGAAATACCAGGAATAACCACTAACTCGGATGTTGCAAAATATTTTCGATTCCCTGTAGAAATGAACCAAGGACTCAACTTGATGTTTGTGTACTCCGATGTGGTGGAGTACAACGTGGTAGGACACACCTCTGTACCGTTACTGCGTGTCATTCCTTTCAAAGTGGATTCTGCTGTCGCCGCTGACGAGGAAGGAGGAAATACTTATCACGTTCACCGTGAATTTGTACATCCTCATTATTTGCCCGTCAGTAGGTCGTATTTCGACAGTGTCAACATTACTATAAAAGGAGCACTAGGACAAAATATTCCATTTACCAAAGGGAAAGTCACAGTGAAACTCCATTTTCAAAAACGATTCTCGAACAACTGAAAAAGTGATGTATCCTGTGTACCAAGGAGTCACTCGACAACGAGGACATGGTTTAGGAGATATGTTTAAATCAGCCTTTCGTTCCGTTGTCCCTGTTTTAAAACCGATGGTGACACGAGGATTGCACGCCTTAAAAGATGCCGCATTGACTCACGGCAAAGATTTTCTTCACAATGTTCTCATTGACAAACAAAACCCCAAAGCTTTTTGAGAGCAGGCAAAAATGTCTTGCTTCAAACGGGTAAAGAGATTTTGGGTCGACGAGAAAGGTTACACGTTGTGGGCTTTTGATTTCACTCCAGACCAAGGCAGCGACGAGGGACATTTCCACCCTATAAAATCTGGGCAACTGCGTGTGGAACTTCAGTTTGCACCAGCTCTTACAGAAACGGTGAATGTCATTCTGTATGCCGAATTCGATAATACCATAGAAATCAACAGTTTGAGAGAAGTCATTCTAGACTATTAGACACTATGGAAAACTCATGTCTTTCTTTGAACAGTAGAGAATCCATGGAAATGGAATGGGAAGTTACAGAAAAAGCAGTAACCAAGACCAAAAAGAAGAAGTAGTGATCATGCAGTCCAGATGGCCAGAACAGGAACAACAGTTAGTTGCCTGTTTTGCACAACACGTGGAAGATAAAATGAAGGACATGATTAAAAAAGAGTGTTATGGATGTCAAATCGATCATCCCAGTCAAATTCAACACGATAAATGTATGATGATGAGTCAAGAAGAAAAATTGGATGATTATCTGAACGAAGCTTGGAGTCTCATCTCAGAAGAAGTCGTGTTACTTCTGTGGTATAAATGCTTACGTGATCATTCCTCTCCTCCATTGTTTGCTCAATAAATTGATCGCATCGAAGCTCTCTTGGCCAGGAGTAAAGAGACGAAGCAAACGAACAGTTACTTGACAGACTGTTTCAAGCAAAAAGTCTGGATTGAATTGATGACTTATCATCACCTGTGAAGAAAGGAAAAAAACAAGGCTACACAACAAAAAATGGATACCTGGGAACTTTATTATCTTTTGAACCGTAGTTCTTACACTGCTTCTTGGAATCCTGTGGTGTGTGCTAAAGATGAACTACCTCATCGCAAGCCTCGAGAGAATCAAGCTTATGTCATCAATACAGATGACAGTCATCTTCCAGGAACTCACTGGGTAGTTGTCTACTTTCCTCAAGAGGGTTGTGTGGAGTATTTTGATTCGTATGGATTACCCCCTTTCGAAGATGATATCATTGACTTTATGAGAAGAAATGCCCAGACGACACGATTCAATAATGTGAAATTACAAGGCACAGATTCTATGGTGTGTGGACAATATTGTGTCTATTATCTGCATCATCGCAGTCTTGGATATTCTTTAGAACATTTAGTGACTTATTTTGATCGTCATTCGTCTCGAAACGATGACAAAGTAGATCGATGGTTTTGTGACCATTATGGCTATCTGTTGTCTTCAGCTAGGAAACGTAGTGTACATCAATGGCCCAATGACTTCCAACAGTGGAAATCTCAATTTAATTCACAACGTTGTCAACCATGTCAAAGATAATGTATTGGTGTTATGGAAGAAAAAATTGTTTGTTATTTGAAAAAAAATGTTTGTTGTTTAAAAAAATGTTTGTTATTTAAATAAAAATGTTGTGTTTTGAAACCAATGCGTCTGTTGTGTGTTTTACATTTCTATTCATATAGATGCTCTTTGACTTTTCTTTCTATCCCTTACATCAAACTATCCAAACGTTTCCAACCCTAAACCGTAGAGGGATGTTTTCCATCACGTCCGCGCTTGAACCATATAAAGCAGGGGTAGTCTCCAGTCTCAAGTATTGCCCAGAATTCGGTAGTGTAGATGGAACTTATGTTCCATCTACACTACCGAATTCTGGGCAATACTTGAGGCACTGAAATTGGTAAAAGCACATAAACTCGCTAAATCGCTCATTATTAGCGACTCACTCAGTGTCCTCAAAACACTGGGATCTGGTTTCTCCAACGGTCGTGGCAATTATCTAAAACAAGCAAGACTACTTGTCAACGATTTAGCCAAACTGAACCAAACAATTGAATTTATGTGGGTACCATCCCACATAGATTTGTTTGGTAATGACCAAGCCGACCTAGCTGCAAAAAATAATCTCAACAACACTGAGACAGGACAAATCGAGTACTCTGTCTCAGAACTGTGTAGTGTCATTTCCGACAAAATTCTGAACAATTGGCAAAAACAATGGGATACTACCCATAAAGGACGCACACTTTACTCGATACAAAGACAAGTATCCAGGAAAAACAAAAGTCCACAGATTACTATCAAACATTCGGATGGAATCATCAACAGAATTAAAACAGGAAAAACTCTACTTGCAGGCAGTATGGGCAAATATCTTAAGTCCAATCCAAGAAGAATCACAACATGTCCACATTGCCAAAGACTTGAAGACTTAACACACGTCTTCAATGTATGCCCGACTTATAGAGTAGCAAGAAATAAACTTGCTAACTCTCTTAAACAAGTTGGCTCAAACATTAAATATCCTTTTTTCCTCTACTCTGAAAACCCAAACCCCAATTTAACTGCTGATCTAATTCTAAACTTCCTCCAGGAAATAGATAGGATCAACAGTATTTAGTATAACAATATACCTTAACACCACTTTCCCAACCCCAATCCCTACCCCTAACGTCGAAATAAATGGACATGCAGCCTGTACGTTGTCAAGGAAGCGCAGGAGGGGAGGTATCAATAAGCAGTCATAATGACTGTATGCAAATTCAATTTGATACCAACCCACCTGCGTAACCCGGTATAACAATGCAGACAGTATTTACCATATATCGGCGTTAAAACTAATAGCACCCTACATTTATCACTAATTGCCTCACCCAAGGACCCCATACCCAAATGTCAACCAAACGGGTATATAATCTGTGTGCTGTCGGGGAAACTCGGGAGGGGGGGTAACAATAGACAGTTAAAGTGACTGTATGCCAAAGCAAATTTTTACCAACCCACCCCAGTGACCCAGACAGCGTCTCAGAGGTGTCCACAGGACTAATTGGGCTAATGGGGATTTTAAATATGGCAATATATTGGTAACGGTGACCTTAATACCATACACTAGTTGAAACATACACAATTATACCACTACATTTCACTACCATTTCTATTATATCTATCAATTACCTATACCTACTCTCAACTATATACTAATATGGCATAAGCATAAGGGCAATATAAAGGGGTTTGGAAGGTTATTCTTTAACATCCACAATATATAATTAGTTTTATATTAGGACCCCAAATAATTTTATAAGGTGGCTAAAAGCCCAAAGCCATCAGTTCCCGCTACACAATGTAGCAAACTAAATATATAGTTATAACTAAGGCCCTAAATAGCTCTATAAGGTGGCTAATAACCCAAAGCCATCAGGCCCAGCTACACAATGTAGCAAAAAAAAAATAGAATAAAAAATGCCATTCTCATCTCCTATATCTGCTTCTCCTCTCCTACTCAATTAACAGCACAATAATGTTTTTTCTATTCTAAATTATTAGGTTACAAGACGGCAATATTTATAATTAGGACCATGGGACTAAAAGATTACCTTGGATACAGCACCTCCCTTTTCACTAAGGTCACTGACCTCCTTCGCCTCTTCCGCTGCCTGCTTCCGAGAGTTGATATAATTTAACTAGCACAAAATTGTGCATTAATGCGGGAGGTGTGGCTCCATTCCACCTCCCGAACTAAATAAACAGTCCCCTTTGGGATATTAAATAGACGTAAATGCCTTTCGGCGAAAACGTCTTAAATTCAAGTAATCAATCAATCAGTCCTTGGAGCCATTCAATTTTGAACACATCAAGATGAATTTCGACTTGTTTATCCAACTCCGAGACAGCTGGTTTGGGATCCTTGATGCAGAATATGAAGTGGAAAGACTTGAGGAAGAATTTCAGAGTAACCATGGCTTTGTAAGCCAACTGAAATTAGCAAGAGATCTATTAGAAGGTATGTTAGAGGAGGAAGACCAGAAATTAAGAAGATGTATTAAAACAAAATATATAAGAATAGGGGACTTGAAGCAGGCACTTGATCATGTCATCAAAGTCAGGTGCTTTCTAGAAGAAACATTACATCTTATAGAGTGGTAATATGTGAAGTGGGGTCTAGACAGGCTAAAGAAAGCAGAAGCAATGATGAGAATGGTGATGGAAGAACAGGTGATCCAGATTAAAGAAAACTGGTCTAAGGAGAGAAAGGAAAAAAAGAACAAAACGAAGAAAGAGGACTTTGATCTACTAAATCTAAGATGGATGAGAGTTCAGGAAAAGTTTAGAGCTATGGGACATCCCAATTGGGTTCCCGAGGAAGAAAAGAAGAAGAAAACGGGAATCATTGGTAAAATTAAAAGGTGGTGGAACAACGGCAGAAAATAAAAAAAGAAGAAGTATCAAAAGGCCCTTTTCAGGGCCACTCATATGCCTCGAAAAGATATTAGCTTTCATTGCCTCCATTTTCCCCTTGTCCCTAGACAGACCCCTATACAAATACAAATACAAATCATTTTTCCCATGTTCCATTTCCCATGTCCCTATACAGTTCCACCATGTTCAATTTTTCTTGTCCCTATACAGGCCCACCATGTTCCATTTTTTCTTGTCCCTATAGTGCCCCATGACCTTTTGTCCCCATAGTGCCCTAAGCTGTTTTTGACTGGATTTCCCAATGTCCCTATAAATCTTGTCCCCATAGTGCCCCAAGCACTTTTTGACTGGATTTTCCATTGTCCCTATAGTAACCCCATACACTACTGATAACATACACGCACACATAAATCCATGATATTAAACTGAATACTATCCAAATCATCGTGATCTACGCTTCAGGGTAGGTATACTATATCACTAATAGAATCTGGTCTGTCGATTGCAACAATGTTGTATGATCTGACTCAGCATCAGTGGGGAGAGGATGTGGGACTTGCATGGGAATATGATGTTTGTAACAATCTTTAAGTTGCTAGGTTTGCATTCCGTGAAACTGGTGTTTGAAATCACAGACACAAGTGTCAAAACGAAGGTTGTTGTTATTATTGTTGTTGTAGGGTTTAACGTCATTTTTTCAGCACACTATAGGCTATACATGGCGGCCAGTATTAATGAAGGAGGAAGAACCCGGGAGAACCCCGGAAAGAACCACCGACACACGAAAAGCTACTGGCAAGCTTTCTCAGATACCCACATTGGCCGAATCTGAGACTCGAACCCACGGAAGACAGGGGTGAGATGGCAGTGATCCGTAATGGAGAGTCCTTTAGACCACTCATCCATTAGACCACTCATCTATCTATGATTTTATTTCAAGAGTTAAGGTTGTTACATATATTATTCTTATTTGTACTGTAAACCCTCCACTAACTCTATTTTTTTATTACAATTCGATATATCTCCAAATGAAGTGAACAACGACAATAACACTATGTTTACCCTCCTGACATTAAATGTCCCAAACATTAACGATTATTCAGCATTTTAGTTGAACATTTTCATAACACCTTTTGCTCGTTGCTTCATTGCGAAGCAGACGACATTTGTATGTTATAAGAGCCTTTATATGATAGTGATGCATCTAATGTGGGTATATATATATATATATATATATATATATATATATATATATATATATATATATATACAATCACAAAATTAAATAACTGTCCCAATTCTAACGTTTACCAATGTACAGTGTAAGCAAGCTAATCGTCATAGCAAAAAATCATTTCTACAAAACAAGCACTTAACATAAAATCTGCGAAATATTTTTGACACCTTGTCACGGAATTAGGCGAAAATTAAATTTATTTTCTTCTTGATTTACAAACTAATCTCACCATTGTCTTTGTTTCGTCGTACATGCATTACCTGGGGTGAATAAGTGGTTTTCTCCAAGGTATGCGGCGTGTAACGATTTGCATGTGCCTGATTTATATTTACATGAAATCCGGAACATTAGTTTCACGTGGTGCACGGTAATCTTGCTGTGATTTCTGCTCACCTATTTGAGGGTATATAAGGCTGAATACTTATGATCAATTTTACGGGACCTAAAGTATCTAATCACAGGATAGATAAGCTCGTCTTTCAATCTCCAGCCAAAGGGGTGAGTGTTATATTTATATTTCGTTTTATTGTGAATTTTATTCAGTTTATCATTTCATATAATGATGCCTTTATTGCAATGCAGATTTTAAACGTGGAATATTTGGAATTACTAGTCACTATTAGACTTTAAATGCATTAGCGTAATCTAAGGTTTAGATTATTTTTTGAGACAACTATTATTAGTCTGGTTTTCTTTATTGTAGCTGATAACGTAGCTGATAACGTCGGCTGATAGCATCTCTGATAACGCATCTGATAACATCTCTGATTTGTTGCGGAACATCTCTGAATAATAGCTGAATGTGATTGATTGTGCCGTTTAATTGTGCAATCGAATTGAAGTATCTGACTGTCTGTCTGTCGAACTGTCTGTTCGTCTACATATGTCGTGACGTGTAAATATCCGGAAATCTAGAAGTCCGAGTGTCGGAGCTGTCTAAAGTTGTAAACATCCGGGGCGGCATCTTAAAGTATTTGGAACCGTTGGTTCTAGTAGATGTTGTATGCTGTCTGTACGTATAAATGTGGTGGATCCGTGAAGGGCAAACGGCCGATAAAAGTATTGGTCAACCCTAGGTCTTCGGGGAAACTGGGCGGCGATTCAACTGTTGGTGAATCGTACGGTTATACAGGGTCGAGACACGTGTGTGTTGCAATTGTAGTACAATTGAATACATTGTCGTATTTACATAGTTACTTCAAATCACAATAGTATTTCAAGGGATTGCATGAATCTCAATAAAAGCTAGCAACTTGATTGAATACATGTATATGTTCTTGTTAGTTGTAGCAATCCATACGTGCGATAGTATAGTTTGTCGTTTGTGTTTATTATCGTAATTTATACTTGCGTTAATATAACTTTTGTAAAGGTTGCTTGGATCTGTGTATAGTCCTCGAGATTCCTTTGTATCTGTGTTTTATTTTGTATTAATATTTAATGTATTCATGTATTGTGAATGGTTGTGAGTGTAATTGTGGGTTGAGCGCATGAGTTATTGTGTTGATACATCAGTATTTTTCATTAATAATTTGTTTCATAAATTTATATTTTCTTTCACATATTGTGTTTGTGTTGTTCATTTAATCCACCATCCTCTCGGTAACAATTCTGTTACACACCTACATGTTAGAATCATTACGTACAATTTACAAGAAGTGAAATAACAATTATAAATGTTCTGCAGAAAAGTATATCGTTTCGGGTACGTGTCCGTCCATCACAAAGCAGCCCAGATCTCTCTCTCTCTCTCTCTCTCTCTCTCTCTCTCTCTCTCTCTCTCTCTCTCTCTCTCTCTCTCTCTCTCTCTCTCTCTCTATATATATATATATATATATATATATATATATATATATATATATATATATATATGAAGTGTTTCAAGTTATGTTACCAAAATATTGATCATATGGTGACGTTTGAAAGTTAATTTCTCAAAGAAATTGTTTTTTTTCTTAAAAATCAGAAGATGAATCATTTCAAATTAAGGAAAAACAAGAAGTGCTACAAAGTACAAACTAAAATTTAAAGATATCAAAGTATGTAAAATGTATATAACATAAAATATAAAGAAAAGATATAAATCCATTATATATATATATATATATATATATATATATATATATATATATATATATATATATATATATATATATATAGTCAATATTTCTTAAATAAACCACATTCCCTCACATATTCCAGCATTATGTATGCTCTTAGACTTGACGTAAAGGTGTACAAGCAAGTCATGTTTTGCAACATTTGGGATACTACAGGTGTCAAATCAAATCAGTGTGGAACGGGAAATTGAAACGATAATGATGTTTCCTTTTGGAATGTCTAAGTGGAATTCAGATATATCACTATGGGTGTAAATTCTGTATCGAAAATGGTGTCTTTATCCATATAGATCCAAGGAGAGTTGCAATGGCATCCCACACCATGTCTCCATCTTTCGACATTTCTGTACACATACGCATAGCCACTACTGCAGGCTCCGCATTCATTAAATTTACTCACAACACGAGATGACTTGTGGAGGCCATTTCGAATTGGCAATTATATAATTGTATTTGGAGAATTGTTATAACCATGGTGGTAATTTTGGGAATAAAGAATGGTGCATTATTTGCATGAATGTTGTGTGTTGTTACAAAGCAAGCGCGAAGTTAATAAATATCATCACGATTCCATCACCTATTTTAATGTTACAAAACAACAAATTCTCTTTTTTCTCCGTGTATGGTCGTAATTTCTGTTTGAAAACATTTATTAGTAAATTCTGAGCAAACCACAGAAATATACATTTCTTACAAAGAAATTTACAGTTAGCAAAAACTTAGAAGGCAAGATTTTTTAATCACAAAAGTAGGAAAACACTTTTATGAGAGTTTCCCATTTTGTGGCATTATATTTTAATGATGTTTTGCTCGTAAAAATAAAATAAATTTGACATATTATGTGTCTGAAAAATCTGATACTGATTTAAATAATAATTATTCACTGTGTTTTTAAAATTGGTGAACATAAAGCAGCCTAAATTTGAATAGATGAGCAAGAATGGAAATTAAACCTAAAATGATGTTCTGTCTATGAACCGAAATGTATTGGATCATTGTTTTTCAGTATAAGAAATTAAAGTCAGCTATGTTTGAATGTAGTAGAAATTCTAATTTTATACTAAGCGTATTGAAACACTGAATATGGAGTCCTGCAATCACTGAAAGTGTATATTTTGTTTGAGAGCATACATCAACATGACTACTCCCTCCTTGAGTTGATTGTAATTATAATTTATGCATATATTTTAATTATAATATCATAATATCTGACATATATGCTTCAGAGTCAAGTGAAACCATACACAAAAATGCACACTATATGCTGTATTGGCTTAACGGTAAGGAAGAACAGTGGGAACAAAAACATGTTGAATGAAATATATTATTAACTTTACAAATCAACATGTGTGTGTGTGTGTGTGTGTGTGTGTGTGTGTGTGTGTGTGTGTGTGTGTTTGCATCAGATACACCCAAAATATATTTTATTCTGACCCACAGTTTTGATACAAAGTTTTTTATTGCGTCTGACCATGGTGATTATTGACTCTAAGCTCTGCCTCACTATAAATTATAAGAACGTCAGGAGTCTCAGGTAAATAAATATATAAATATATAGAAAACGTACAATCACATCAATCATTCCAGTCAATAAGTGAAAAAGAAAGGGGAATTTGAAGAATTAGACGAAGGAGAGAAGCATTTACACCAATTAATAAAACCGAAAGAAACAATTGGAAGTGGTATTTCAACCTTGACAATGTCAAGGGGAAGTTGTCCTTTTCCTTGTCCTAATAATATTCCTTTTGATGTACATCGACAAGAAAATCTGACTGGAGGAAAATGAGAGGTAAAAGTTCTCCATAAATAATTAATGAAATATCTGATAATTGTCAACGATAATTTACAGGTAGTATCATGCAAGTTAGCGTTTATCTGGAACTCATTGCAGAAATTGTTGATGATTACTATAGTGACTAATTATCACAGTGATTAGATAAATAAATAATAAAACAAATAATTGATACACATGATGCTTAACGTGGACCAACCACGGTAAAAGTGATAAATTCGCGATTACCGATTTATAAACAACTTACGGACACGGCCTTGGTGATGTTGTTCAAGGTTTATTTGCGAATATAGCCCCAAAAGCAATACCCGATTGCAAAACAATTATCAATGATAATTGTTTACGTTGTTCGTGAGAAAGGTCATAATACTATTTGTAATGTTGCCGGTAAATCATTTTCGGCAATTAATGGTCAATTAGTACGATTAATACGACGAAAACCAACGCAAGTGAAATTTCCAAGTATTGAAGTGATCCCTGCAAATGCTAGTAAAGTAATAAATGAAACCGGAAGTAAAAACGTAGCAGAAGTGGCAGTAGACGCACTGCGTCCAGAAGCAGAACAAATATAACTGCTAGTCTGATAGCAAGATGTGGTCTTTGTGTTAGACGATAACAATTATAATAAATTGTTTAAACGTGTATCTGACCCAACATTCGACATGGACGATACAATTCTCAAGGATGAATCGGAGTGGGATTATCAGTATTATTCTTATGACGAAAAACAACCATATCATCGTGGACGTATTGAACTTCAAGTTAAGGACACAACTAAATATTTCTTACCCGCCAAAGTATTTATCGAAGTAAAAGGTTAAATTATTTAAACAAATGAAACAAATTACAGATATGGTGATAAAGTGGTTTCTTTTTAAACAATGGAATTGTGTCATTCTTTAACAGTGTCACATACATGATTGACAAACAAAATATTGAATCGTGTCTTGAAAATGTTGATATTGCTAAATCAATAATCGGTTTAGCAATATATTCTGATGATTACACAAGATCAGCGGGTCCGTCAGTGATGTTTGCAAAAGATACACTGATAAACCAGAGAACAATCATGGGGCAATGAATGCAGCTGGAATCCAAGTTGCTTTGACGAATGAAAATGTTATCTAAGGATTTGCCTCACGCAGATCAATGTTGAACCACGATGAAGTATTTTCAAGTGCAATTTTACTATCTCACAGCTTTGTTTTTTGTGGACATTTTAGAAACGTTATTGTCGGAGTTAAGCACACAGTAGTTCTTATACGATAAGCCAATGACAATGATGCAGTCTGACGACCCAACATATAACTCTCGTTATGGATTCCTAATTACCGAGCAGTTGATGTTATATTCAGAGATAAAGCGATGTTACTTGAGGACACTGGTGGACGAATTTGCCATTGACGCTCCTGTTGAAAATATGTAATATTTTCTGAATATATAATTAAATCGCTCATGATATTATAAAATATCATATCATGTAGTAATGTTAATCTGACTCAAGGTCAGATGAAAAACTACAAACCGCGTCAGTAAAAATGTCTGGAATCAAAATAACGCTAAAAGAACAGTCAAATTAGAGGTGGTCAAAATAAGCTGTCACTGACACAACATAACAAGACCGGAATACGAATTACTCTATCCATTGGTGATATTTCTGATATATCTAAATCAGGTAGTATATGTCCACTTCTTACAGATATACCAACGTTAAAAGCCACTGCCTCACCAGCTGTCGCAAATGCTGCAGCGTTGGGGGATTTTCTTGGAACAACGGCGGGAATGACACTCCATAAAGTAACTGGAAAAGGAATTTTACACTCAGAAAACTTAAAAAATGGCACGCAAGCCAAACCCAGGAAGACGTTCAAAAACAGTATGCCTCAACCGGGTCGTCTAAGATTGCTGGCCTCACAATAAGGAAAGGGTCTAAGACTACCAGGACCCACCCATCCATTGGCATGTAAAAGGTCAGAGACTTCCAGGAACAGTTAGATAGTAAAAAAAAAACAATAGTTATTTTTATCGATGTCATATGTTGATTTAATTAATGCCATTACGAAACTAAATATAACTTTTCTGGAGGTGTTTTAATGCGTGATCAGTTACGTTCCAGACTAAAAACTATTGAAAACGGTATCATTAATCTTGACGTGGGTTCTGCTACAGGGACTCATTTGGGTTGCATACGTGATTGATCCACGTGAAATTGTTTACTTTGATTCGTATGGACTGGCACCATAAAAAATAATATTATAATCTGGTATTCAACATTACCAACACAAGCAATGACAGGTTCGCCAATATGTGGCCTTGAAGCAATTGCTGTACTCAACGCTGTATCTCTATCAACAGCACATCGTCCTCTTCATAATGTTGTACATGAATACACATAAAACGAGTATTAAAATATAATGGTCTATATTTACGGAAAATCTACAAAGAGAAAGACTTAGCAGGCTGACTTATCTAAATATGCAACTCTTGATGACGTCAAAGAAGGGCGCTCTAATATTTTGAATCTCGCGATTGTAGATCCAATGAAGAGGTTATATTTCAAGATAAGCAAGGAAAATTAAAAATGAGTAATATTTCATTGCAAGATATCGTCAGAATTAATGGAGTAACCGAAAACAGCATAGATGTGTTTGATAATAGTGGAAAAATTAAACTGGTGTTATTATGTCAACATTATTTGATAATATTCGAAATTGAGTACAGAAATCTGTTGATACAATATTCGGTATCATTAACATGACTCATTATAAAATTACTGGTGTTGGAGAGCCAGAATCAAACGATGACATTGCAACAAAGAAATATGTCGATGATAAAAATATCCAATAACGGACTCATTAACATCTATCAATACTGGAATGACCTTATTTAGAATTGAATTTTCTAATCATTTAAACACGTTCTTGAGTTGTCCTTGAAACGTAAATAGACATATTAACGAATTCTTCGGAAATCCAGCTTTTATCGACATTAAAGTCGATGACATAAAAACAATCACCGACAACGTAGAATATGCTTTATCGTCTAGACAAGCATTGTGGTCACCGCCTAATAAATATATTAAACATCACAGTGAGGTTACCGGGTTATACAGGTTGTCAGTGATCTGTGTTAGAACGTTTACAATATCTATTACAATTCCACGGCGTTATCCACTAACAAAACCTTCTGGATCTATGCTAGTACTACTAGGCCAAAACGAAGAAGTAACTTATGTTGTGGAACATGAGGATAAAAGACTTGGCTTTATTTACAATTGGTGTATTAAATTAATCGCTAAACTTCCACCTAATTAAATAATGAGCTGTCCAATCAACGTGCAGCATTATATAGACAACCAGGTGCGTGAATGGCAAAACAAACTAAAACATCACCGGCAATGGCAATACTTATAACAATTTGTGTTTCAGCTGCAAAAACAATTGCTGGTGTTTTTAAGATGATTGCCAAATAAATATCTATATATAGCAAAATAAACTATAGGAATACATAATACAGTTACATACAGCGACGCTTGCAGCTCTAAATTATCCTGGCTGATATCATAAGGCCTTAGCGATGGAAAAATATCAGATATTGAATTCACATAATCGATTAGGATTTACAACAAATCAATTACCTCGTCTGATTTTTAAAATAATAATAATAATAATAATAATAACAATAATAATAATAATAATAATAATAATAATAATGTCGTCATTGCAAAGAGTACTACACCAGATCGTCACCAGCATAACTCCATCAAAATCAACGAAGATATCGCCAAGTTCGGCCGATACTGAATTTAGCGTCAACTTACCAACTGAATTTTGTAGCGAAATAATTTGCGCCTGCATAATTAGGATTATAGTATAGTTGGCCAAATATTACATCAAAATCATCCGATGGGTTACAGGCTAATAATTCGCTTGGATTTGCAACAACAACAACAACAACAAAAAGGCCAAGACCGATGGTGTGACTCCGGATTAGTTGGTTGTTTACATTCCAACTGGCAGTTATCAAATTGAACTATTCAATGATGAATTGCAGTTGTTCACGAACCAACTTTATCAGCTGCAATTGAAATAAACTCGCCTGATCAGGGTATTGATATTTATCAATAATCGATCAGGTAGGTTGTTAATGAAATATCAGAACCGCGACGACATGTTTTTTCTATATACGAAAAAACTGTATAAATTTTCCAAAATATCGAAATTTATATCTATGGACTAGCTTATGTGAGTATAAAGTATCTAATAATTATAATGTATTTCCTTTAGCATCAGATAAATCAATTGCTTATAGATTTCCTACAATACTAATATCAATAATCGATGCAGATAAAAAAAAAACAACCTAATATGTACATTGTTTAAGAAGACGATTTCAAAATATTGGCTAATGGAAATAAAACTGAACATACACCTGTGTCCACGACGTTAGTGCAGTTTTTTAAAACTTATATTTTAGAGTATCCGAATAGGTTTCCAAAAAGGAAAAAAACTGAAACAATACATTTAAATCAAATTGTGTCAGACCATGAGTTTGCAAATCGAGTTAATATTGGGATAATAAATTATAGCATTTATGATTTAGGAAATAAAATTAAAACCATTAAACAAATATGTACTAATCATTAGAAAATAGCTGAAGCGGATTTATTAAATTGTGTACTGGCATAATTTAAAACGGACAAATTAATAATATCACTCAAGATATTTGTGTATCAATGAAATCTTTCTAAAATCGCTTCGGCGTGGAACACAACAACTTCACCTCCAGCTATTCTAAAATATATTAATGATCCGACGTATTTCACCAGGAAACGTTACTATCACATCAAATACTGCAGTTAATATTGTAGGTGATGCAATATATGACTGTTTTCAGGCTGATTTTAATTAATCAAATTAAGCGCAGAATATATTTTAAATTCTTTTACTCCGAAAGTACCTCCTTAATATTTGATTGTAAAAGAACCCATGAATCTTGTTTATATACGTTGTCAAAATTTAAATTTGAATCTATGTGTAATCAAAACGATTTTGAGGTCTTTAAGATGTGTAAGATATTGGTACCCAAAACAATGTAAATCTCATACAAACAATTTACGACACAACCCCCATATAAACTCCAAGATTGCCAAACGAGATTCTAGCATGTCTAGAGGACACATATATAGTCTTAATTATATTCACATCACAAAACTAAATTAACTTATCTTAAGGACGGCACACTAAATATACAGGGCCTACTCGATGTTCAACATACAAGCACACCCTCCCCCAAAATAAACCCATGGAGAGTGCAAACAATACCCAGCACAAGTGATATGGTGGGAAAGTGTGTTTCTCTTTTGAAATTATAGCAATTAACACCCAAAATGTAGTTTATTTATACAAAATGAAAGAGATGGAGATAACGTATCCTTGAAAGAGTTATCTCCCTTTAGGTATGTTGAAATGTGTTATACCAACAATGAAAACGTCAGATATAGAATATCAATAAAAATTAAATAAATAAACAGTAATTATAATATTAGTAGCAACTAGCGGTGATATTTTCCATGAACAATAACAATATTTTTCTTATATTTCTTCGAAACACCGATTTGTATATTTTATCTGCTACTCGCTGAACCGAAGACGCGCATATATCAATATATTTGTCAGCTGCATTCATTTATTTAATTATTATTTCTGTACCAGTCCCTGTTTAATTTATATTACTAAAGTTAAATTGACCCAGGTGCTGCCGGAATGATTGAGGCACGTCCATGTTGTCAATAGTCCTATATAACGCTGACACAATTGCCCATTCAACACATTTGCCCATTCAACACATCTTTTGTCACAATTCTTTCGTTTATGCCTGATCTTTGCGGGACCCAATGTGGCTTTGGTATTTAACTGAATCCACGAAACAGTTCATATGTAGATAGATGTATCTCGACTTGAAAATATCTGTAGATAGTCCATTCCGATCATGCACTGGTGTATTTCTAAAACGTCTTTAGAATCTTTTCAATGCTTTTATCAATTTCATCATTATTGATGCAGGTGTTGTCACAGTCCAGGCTGTACGTGCACCGTTGTGAACCCACGGTGTAGTCATTTTAAATTCATCCTTGTTACGAATAAGAGGCATAACTAGATATGTATTAACACAGGAGTCTGACGTTTTATCAATAAAGTACGGCGAAATTTCTGACAACATGAATTCCCCTTATCGGTAATATAAATAAACAGAAGGAGTGCAAGCGTGACCACAACCCTTCGTTCGAATGGACTTTTTCTCACGCGTTTCTTATCACTTCAGAATCGCAAGAAGACGGAATAACTACACATTTACATTTAAAAGACAGTGATGTACCCACGCATAACTCTTAAATGACAATGTCCTGAATCCAGTCGGCAAATTAACCTTTATTTTCACCATTACGGTCACAATACCTTTCTGGAAAAATCGACTTGACAGGGATATCCGCTATACCAACCATATCCTTCGATGACAGGGATATCCGATATACCACGATATCATTTGATACAGATGAAAGGGATATCCGCTACATCAACCATATCATTTGATAAAGATGGCATGGATATCCGGTACACCAACCATATCATTCGATAAGGATGACAGGGATATCCGCTATACCAACCATTTCATTTGATGACAGGGATATCCGCTATACCAACCAGATCATTTGATGAAGATAACAGGGATATCCGCTGTTCCAACCATATCATTCGATGACAGGGATATCCGCTATACCAACCATATCATTTGATGAAGATTACAGGGATATCTGCTATACCAACCATATCATTCGATGACAGGGATATCCGGTATACCAACCATATCATTTGATAAAGAGAACAGGGATATCCGCTATACCAAACATATCATTTGATAAAGATGACAGGGATATCTGCTAGTCGAACCATATCATTTGATAAAGATAACAGGAATATCCGATATACCAACAAATCATTTGATAAAGATGACAGGGATATCCGCTACACCAACCAAATCATTTGATAAAGATGACAGGGATATCCGCTACACCAACCATATCATTTTATAAAGATGACAGGGATGTCGGCTATACCAACCATATCATTTGGCAAAGATAAAAGGGATATCCGCTTTACCGACCATATCATTTGATAAAGATGACAGCGATAACCGCTTTACCAACCATATCATTTGAAACAGATGAAAGGGATATCCGCTATACCAACCATATCATTTTTTAAAGATGACAGGAATATCCGCTCGAGAGCAGGTTACCAACATTGTAGTGAAGAACATTTCAATTCAGTGTACTACGAAGCTATGTGTTTCAACAATTTAGTTTTTAAAAAGTTACGATTCAGATAATGATCTGTAGACATGTCGGTAACAATTTAGTTTTAAAAAAGTTACGATTCAGATAATGATCTGTAGACATGTCGGTAACAATTTAGTTTAAAAAAAGTTACGACATGTCGGTTGATTACATAATGATAGACCAGAATTGATAGTGCAATCAGGAAAAAATGGCAAATATAACAAGGCAGGAACAGAATGATAAACGTACATCCTATTACGTAAGACGTATGAACAGATTGTATTAAACAAATTTATATTGTTCAGTTTGGAGATGATTATACAGTTTTTCACTGACCTTATTCTCGTTTTTGTTATTGCCAAAGTACATGTACGACTGTGGCATTGTGTTCTCATAAGATTTTAATGGCCACTGCAGGCCTCCATACCTTTCATTAAGCTCTATTCTCCAGATTATCAGGTCTGACTACAAACTATTTTATTTGCAAACAGTATTGGCAGAAAAGCAGTTTATGTTCTAATTCTCAAAGTTTTAAACATAACCAACCTTTCCTTAACACTCAGTGGATTATTAATAAATGTCGGTGACAGTTCTGTTTCATTACATACAAATACGATCCTGATGTACAACTTCCTGGTCTGTTGACAAGAAAGTGTCGACTGCTTCGTTATAAGTTATTATGTCACAAGATTACTCCTAAGTGTTACAGCATACATATGGAAATAAATGGAATATCACTATTACCAACAATTAAAGCCATTTGTTTATTATCCGGGAACCTATTCCCACACACCCGTACTCAATTTAACATTAACACTAATCTATAACGGGAATAAAACAGTGACCAATTCACAGTTGCAAACAGTACACATCCCACTCTCCATTTCACGCATCGTTCTGTGTGATAATATAATTTACTAAATCTTAAAGATTTCTAATAGTACTTACCGTAATTTCTTTTTCAAACAAATCCAACCACAGGTTGAATGACGATGTTTTATACAAGCATTTTATCTAAGTCGTCACAGATCAAGACTCAAATACACATTCCATTACGTCATGCACCTGACAACTAGGTATACTAAACTAAACAATAATCGATCAAGTAGCAGCAGAGAGGGCGAATCGGATAACTTTATAGAAGCGTCTATTTAGCAAACCAAGGATTCCTCCAAAATGAAAAAAACCCAACGTTTTCTTGTGAAATGTAAGAAGCGTACTAGCACAAACGACTTGACGACGATTACAACTAAAACTAATAGATCTACACTTGCTAGTAAGTGTGTACAATGTGGTACAAAAAAATTTAGATTTGTTTCGATGAAACCTGGAGATGTTTTTTTAAAAAAAACGAGGGGGTGATATTGCAGCCAAGTTAGTAAAACTCCCAGGAACACCATGGTCGAAATATCCAGGAGAAAAACACCTTCCAGGGTATAGTTATTGTGGACCCGGGACCAGACTCGATATCAGACTCGATGATCAAAACCAACTCCGACCCGGTGAAAACCCAATAAATGCCATTGATAAGGCATGTCATGCTCATGATGTTGCTTATAAAAGCAGTAATCTGCAACATAGACATATCGCAGATGTAAAATTAATTCATGCGTTGAATTTTATCACTGATAAATCCTTTAAAGAAAAATTGGCTTCATGGTTGATAAAATCGGCGATGAAAAGTAAATTGGGTGCTGGTAATTAATAACATCATGGAATCTATTTATTATTCTCCAAGAGGATACTGGATTGCTAAAGCAGCAATCAGTAAACTTTCTAGCGCAGAAAGGGTGAAAAATACTACAGCAGTGGATTGGTTATCCAAACAGGCGATATGGCAAATTTATCTACCGCCGCCTAAACAAATTAACTTCTCGCATTTTGATCTCAGCGCACCTAATGAGGTTCATCAGGCCGATATATTATTTCTGCCGCATGAAGGTATTTACAAGTATGCGCTATCCCTAATTGATGTTGCGAGTCGATAAAATCATAACCTCAATTGAAGTGGTTTCTGCGTTTGAAAGGATTTATCGAAGGGGTTGTCTGCATTGGCCAAATCTATTACAAGTTGATCCTGGCAAGGAATTTCAGGGTGTATTGTTAACAACAATGAAGCATCATAATGTCACCATCAGACGAGGACATACTGCATTACATCGCGATCAGGCAATTGTTTAACGATTTAATCGGACACTTGCATAGCGGCTTTTTGGATATCAATACGCGAAGGAGTTTATTCAGGATAAACGATCCCGTGAATGGGTCAAGAGATTACCAGGCGTAATTACCGCGCTGAATAATGAGATTACTCGAACAATAAATATGAAATCTAACAGCGCGATTAAAAAAAAAGTATATACCTGTAGAAACGCAAAATGATTTTTCAAGACAACCAATACTTGGCAATGTCACTGTTAGGTATTTGTATGAACCAGGAGAGCTAGAAGGTTGCAAAAAAGAGCTATTGATCCTATTTAGAGTGTTACTGCACATCAAATATCTAGTATAAGGAGATCTACGGGTAGACCGCCAGTCTATAAGTTGGATTCAACTGCTCCTCAGCGAGGAATTACTCGGGATCAACTACAAGTGATACCCGAGAATACTCAGTTACTACCGCGTGGTCTTAACTAGCACCTCTGCGTCTGTTACACTCAAGCCAAGTTAGCATCACATTATCTCTGGTATGACCAATAATGCTATTTTTTCTGTCTATGGTACATTGGCAAGGGTCTTTATCCGACCAACACCAACGCATTATACAATTGCAACTCGCGCAGTGATTATTATGCTGTTGTTTCAGCGTGATTATAAATTCGGCATCAATGTCAAATTTTCTGTTATTTTTTTGTCCTGTTGTTTATAACCAGAGAATTCTTTTCTGATTATATCATCGCTGACAATATCACTTATTGTAGTGTCATTATAGTCTAAAACAACTCTTCGAAGTCGATTTATTCTTCGTACTCTGGATACTGCGAGATAAACTAAATTCGACCACTCGGTGCAAATATCTATGATCCAAACAATTCTATCGGATATAGTCAACCCCTACGAATAATGTATCGTCGCTGCGTATACTAGCTTCCATGGGGATTTACCAGCACGCAAAGCATCTTCGACGACATTGATATCAACTAACACAATATCATTTAACACTAGAATCTGCTTTTCTGTCAGGCCTGGAATATCAACTTCCGATGAATTTTGTGGATATCATTTGCAAAGCGTACGTCATGGAAGCTTAGGACCCTTCCCTTGTATACGATGTGGGGTAGGTGTGCGTGGTAAGTCGCAGTTTTGTTTCAATTGCGGTGTAAGCGATTCAGAGAGTTAAAGCGTTATTATGATAAACGAATCGAAAACTCATCAATGACTCTGTCCTTGACTCTGTCAAGAACAAAATCCTAACAACACCTCAAGACTACATTGATAGATTATCAAGTAATAATTAAACCAAATAATGAATTAGACAAATAATATAATAGTATATAAATGAACCAAGAATTTCAACTATATCCCGTGATTACCAATTATGAAGCATCTCGTGACGGTATTGTAAGACACCGCAGGCTGAAGAAACCTGTTGGTGTTGTTAATAATCTTGGATATCTTATATTTAATTCTGGAGTTAAATGTCACATAATCGTCTATGAGGTATTTAACGGATTGATCAAGGATAGCATTGTTATTGATCACATAAATGGTATAAAAGCTGATTATTCTTTAGATAATATGCAGGCTATCTCACAAAGTGAGAATACCAAACGAGGAGGGACTGGAAAAAATCTCGCAAAATGCTAAACCTATAAAATCGTTTAATACAGAAAATAACAAAGAAAGAGTATTTATATCCATGACTGAAGCCGGTAGGCATTTCTATATTTGTAGATCCTCAGTACGATATGTTGCAGAGAGTATCACTAGATCAACGATTTCAAAGCGAACCAGACATCGAATTCAATTCACGTATGTCTGAATTCTGTTTTGTACTATGTGTTATAACACCAAGGGGAATAAATCGTGTGAGCTTGTGTGTATAGTTTTGAAACAACGATAACTCCTTTGTTGTAGTCACGTATCTCAATGGGATTTGTGATGATTGAATGTTCTTTGTGTGGTTTAATGTTTCACCAGGTAGAAGTTTGTCAACAGGCACCAGATAATGCAATCCCTTGTTGTCATCACTAAACCCTTCACATGATACACATATATCGTATTCAGAAGTATAGATTTGTAGATTACGAACACTAGTGTATTGTATACACAGATGCGATCTCGTCCTGGGGCCCATCGTTCGATACTCGTTGCAGGCATTATTGTCGACAGTACCGATTTGGAAGATTTTTCTTTATAATTGGGGGCTTTAAGCCATTCGAAATTCAAACCGTGAAATCACCATAAGCCACACACAGTCACGCGGTGTGAATGTGTTTTTACATTCAACCCGGGCTGATTTTGTTGGGGGTATGGAGGTTTCAGTTTGAATGTAGAACAACCCCGGTGTGTACATGGATACAAAAAATATCCTAAATAACGTGTACGCGATTCAACACGGATCATTTACTTGGACACCATCCACTAACATATTGAATATCACCGCGGCCGTCAAAGGTATTTATCGATTAATACTAGCGTCACCGACTCAATTTAATATTTCATCAGCATGTTCATTTGGGGTCAATAATATGATATCAACGATCATCGACAAGGAAACAATTGAACGATTCCTTCTAGAATCCACCGATAATAATTTGGCTAGGGTTTCAGTAATAATGGTATGTGGAATTCGTAGCGTATTTAAGTAAACAACTGAATTGAATTCTGTTGTAATAAATAAAATGTCATCACAACAGTATCGCTATGATCAGGTCAGAGAATTTAAAACTAAACTCAAAACACTCACTGAGGAGTATGAAGTAAAAATATAAAAAAATACCGACGAAGAATCACCGCAATTGATGTTACCGTGTACTCGGTATCAGGTGTAATCACCGGAGCCGGTATAATACTATCATCGCTGACAATGATTGCCACGATAGCTGTTCCAATTTGTATATCAGCGAAGAGTGAAATTATTTCAATAATAACAAACAAAATATCATCATGCAGCCAGCGTAAACTGCAGGATTACGTAATTAAATTCCATGTTGAGTCAACCGCATACTCCCAATTATCCTCGATGATATCGTCTTCACTCGATGACACATTAATATCCGATAGTGAGTTTTCAGCGATGGTACGTGTTTATGATTCCGCGATGTCAAAATTAGAAAAACAACATGAGTATAATAGCAATGGCAACATCGCAAGAACTACTTCAACGAATAGCAGAAAGTCCCACACCGATGAAAACCAGCATGATCTCAATAACCTCAACTAATCCTGAATTCAGTGTGAATTTCCCGACTGCGATTTCAGTTAAGGTAATAGCACTGGCAAAATTACGAGTGTATCATAGTTGGCCAAATATTAGATCAGCACCATTCGGTGTTCAAAAACCGAATAATTCCCTGGTGTTTGCGAGCAAGAATAAACCCGATGATACTACAGATTGGAACGTTGTTTCGCTACCATCCGGATCATACCATTTTGAACAAATCAATAATGAATTTCAGAGTAGAATAAAATCCATTATTGGAAAAGAATTGAAAATCGCTATAACAGTTCATGATCAGCGATTGAGATAAACGCACCCGGGTATGTCGTAGACATCTATCAGAGTTCGATAAGAACAATAATGGGTTGGCCTGAAATCCCACATCGGACATCTTATCAAATACCCGAACCTAAAAAGTCTGATTATGTCACGGATATACAATCATATCATGAAATCAACCCATCATATCGAAATTATTTACCTGATATAAAAAATGCAAAATTAACTGATAGATTTACATTTCTTGATAACAATACCATGCAATGGGAATTTGGTTTTGAGAAAACTCCTGATTCATCCATTTCAATTGTATTCACTCTAAATAACGTCACTGATTATTTGAAACAGATTAATCAATTTACATAAAACACAACTAGAACGACTATGACGGAGTTTCCAGGAGCATCTTTCTGATACAATAAGACAACGTGATGAGATCATAAAATATGTTGAGATATTAAATCAGCTTGTATCCGACATGGACTATATCAAAACACGAATAATTCAAGTAATAATTAATGACAAAAACGGAGATAAACAAAACTTCATAACCAGTTACAATATCACAGAAGCTGATTTACCCGATTTCAAATTTCTTGGGTATAACGAGAATGAACTAAAAAAATATGTTAATGATCTTATCTCGGAAAACTTTTTTCTGGTACTCACCGCATGGAAGAAAATTCCACAACCACAAACAAATATCCTGAAACAATAATAACCCAGATGGTAGTGGGTGACATATCGCTCCTCAAAACGTCAATATATCCTCGGTGATTGCAGTGAATTTAGTAGGTGATGTCATTAAAGAAAGTTACCAAATTAATCTCGAAAGATCAAATCAAGCTCAACAAGGATATGTTTTGTACTCATTAGCACCAACAGCTCCACCCTGATTTTTAATAATTGAGGATCCAAATATTCCAGTCTATATGCGTTGTCATAATGATTCGTTAACGAGAATTAATTTTAAAATCACTGACCAGTCCAATAATCTGATTGATTTAAGAGGTGAGGTATTACAAATTAGTCTGTTTGTGAAATACTAAAAAGATTTTTAGTCCCATAGCAGCAGAGAGGACACGACAACAACTTTGCGTCTCCAAAACAAACCTTTTTAAACGATTTCGGAGGAAGCCTTGGTTAGCCAAATAGACGCTATCTTTTACAATTTTGAAGGAAGCCTTGGTTTGCCAAATAGACGCTACTATAAAGTTATCCGATTCACCCTCTCTGCTGCTGCTCGATTTGTAGAGTAATGCAGTCGGTCCTTTTTACGGCTTCTGCTCTATGTGGGGCAAGAAAGTTGCACTTGAAATTATTGAGTTATTTCCCTAGAATTCCAATTTCACATGTTGATTCAAATTGTTGGTGCTCAGAATTGAATTGCATATCATATTTCGAGTTTTTCAACTTAATTTGTTGAATTACATAACGTGATTGAAAATCACATTTTATGTGTCGAGGTTGTAGATTTGTTTCATGTTGAATTACAAAGTAATTGTTGAAATTTCAATGTTTGCCAGAATTCCAGTTTCACATATTAAAAGATTCATTTCATATGTTGCGTTTTAAAACTGTATTTGATGAATTACACAACGGTTATTGCAGATTTAATTTTTTATGCCAATAATTTTCAATTTCAAACGTTAAATCTACATCACGTTGTAGAATTAACCAGATTTCAGCATGTGTATGTTAGACACTGAGGCTATAATTTCGCGTCGTTAAGATGTATAAAGGTCAATTCGGTGAACAGTAGGTGTCACGTTAGTTAATTGACATAGCCATATAACTAGTGACGCGCGCTTTAATTTTGCCTTAACCAGTTACGTAACATTGTTTACAGGTAAGTAGTGTAATTCTTGTTTGGAACAAGGACCATCAAAGGAGGGTCGTAAAACTGCCTGAGAGATTATTAGGAGAGGGCCGATGTTTGATCATTAAATGACCTAGCATCCAATCGGAATTGAGCAAGGTGTCGCAAAACATTACAATCGCAAGTTTAAATATATTATCTTACGAACTAAAAGTAGTAGTGATACAACCATCTTGCGGGAAGTAAGGGAAATAAGCTACTTCAACGTCATTCGATATTTTCGCGAATTGGTTTTTCTGGTAATAACCAGGAGGTTCAGTACAGAAGCTTTTAGGGACCAGAGGGAATTACCCCAGTGCAGTTGGTCGGAGTCTCTGTGAGACAAAAGAGAAGGAAGAACGGAGGGAGACAAGGGCGCCGCTGACTGGGGGCTCAGAGCTTTGGATCTCTCTATCACTACTTCAAAATGAGCCAGGGTGGGTCTTCTGTATTAATTTAAATAAATTGAGAGCACTCCATCCCAAACTGAATAAGAACAACCTTCACAATCTCAATGTGTTGAAAGTTGGCGAGATTAGAATTGTCTCTGCCGAATTACACAAATGTGGTTAAAAGTTAAATTTCCAATGTAAAGAGATTCCCATAAGTATAAAAGACATTGTTTTATGTGTATTCCTGTTTTAATCTTGCACCCAGCTTTCATTTATGAGTGATTTTGATTCTATTACATGTATTTTGTAATGCTGTCATGGGATAAAAATAAGGAATATGATCGGGGAAAATAACTAGCTCCCTCGAAAACCCTGTCTAAGCAAAATCCCTTATGATTTTAATTATGTTTGTAGTTTTAAAAAATCTTTATAACATTAGGCTGCTTTCAGTTGTATTTTCTTTAAAAAAAAACAATTATTTGGTTAGTTCCTTAGTTCTGTAAGTCCTGGTGAAATATGTAGATGCGTCTTGGTGTGTACCACAAATAACAGCTAAAGGTAAGTAACTGTATGCATTTTATACACTTCAGTGCTTCACTCATATTTTATTTTCGAGCTGATGATAGTGGGAAGTGTAATACACTATTCCGAAGTTAAAGATTTTTTGTTTCAGTTAATAATTTGCGTACATTTCCTAAACCAATTTGTAGTCTCAACATACTTTTTATAAATAATTATGACTTAAAAGCAATTCATTATATAATATGCTCACTAGCCACTTTACTTTCGATTTTAGTTCACAGAAACGTTGTTTCTATTTGCTATTTTCTTTTCATAATATGGTAGTCGTCATTATAAAATAAAGATAATTCATTATGCGGATTGGTTGCTTACCCATATGTTATTGTTGTCAAGGTCACATTTGTTTAAAGTTTACAATAAAATTTGACATAAAGTGTCTTATATTTCCAAAACTCCTTGATGGACGTGTTAATACATGGAAATGAGTCATAGCGAATATGATAATCGACTACATCAGTCCGAATTTGGAACAAAAAAAATGTTGGTATCTTTCCATATCGGCATCAATCTTATTATTGCTTCTCTTGTCTGGGCAATCCTGCAAAGTAGTTCAGGTTTAGAGCCCTCATCTATGATAACTTATCCCATGTACTTGAAGCTTATGATTCTTTCCAGCTTCTTACCACTGACCTTTATTTCTGCACTGATGTCGTTGGTGTTGTTTGTCATCAGTTTAGTTTTTTGGTGTTAATCTCCAAACCGTATGAAGTGGAGGTTATGTCTAGTCACTCAACCAAGCCTGCCTGTTCTTTTTACTCTCCTACTAAACCATCAAAGTCATCTGTGAAGCTAAGGTTGGTGATTATTTTTCCTCCGATGCCGCCAGTGTCCTTGTCGTCATGCAAGGCATTCCCCATAATCCTTTCCAGGAAAATGTTGAAGAGTGCAGGAAACAGTATACTTCCCTGTCGGATTCCAGCTGTTGTTTGAAACCAATCTCCGCTGATGCCACTGATGAGTACATCACTGGTGGCTGTTTCATGGAGGTGGTCAACAATCCGAACCAGGTCTGAGCTAATATACTTCATCCTAGTTGCTCATAATGCCACATGCCATACCCTATGAAAGGCCTTTTTAAATATATAAAGACTATAGATTCTGCTGATGCTGAGTTATTTCTGGCAAAGGAGTCTGAGATGGAAGATTTGTTCTGTGATGCTCCTTACTGCTCTGAAGCCTGCCTGCTCTTCAGCAATAATTTCTTTGCTTGAGGTTTTAGTCTGTTGAGAATCATCTTCAGCATGACATTATTCAGATGATTTGATCAGACTGATGGTTCTGTAATTTTGGCGTAGCTGTAGGTTTCCCTTTTTGTGGAGCACGATAATCAAAGATTGAGTCCATGTTGTGTGCCAGTCTCCTGTCTGCAATATCTTGTTGCAGATTGCTGTCAGGACTGTAAATGTCTCTTCTTCTCTTGCTTGAATGAGATCTGCTGGTGTCTACTCTACGTCAGCTTAATTTCTTTGTCTTTAGTGACCTAACTGCAATTTATACTTCTTCAAGCAGAATGGGGTTGTCATCAATTTTTCTGCATGATCGCAATTTAGTACTACTGCTGGATATCCTTGGTCTTATGGTTGTGCACATCTGATCAGTACTATGCCCATGGCTTGAGGATCTCTTGATCTTCTGTGAGGCTTTTTCCTTATTTGTCTTGGATGGTGGTCAGTTTATAGGTTGTGAGATCTTTCACTAGTTGATATGTTATTTTGCTATCATTTCTGCTCATACTGTCTTTCTAACCATGATTCATTTGCTTTCCATGATTTTCCTGATCATGTCGTTTATCTCTCTGTAATTTCTACCTCCTTCATGATCTCATTTTTCCCATTCAGTTCTCTTCTTTTGTCGCATAGTTAAATGACATCCGTTGTGACCCAAGTTTTCTTTTTAGACGATATTTGCCAATGATGTCTTAAGCTGTGCATATAATTGTCTTATTGTAATGTTAAAGGAATTCATCCTCAGGCGGATGGTAAGTAGCCTGCTAGTTACTAGGCAACAACCTATAATGTTGTTCACAATGCCCTTGTGGACAAGAAATCCAACAACATGACTGTGTTGGTTCCCTCTTCCGCTGAAATAGAGCTTAAGCCCTTCACGTATTGTTATTTCGCCAACGTTTGCTCCAACGCACCACTCAGAGACTAATAATGTTCCAATTGTACCTCTCCAACTCATATGTAAGTTCTCTCAACTTTCCCATAGTACTCAGTGTATTTCCTTAGCGAAAAATACTTTTGAGGCACACTATTTTTACTTGCTACAAGTGTACAACAGAGTAAGAATGTTTACCACACACATGCCTAAAAATTAAACACCATCCCGTTTTATAACATTATGCTACAATGAATACATAGTTAGTGTAACCTTTGACTTCAATTGAATACAAACAAAACTTATTCGATAATTTCTTTTAATAAAAACGCTATTTGTTCCCGATATGTTGGTGACAAAAATTAACAATAAAACGATGTTAAAAAGGACAATGAAAACTTTTGCAGGTTGAAAGTGCAAAGAATATGGAAACGAATGGTAGAAGTTTTATTTTCTTAAATACTTGAGGAACATATCAATAATTAAGTGTTCTTAAATCTACCAATATCTATTTGTAGTCTGAATATACAATTATTTTAATATTATAATTTCTAATGTGCATACAGTTCTTGTTTTAAAACGAATAAAGTGTCCTTTAACATCGCATGTACTGTTAAAAGAATTAGCAGCATGCACAATTAGACTCAACACACGATATTGGAATTCTTTACATAGGAAATTGACCTTTCAACTACTGCTATGTAACTCAACCGATAACATGAAAAACCTGAACATAAAAAAATAAATCTTTCAACCTCCGTCTTGTAATTAAACAGCTAAGATGTAAAATCTCCAGATATGAAATTAAACTTTTACAGCACAAACAACTTCACTTAACATGTGAAGTCCGAAATTTGACATACAACTTTGAAATATAACCACAGCTGTGTGATTAAAAAGTTCAAATCTAAAAACTTGACATTGGATATAGAATTTCTTACCATCTGTAATTGAACAGAAAACAAAATATATAAACGCTACATATGAAATGGAAGTATCAACGCAAAAAAATTCATTCAAAGTTTAAAACTAAAATTACCGATAAACTACATTGAAATTTCCACCATCGTTGCAAGCAATCAATATAAACAACAATGGAACAGTAAACAACCTTACAATAATTCAACATATAACATTAAATTGAAATATGCAACAAATGAAACAGAACTTTCAGCACAAGCAATTCAGTTCAATATCTGAGACTGGCGATCTCAACATTTGAAATCGAAATTTCAACAGCTACTTTCTAATTTAACCTACTTTTGTCCCCAAAAACGACTTATAATCTGTCGTTTGTTTGTGTGTGCTCTCTCTCTCTCTCTCTCTCTCTCTCTCTCTCTCTCTCTCTCTTATTATTTATATTGTGTCGGAATAGGACCATCTCTTATAATATAATATAATATAATATAATATAATATAATATAATGTAATGTAATGTAATGTAATGTAATGTAATGTAATGTAATGTAATGTAATGTAATGTAATGTAACGTAACGTAACGTAACGTAACGTAACGTAACGTAACGTAACATAACATAACATAACATAACATAACATAACATAACATAACATAACATAACATAACATAACATAATATAATATAATATAATATAATATAATATAATATAATATATAAAATAATATGGTATGGTATGGTATGGTATGGTATGGCATGGTATGGTATGGTATGGTATAGTATGATATGATATGATATGATATGATATGATATGATATGATATGATATGATATGATATGATATGATATGATATGATATGATATGATATGATATGATATGATATAATATAATCTAATATAATATATTATAATATAATATAATATAATATAATATAATATAATATAATATAATATAATATAATATAATATAATATAATATAATATAATATAATATAATATAATATAATATAATATAATATAATATAATATAATATAATATAATATAATATAATATAATATAATATAATATAATATAATATAATATAATATAATATAATTTAATAACGCAAAACCTTTTATTACTAGTCTTATTAAGACATTTTTGTCATAAATCGCAATCTAATACAATTTTATTCAAATTTAGATTTTACATTGTTGTCGAAAGCTTTCATTCAAACAAAACTGACCGTGTCGGAATTAGAACGAAGCTGTCTACAAAAGGTGGTGAGTAAGAAATTCAGCTTCTATCTATATGAAGAGCATGACGGTTGATTTCAGCGAATACTTTACATCGAAATGAAAAACTCTCTAAATAGTATTTGTATACAGTTTGACAGATTTGTCGAAAAACGAGTTGTACTCAAAACTTTGAAAAAATAAATACAAGTGTTCTATATACAACAATATTTTGAATAACAATATTTTGAATAATCCTGAATAATACCTTGTGAAAACAACACTTATCTCAAAAGTAACAATCTTTACTTAAACGTGACCACTTATCTCGAAAGTGACAATCTTTGCTAAAACGTGACCACTTATCTCAAAAATGACAATCTTTACTAAAACGTGACCACTAATCTCCAAAGTGTTCTCAAAAGTGACAATCTTTACTAAAACGGCCATTTTAGCTATGTGTTCTTCAAACAGTAACGCATTTTACAGTGAAGATACAAGAAATTCACAAAATGAAAGGATTTTAAAATATTGTTATTTCTCTGGAGATTCCATTTTTATGGAAGCTTCGAGTGCATGTTATAGAAAATCAATAATGTCGTTGTTGTTCTAATAGTAGTGTTTAACGCCATTTATCAGCACACGATAGGCTATATATAGCGGCCAGTATTAATGTGGGAGGAAGAACCCGTGAAAATCTCTGGAAAGAACCATTGACCCACCAGAAGCTACTGTCAAATAATGATGTCAGATGTTACGCCAAATGGAGATTCCAGAAGTCAATTAGAAGCTTTTAATACATACAATTATAAAATATGCACTTGGGAAAAGACAATTAGAAAGAAATAACTTAAAAGTACTAACCAAAATTTTTGACATATTTAGCTCGATGGTAAGACAGTTCAATTTCAGCGAAATGCAGCATCAAATCAATTCTAGTGCTTATCATTGTTGCAGACCATCATGCAAATGATATTTCGGTCAAAGTAGACTGTTCATACAGCATTATATGAGGTCACTACGAGATCTGTTACATAACCAAAAGAACCGATATAATCCAAAGATGTACAAAGCTAACCCATAACAATACCAGGAGAAATAGCATTGTAAATTATGGAATTTATGAGTAATTTAATAAAAAGTTAAAACATAAAGAGAATGCAATAATTGATTTCATGCAAAAACTCAAAGTGTAAAACTAACACTTACAGTAAAAAGATCGTACACTGCACAAAACGTTATGTAGTATTGTAAATGTTGTAGAATTTTGAAAACTAATACATGAAGGCTGTTCTTAAAATATATGAAAAATAGGTTGACGAGTTGCAATAAAGCTGAACTGCTAGAAGAGATGGAAACCATTTAAAAGCAAACATGTGCATGTTCCTGACACCTAAAACAGCTCGAGAAACATATCTAAGAAAATATTGAAAATAATTAGTTAAAAGTTAAAGACAATTTAACGTTATGCAAAAGGCTGAAAGAACCACAGAAAGAAAACGCTGTACAGTTCCTGCGTTATCTACTGCTAAATGGATGACCATATTAAATGTTGCTATGTCTATGAAAACATTTGAAAATAGTTTAGTTGGTAGAACACTTGTCGATAACCCTACATCAGGAGGAAAAGTCGTATAAGTCGTCGACAAAACTGAAAACCGATGAAAACTGGTAAAAATTGATAATTATCATTTAACTGAAAATAAAAATCAGCAGCTGCATATAATGTAATTATTGGCAGAGTTACAAGCTTGTTATTAAAATATCTTTGTTTCCATTCTGAATATTTTAGTATGCTTTTTTGGTTAAATGAATTTCTTATTTGTATTTCTAAACAAATAACGGAAACCACATCAGATTAGCGAAGCCATACGTAGTGGGGCAAAATATTTCTTTCAAAGATCTTCTCTATATGCAAATAACGTATAACGCAATTAAAAATTTTAAATTTTATCTATGCGTGTGTTGCACGGTGGTTAACGAAGTGTATACATAATTTTGGTGAACATATCATAAATACTTTTTACTATGGGCTTTTGTTGGTTATGACAACGATGTGAGGGGTATTTAAAATGTTCTGAATATTTATTACCATTTTTTAGCTTTGAGCTAAGTAATAAATGTAATACCAAATCGACATACAACATATCTTTATATATAATGATCTGCAGCAGTGTGTGTTGTAAGCTAGACATCTGCAGCAATATCAGTGTGATGTAATGTATGTAAATGTAAATGACGTATCACTATGATGTAATGTATGTAAATGTGAATGACGTAAGCATGTCGGGGACATGTGTTCGTGATATTGATCTTTTAACGTAGTTTTAATAACTTTTCAGTCATATCGCTATGATGCATGTTGTTTGGCAACTTTTAATGACGTCTTGCACTGGGGCATTATGCTGCAGACATGTAGCATAATGGCCCACTCAGTCACATTATCCTGACACCAGGCCGACCAGTCCTAACACTAACCTCTGAAATCGGAGCGCCTAGCGAGGCATCTGTAAGTACTATTTGTATAGGTCTTTGGTATCTTACGAGTCTAGCTCGTACAAAAAGTAACAGTGAAAAAGTGAAGACAACACGCTTTGTCAAATTTAATAAATAATTTATTTCCCTAAAATATCAATTGGAAAATGAGAATAAAATGAAATCCAAAAATTAATCAGACAATTAAAAGAGAGAAGTCCTAGTAATACAATTTCCTGAATGAAACGGAGTTCGAATCCCTATTAAATCCAAAATGAAAGAAGATGGCGTCTGTTGTAACCTGCGAAGTTCTGCAGTGTTAATAGTCTCTTGTTGAATCACAGAAAATATTATTCCAGTGTTTAAAGTCTGTATAAATTTCGATAAATGTCCTTGTCCAAGAATTAATCTAAAGCACTAGTATTTATAGTAAAAACAATCATAAGAAATTCAAAAACTTTAAGTAAGAAAAAAAACTATGGAAAATCTTGTCACGAGATCTTATTTATTGAATTATATATTTATAATATTAGAACCTCTCTCTAAATCCAAATTTTAAATAAAACAGCTGATCAAGATTAAGTAAAGCTATTGTTAATAACGGTCGATGGTATTTTTTATTATTTCATATACGAATGTTAATAGTGAGAATAATCTCAACATACAATCTTGATGTACATGTCAAATACAAGCAAATAAATCCACGACAGGTTAAACGAAATAAACGAGTGAAACTGCTAGTGAAGCCACGTACATATATTTTATAGAGCTGTACCATAATTGTGTAATTATCCTATTTAAACGTAAAGTCAGAATGTTCCCAGTGTAATAAGGGTTTGATAGTGTAAGTCATTGAAAAGAAGAACTTGGTATGAACCATCATGAAATATATAACACCATTTTGAATCGACCTTAATGTTAAAAAGACCCTGTAATTGTGACATGAATTAAGACAAAGCAAATTTGGAAGTTACTTGCATATAACTTCGATAGACAGATAAGTAAAAACAAGTTAACCATCAGTTTTATAAAAGATATTTCATTATCGCAATATGTATATTAATACTGTAATGGCAAGTTTTGCACGATATCATATAATCTTGTATGAATTCAGTGTACCTGCATTCAATGCTCTGTTGTAAATTTTGTTTAGAAAGACGGAATTGTATCCATCATGACAAGTAAGGATTGATCTAAATCCGGTCAAACACACAGCTTCTAAAGTGACAAGCACATCAGGAAATATAACGCAAGATCATTGCAACAACGCATACTAGTTGTCGAATGAGTCACAGCTACTAAATCCATATACGTTGACATAAATCACGTCCTAAGTATGCATGTAATCTTGGTCAGTCGAACTCATTCATAAACTTGATAGTATAACCTCACAACTCTAGTTTTTTTCAACGCGGATATTTTAATATTGTCACCAGAGTGATAATAAGCTCAGCCAGTCAGATGCAAAATCCTTTCAGTAATATGCACTAATCTGGTTAATCTTGACGATATAAGGCCACATTTCAAGTTTGATCAGAGTATGATCAGAAATATGCCTTTCATAATGGTATAGGCACAATAAATCATATCCAAGATCACCTTTTTGTTATGTGTGGATGTCGCTCATTCAGGGAACAAATATTCCTTGGCTAAAAGAGCCTGAACAACTAAAACTCATTGTTAGAAAAATATACAATTACGTGTCAGTAGCCCAATCTTTACATAGAAAAATAAATATATCTTCGAATTATATGGCCATTTTCTATGGACACTGACAGACTATGCAGTAAAAATTAAAATTGTCGCGCACGGATTTATCGAACTGGTTTGATAACTTTATGATACAAGTTTACATTACTACTTTGTTCACAATGATATCCGAATAAAAGATTTTTTTGTAACGTTTATAAGTTCAGTCAGTCAAATGCATCATAGCATAATAGATATGAGTCGATTTCGCCCATTATCGAACTACTCTAAAAGGTTGATGATAAGAGTCTATTTAGCTTCATTGTAAGGCTAATCAGCTAATCTTCATTATCGTCAACACGACGTAGCAGGTAAAATATAAAATCACGAATCCACTGGATGAAATCTTCTTTGCTGTTAAGTTGCTTACTTTAGAAGTGCATTGTGGGGAAAATGGCTAATTCAAGGGGACAAGTGCGCTCGTCAAGAAGAATAATGTTTAGAATGGATTTCTCTGTCTTGCTAATTCCTTGGGCTATCCCAATGAAATATTTAAAGTCAACAGGTGGTACTTCATTTGTATCCATTATCAAGACAATGTGCTTGCTAGACTCCATTTGTTCTGTCTGATCTTTCCACCTCTGTTTTCCGGGATATACATTCTGGCTGTTTCTGGTGATTCTTAGCCCGAAATTCCCAGACAAAAATTCCTCCAGTTTCTTAGCGAGAACCATAGTCTTATCTGTGTCTGTGTCTTCGTCATATAGAAGGAAAATGTCAAGCTCTGATTTAGCTATTGAGTTTAAATGAAACGCCTGTTGAAATCTTGAACAGGCGTTTTCTGTCTACCCCGTAGTGACTAAATTAAAAGCACACTCAAGGTATACCCTCAAACAAAAGTTTCGACTAATCTAATCTTCATTGTCGTCAACACGTAGCAGGTGAAACATAAAATCACGAATCCACTGGATGAAATCTTCGTCGTTATTAAGTTGCGTACTTTCGAAGTGCATTGTGGGGAAAATGGTAAGTTGAAGGGGACAAGTACACTCGTCAACAAGAATAATGTTCAGAATCGATTTATTCTTCTTGCTAATTCCTTGGGCGATCCCAATGAAATATTCCAAGTCATCACATGGTTCTTCATTTGTATCCATTATCAAGACAATGTGCTTGCTAGACTCCATTTGTTCTGTCTGAATTTCCCACCTCTGTTTCCCGGGATCTACATTCTGGCTGTTTCTGGCGATTCTTAGCCTGAAATTCCCAGACAAAAATTCCTCCAATTTCTCAGCGAGAACGATAGTCTTATCTGTCCATGTTTATTCGTCATTTAGAAGGAAATTGTCAAACTTTGATTTGTCTATTGAGATTACATGAAACGCCTGTTGAAATCTTTCAATGGCGTTTTCTCTCTTTCCCATAGTGACTAAATAGAAAGCACACTCAAGATATACCCTCAAGCGAAAATTTCCATTAATTTCAATCCCTTCTTTTTCACTTTTTTCTAACATTTGAGCTGAATCCTCATAACGATTTTCCTTTAGTAAAGTTTTAATCTCACCATAAATTATTATGGGATCGTTTGCTTCATCCCCACCCAGTTTCCGAATTTCTTGAAGAAAGGATCGAGTTTCGGCTGGTCTCTCGAGTACTTCACCGAGATTTGCAAGTTCTTTCAACATCGCAACATCCAGTTCTCGGTGTTGGAACATGTCTTTTAGTACTGGATATGACTTCCATTCCTCTTTGGGAAAATCGAGCATCTTTCCTTCTTTGGATGCTATTTTTTCTAGTGCTTTTCTCCAGTATATGACAGCATCTGTCTCCCATTCTGTTCTCCGCTCGTCATCTGTCTCGCGTTCAGCAATATCTCTACAACAGGCACCAAGATTTTCATAGCAAGAAACTTCTAGAATGGCTGTGATGCTATCTTCCATTTTCAACGTCATCAAAAATACATCACGTGCTTCCTTGAATTTCCTTCTATGTCTCAAAATTACACCCTTTTCCAAAGAAGCCCATCCATTGCCCAATTTTATGGCTTCGTTTAGATGGAGCAAAGTTTCTTGTACATTTTCCTCTTCATCCTCTGGTATGCTGAAGACACGGTCCAACCCTTTCGCGAGTGACCTCGTTGCTTGTTTAGTGCTTGTGTGTTGTAAAGTACTATCAGCTTGTCTAGTTAAATATTTATTGCTTCTCTCCCTTTCTGAAGTTGCTGACACGGACTTTTCATATCTTTCAACAGCTGTTCTTGTCTTTGTCTGAAAATATTCTTGTTTACTGCGATCGTATCTAGCAGAGGACCGACTGGGAACGTTGCTGCCCTTGGCACCTTGGACCACATTACCTAAAAACGTTTTATGGCGAATCCAGGTACTGACTGGATCATATCTATCCCTGGTTTCATTGTTATAACCTCTCTTGGCAAACAGTTTGTCTTTCAGTCTCAGCTTCAAAACAAGAGCTAGATGATGATGAGCATATGATGTATTTCTTATACTTAGAGACTTTCTCAGTACTTTCTCTGCCTTGTCTACGCTCTTTATATACTTATAATGCTTTCCACATACTTTCAAAACGTGGGAATCCTCACCACATGTTTCCATTGCTAAATCAAGAAGACCTTCGACACCAATGTCCTTAACGTTTTGGGGAAACAATTCTTCTCTTGGAGTTCTATATAAAAGTTCTGCGAGGGATGCCCAACATTTACCCCTCCATCTGGCTGAAGAACTGGAACAAGCAACTTCATATAACAATTCTGCCCCTCGTTTTATACAGTTTTCTTCGTCCTTCTTTTCCCATCCTTCTCTGGGCATGTTTCCAAAATTACATAACTTCCGATATATGATTCCGAGATCTAATTTCGATAAAGCTAAAGTAATAGAATCTATATCTTGTTCACCCATGTCACGAACTACGTCCTCAAGCATATCTTTGGACTTCAAGAGATAGGAAGGACCAAATACAGAATAGCAGTAAGCTATTTCCGCATTTCCAATGAGAAGTCGGTTATGTTTAGATTCTGATAATCCTCCCACCTCATCCAGAGCCTATTGAAAAGAGAGCCAATATTGTCTTTATCCAGTTCTAAAGCTTTTATGTTGCAACTGTACGCAACATCTCTCTCATCTGCACTCCAACAAAGAAAGGAAAGTACGTTATATATCCTTACTCGCTCTGTAGTTGATTCAAATTCATCGGACAATATTTTCCCCTCTAACTTCTTCTTATACAATTCTATTTTCTTGCTGCTCTTCAGCTCTTTGATTTCAAGGTTGAATGACGAGGGAAATGCTTGAAATTTTTGTTTAAACCTGGATTCTTCTTTATCCATTTTCCGTCACCCTGTAAATAATAATAATAATAATAATAATAATAATAATAATAATAATAATAATAATAATAATAATAATAATGCTGTTTAGTAAATACAAGTTCACACGAGATCAATTTTAGTTCCACCGCCGCATGAATCTTGATCCAAATGTTAAATTCCTGCTGATAAGTAATTGTACAAGGAACAGATATTCATTGTTTACATAGGATAACACATACGCACGCTTAAATGTATGATATAAAACTCTATGTTATAATGCATGTACTGTGGAATAATTTTTTAAAGAGCAGTAGTAGTATTTTCGAAGGAATTGTTTGATACTGTTTGTGCGGACGTGTGTGCAACTGTAATCAACTCTTAATCAATTAATACATAATCATAAAAAATATTACAAATGTCTTGTTTGTATGAACTCAAACAAATATAATGCAAGAAATTGCGACGTTGTCGAGTTCTATAGAAGTCAACTCTTCCTATATAATTTTGAATATATCTATGATTCATGTTGAGTCGAATATTCCGCAGAAAATTTAAATATTTTTGACGGCATAAATCAGAGGCTTGAGTGCAAACTTTCTACATGCTTTGCGAACGGGTAACATTTACCGTCATACATGGGTACGGCAATATGCAATACAGATGTCAAAACAATCAATATATATATATATATATATATATATATATATATATATATATATATATATATATATATATAGAGAGAGAGAGAGAGAGAGAGAGAGAGAGAGAGAGAGAGAGAGAGAGAGAGAGAGAGAGAGAGAGAGAGAGAGAGAGAGAGAGAGAGAGAGAGAGAGAGAGAGAGAGAGAGAGAGAGATTAATACTATCCAAAACATCGTGATTATACGCTAATAGAATATGGTCTGCCGACTTCAACAATTTGTTATGATCTGACTCAGCATCAGTGGGCACTGGATGTGGGACTGGCGTGGGAATAGGATGTTTGTAACAATCTTTAAGCTGCTAGGTTTGCATACCGTGAAACTGGTATTTGAAATCACGGACACAAATGTCAACACGAAGGTTGTTGTTGTTATTGTTGTTGTAGGGTTTAACGTCATTTTTTCAGCACACTATAGGCTATACATGGCGGCCAGTATTAATGAAGGAGGAAGAACCCGGGGAAAACCCCGGAAAGAACCACCGACCCACGAAAAGCTACTGGCAAGCTTTCTCAGATACCCACATTGGCCGAATCTGAGACTCGAACCCACGCAGACAGAGGTGAGATGGCAATGATCCTTAACAGAGAGCGCTTTAGACCAATAGTCCACGTGGGACCCCTTCAACACGAAGTTAACGATCCAGATACACACAAATGTGGCCCCTGTGCTGAGACTTTGCATCTAATGATATTTTGTACTTTGCTGTATTGGGTAATCATTTTTTACTTTGCATCTAATGATATTTTGTACTTTGCTGAATGGGGTTATCATTTAAGACTTTGTATCTAATGATATCTTGTACTTTGTTGTATAACTTAGCATTAAAAGCTTTCATTAATGGGTTCATAATTATTTTGCTTCAGTAACTTTTATTAGCAATCAACATAAATAATTCAAATTTAACATCAATCTATGATTTTGTTTCAAGAGTTAAGGTTGTTACATATATTATTCTTATTTGTACTGTAAACCCTCCACTAACTCTATTCTTTTTTACAATTCAATATAGCTCCAAATGAAGTGAACAACGACAATAATACTATGTTTACACTCCTGACATTAAATGTCCAAAACATTAACGATTTTTCAACTTTCTAGTACAGCTAATATTTTCATAACACATTTTGCTCGTTGTTTCATTGCGAAGCAGACGATATTTGTATTTTCATAAGAGACTCTATACGATAATGATGCTTCTAAAGTGGATATATATATATATATATATATATATATATATATATATATATATATATATATATATAATAACTACTGATACAAAAGCAGCATTCATGCATTGTCCCACTTA
Source organism: Unio pictorum (assembly GCA_030141615.1). Classification (NCBI taxonomy): domain Eukaryota; kingdom Metazoa; phylum Mollusca; class Bivalvia; order Unionida; family Unionidae; genus Unio; species Unio pictorum. The sequence continues at coordinate 4,919,010 of JARLTB010000095.1, forward strand.
TACATACATATATATCATTCCTGTTTAAAAACATTTATTAGTAAATTCTGTGCAAGCCACTTAGATTTACTTTTCTTGAAAAAAAATTACTGTTAGCAGAAACTTAAAATTTCAATCAAACAAATTGGAAATTATTTTGATGAGTGTTTCCCTATTTCTGGCATTATATTTTAATGATGTTTTGCTCATAAAAATAAAATAAATTTAGAAATCTCATACTAATTTAAATCAACATAATTATTTATGTTTAATTAATTATAATTATTAAAATTGGTGAAAATTAAACAACCTAAATTTGAATCAATCATTCCACAAAATAAGTGAAAAAGAATTGGGAATTTAAAGAATTAGACGAAGGAGAGAAGCATTTACACCGAGTAATAAAAACGAAAGAAACAACTGGAAGTGGTATTTCTACTTTGACGATGTCAAGGGGAAGTGGCCCTTTTCCTTGTCCTAATAATAATCCTTCTGACGTAGATGAATGAGCAAATCTGACTGGAGGAATATGAGCCTGTAATAATTATCCAGAAATAATTAACGAAATATGTGATATATGTCAACGATTTATACACAACAAAACACAGATTCAGTTAAGTTTTTATTGATGATTATAATCTTTGCCTAGGAGGACTATCTGCTGCTACTTATGAAGCCGTTTTGGTTCATTCTGTCAGTGAGTGATTCAGCGGCTACTGAATGGCACAATGTGGTGGTCCAGAGGTCACAGCTGGTCTGTGAAAATCCCTGACAGAATGTTATGGATAACCCTTGAGTAAAGTTCCTTCAGCGGAAACTAAAGGAGCCAAGCGAAGACTGGGCTGTCCAACGTAGGTTGGGATGACAGCGGCAGCTGTGTGAACTTCACTCAATGGTTTAGTATGAATACACCATATAGTGCTGACATTAGATTCTTGGGTGAATAACAAAATGGAAAAAAGAAAACATATGCGTATTTAGGGTAAGCAACATGCAGCAGAAGACATTCCCTTGTCCATGGAACACTATAGGCGTTGAGGTGGGGATGGCGGCGGGTTTTTTCAAACCGAATTAAGCGCGCTGTCGCTATCAGCTCTAAACGAAACCATCTGAGAACAAAGGACGCTGCACGTGACAGCTGGGTCTGTTCCGATTTGCTGGCAAGTGCTGTATTAATACATCTCATGCATATCAATGCAGACTATTTGCGAGAAAGGTAGTGAGTGGGTCCCATATTGCTGCGCATAAACCATGCCTACGTAAGCACTTAACGGACAACTATTTACAGGTGGTATCATGGAAGTTACCGTTTATCGGGAACTCATTGAAGAAATTGTTGATGATTACTACAGTGACTAATTGTCACAGTGATTAGATAAATAAGTAATAAAACAAATAAATGATACACATAATGCTCAACGTGGACCAACCACCGTCAAAGTGATAAATTCGCGATTACCGATTTATAAACAACTTACGGACACGGTTTAGGTGACGTTGTTCGTGAGAAAGGTCATAGTTCTATTTGTAAAGTTGCCGGTAGAGCATTTTCGGCAATCAAGGATCAATTAGCACGATTAATACGACGAAAAGCAACGCAAATGAAATTACCAAGTACTAAAGTGATGCCTGCAAATACTAGTAACGTAATAAATGAAGCCGCAAATAAAAAAGTAGCATAAGTGGCTCTATACGCACTGTGTCCAGAATCAGAACAACATAACGGCTAGTCTGATAGCAGGAAGTGGTCTTTGTGTTAGACGATACCAATTGTAATAATGTATCGCTGTCATATTTTGATTTAATTAATGCCACTACAAAACTAAATATACATTTTTAGAGGTGTTTCTATACGTGATCAATTACGTTCCAAACTAAAAAATATTGAAATCGGAATAATTAATCCTGACGCTAGTTTTGGTCCAGGGACTCATTTGGGTTGCATACGTGATTGATCCACGTGAAATTGTTTATTTTGATTCGTATGGACTGGCTCCATAAAGAAATAATATTATGATCTGGTATTCAACATTACCAACACAATGACAGGTCCGCCAATATGAGGCCGTCAAGCAAATGCTGTACTCAACACTGTACCTCTATCAACAGCACTTCGTCCACATCATAAAGATGTACATGAATACACATAAAACAAGTATTAAAATATAATGGCTATATTTACGGAAGATCTACTAAGAGAAAGACTTAGCAGAGTGACTTATTGAAATATGAAACTCTTGATGACGTCAAAGATGGGCGCTCTAATATTTTGAATCTCGCGATTGTAGATCGAATGAAGTGGTCATATTTCAAGACAAGCAAGGAAAATTAAAAATGAGTAATATTTCATTGCAAGATATTATTGTCAGAATTAATGGAGTAACCGAGAACAGCATAGATGTGTTTGATAATAGTGGAAAACTTAAACTGGTGTTATTATGTCAACATTATTTGATAATATTCTAAATTGAGTGCAGAAATCTGTTGATACAATATCCGGTATCACTAACATGACTAATAATAAAATTACTGGTCTTGGAGAACCAGAATCAAACGATGACACTGCAACAAAGAAATATGTCGATGATAAAAAATCTCCCAATAACGGACTCGTTAACAACAATCAATACTGGAATGACCTTATTTAGAACTGATGTTTCTAATAATTTAAACACGTTCTTCAGTTTTCGTATAGAATATTTCGTATAGAATTAAAATAGAAATATTAACGAATTTTTAGAAAGAAATCCAGCGGTTATCGACATTAAACTCGATGACATAGAACAATCACCAACAACGTAGAATATGCTGTAGCGTCTGGACAAGTCTTGTGGTCACCGCCTAATAAATTTATTAAACATCGCGCTGAGGTTAACGGGTCATACAGCTTGTCAGTGATCGGTGTTACAAAATTTACGATATCTACTACAATTTCACAGCTTTATCCACTAATAAAGTCTTCTGGATCTATATTAGTACTACTTTATCAAAAAGAAGAAGTAACATTTGTTGTGGAACCTGAGGATAAAAGACTCGGCTTGATTTACAATTGGTGTATTGAATTAATCGCTAAACTGCCACCTAATTAAATAATGAGCTGTCCAATGACAATAATTATAACAATTTGTGTTTCAGCTGCAAAAACAATTGCTAGTATTCTTAATATGATTGCCAATATATATATATATATATATATATATATATATATATATATATATATATATATATATATATATATATATATATATATATATATATATATATCAAAATGAACCTTACGAATACATAATAAAGTTACATACAGCGACGCTGGCAACACTAAATTATCTTATCTAATATCATCAGGCCATAGCAATGGAAATATATCAGATACTGAATTCACATAATTGATTAGGATTTACAACAAATCAATGAGATCGTCTGCTTTTTAAAATAATAATAATGTTACGAAATGCCCGATATGGCATGATGGATACACTATACTCCTCTAAGCTATATTTTAAACATTAATTTTGTCATATAATGTGTTTGTCGACGTTCTGTATTTCATGAATTATTATTTTTAAGCTCGTTACGCAATATCCGATATGGCGAAGAGGGTACACCATACTCCTCAACGTGAATTGTCCTATACAGCGAGTTGCACGTGCCGCGCGGATAATTCACTCGAATTACTTTTTTACAAGTACGGCCGACTAATATATAAGTACAGTGCAGGGTCTTTTTAAGACACAGTGGACATTAGAGCAGACCTCTAAACGTTACCATTTGTCGGATTTTTAGAGCCAAAAAGTTGGGTGAGTTAAATACATTCCTTTTTGGTTTCTTGTTTCAGGTGAATATTCAGTTTCGTAACAGCACGTTTATTTTATTATGTATTGTGTTATTTTATTATGTATTGTGTTAATTCATTTTTATTATTTGGGAAACTGTCTATTTTTATATTCAGCTCGCCGGTCGTGTGAATAGATGTGTATTCAAGACCAATGTTGACCGGTGGAATGGAGACGGAAAATGAATTACTGTCACACCGGAGGGAAGTGTATTGTTAACACACGTGGTTTGTTTTATTGACTGCTTTATTTTGTAAAACACGAATAGCGTGTTCGTCAGTCAATAAAACCCTACGTTTGCTTCTTTATGTAAAACACGAATAGCGTGTTCGTCAGTCAATAAAACCCTACGTTTGCTTCATTATGTAAAGCACGAATAGCGTGTTAAGTCAATTTGATAATATTATTGGGTTTTCATTGATTATATTTTGCGTGTGTGACACAAGTAGTATGTTTATTGTCAATTAAACCTTATGATTTGAATTACTATGTTGTGTGGGGTACGACTATTGTATCAATAGTCATTATCACGCTACGTTGATAAGATATATAGTACAGCAGTGTACGACTATAAAAATAGTACAGCAGTGTACAACCATAGATACAGTAGTGTATATCTATAGAAATGATACAGTAGTGTATATCTATAGAAATGATACAGTAGTGTATATCTAAAGAAATAATACAGTAGTGTATAACTATAGAAAAATAGTACAGCAGTGTACAACCATAGATTCATTTGCGTGTGTATCGTGTGCTCATTATATATATATATATATATATATATATATATATATATATATATATATATATATATATATATATATATATATATATCTATCATGATTTTTTTTTTATAATATAATTTGTATTTGAACAAACGTGTTTGTTATTTCTTCAAAACCCAACCTAATCTCAAAGGGTCGGCTCGACTACGTTACAATTTTGGTGGCAGCGGTGGGATTGTACTTTCTATCCGAGCAAACTTTTGGATTGTTAGTTGAGCTTTCATATCCAACAAGTGTCGGGGAAAGCCTTTGAGACAGGAGTGTTTTGAGAAATACTATTTTACATTTCATTGTAAACGAAACTGAATTTGATCTTCCCTTAGATAAACAAGTTAATTTAGTGACGCTCGTTTGAAGCGAACGGTTATCTAAAATCATGTCGTCCACTAGTGAATTGTTAGAGCTTGGTAAGAAATTGGGTTATGAGGGGGACGCTTTACGGCAGTTTATCAAGGACGAACAAAATAGAGAACGAGATCGACGCGCCGAAGAACGGGAGGCAGAACGCGAAAAATTAGAATTAAACGCACGCATCGAAAAGGAAAGACAGGAGGCAGAACGCGAAAAACTAGAACTAAACGCACGCATCGAAAAGGAAACGTCTCAACGTGAACAGGAGGAAGAACGCGAAAAACTAGAACTAAACGCACGCATCGAAAAGGAAAGGTTTCAACGTGAACAGGAGGCAGAACGCGAAAAACTAGAAATAAACGCGCGTATCGAAAAGGAAAAGCTAGAGTTAGAAAGGTCTAGACTAGAGAACGATAGGGTATTTCAATCAAGTAAATTCAAAAAACCACAACTTCCAGCATTTGAAGAATATAAAGATGACTTAGATAGTTACCTGTTGAGATTTGAAAGATATGCTACTGCGCAAAATCTCCGAAAAGAAGATTGGGCATTGAATCTTAGCACTTTATTAAAAGGTAGGGCTTTGGAAGTGTACTCAAGGATACCAAGTGCAGAGGCATCTAATTACGATTTGTTAAAGGATGCATTACTGAAAAGATTTGAACTTACTGAAAAGGGTTTCAGGGAAAAATTCCGATCTAGTAAGCCAGAAAAGGGAGAAAACTTTGATCAATTTGTATACCGGATATCTAATTACCTATTCCGTTGGTTAACTTGCGGGGGAGTCGCAAAAACTTACGAAGCAGTATGTGATTTTCTTGTCAGAGATCAATTGCTTGCAGTATGTAGTAAGGAACTGTTCCAATACTTAAAAGAGAAAACCATTAATAAGTCAAGCGAGATGGCAAAACAAGCAGATATTTTCGCTGATACGCACGGAGGGGTTATGAACGTGATAGTCCGGGACACGAGGGGTCCTAAGGAAAGTAAGCAGGTCAATTCAGATAAAACTAATTTTGGGAGGGGTTTACCACAAAACCAAAAGGGTGAGTTAGTTAGGTTAGATCAGAGGAGCAGCAGAGAGGGCGAACCCTACAACGTTTTGAGACAAAATTTGATTGAATCCTTAAAACGAGCCTTCCTATAATCTCATTTTAACCAAAAAAAGGGTAAACCCTACAACGTTTTGAGACAAAATTTTGATTGAATCCTTAAAACGAACCTTCCTACGAAATCTCATTTTAACTAAAAAAATGAAAACGGAGATTTTACGATTTTTCAATCAATTTTTTGATTGAAATCTTAAAACGAGCCGTCCTATAATCTCATTTTAACCAAAAAGAGGGCGAACCCTACAACGTTTTCAGACAAAATTTTGATTGAATCCTTAAAACGAACCTTCCTACGATCTCATTTTAACCAAAAAAAATGTCTCAGGGGCAAACCCTACAACGTTTTCAGACAAAAAATTTATTGAAATCTTAATGAGCCTTCCCTACGAAATCTCATTTTAACTAAAAAAATGAAAACGGAGACTTTTACGATTTTGGTCGCAACTTGTTGTCATCGCCCTCTCTGCTGCTAGAACTTTCAGTTCTGGGTTAACAAAAAATAATAAATGATTTGATCAAGTCTTTAGGATCTCACAAACAGACTAATCGCTAACACCTCTTCTTGTTGATCAATTAGATTATTGGACTGATCTGTGAGTTTGAAATTAATTCTCGTTAACGAATTATTATGACACCGCATATAGACTGGATTAACCGGAGACTCAATTATTAAATATCCTGGAGGAGCTGTTGGTGCAAACGAATAAAGAATATATCCTTGCTGAGCTTGATTTGATCGTTCTAGATTTATTTGATAGCTTCCTTCAATTACATCACATACTAAATTGAGCGCAATCACCGATGAAATATTCACATTGAACGGAGCAATATGCCTGCCACCACCATCTGGGTCATTATTGTGTTTGAGGATTTTTATTTCCTGTGATGTTGTTTTTTTCCACGTATCATGAATTATTTTAAAACCAATATCGATGGCATCACTGAGAGATTTTTGTAGTTCTAGGATATTATATCCTGGTAGATTGAATTCGGATATATTTTCTACGCTTATATGATATTTTGTCGCAAATTTTATTTTCGTGTTAGGGTGTCTGGCAATGGATACCTCTCGTATGATTAGTAAATGAAATATATTCATGTCACTGAGGATTCTGTTACATGTTTCTATGACGCTGATAAATTCATCTCGGGTGAGAGTACCGGATTTAAGGGATATTAACAACAGTGAAATATCGTTATTGAACGCTGTGAAATTTTCAGTGATTTTATCCTGTCGAGTTATGTAGTATTTTCCCCTTCCTCATCTAATTCAGTGAAAAAATTCAATTTGTCATAATATCTATAACTACTATCTGGATTGTCAAGTTTTGTCCTGTCGGTGATATAATCAGTTTTTTGTGGTTCTGGTAAATCAACGGTTTTTCCCCCTGGTGGTAATTCAGGCCATCCTAGTACGGTTCTAATAGAACTCTGATAGATATCTACGACGTATCCTTCTGTGCTTATCTCAGTTGCGGATGATAGTGTCGGCTCATGAACTGTTATAGCGATTTTCGATTCTACTCCAGTAATCGATTTTATTCTACGCGCGAATTCATTATTGATTTGTTCGATTTGGTATGATCCGGTTGGTATGGAAACGACGTTCCAGTCTGGAGTCCCGTCGTCTTTATTCTTATTCGCAAACACTAAAGAATTATTCGGTTGTTGACCACCAAATGATTTTGATCTGATATTAGGCCAACTGTGATACACTCGTAGTTTTGCTAGCGCTATCTCCTTCACGGGGACTGGGCTAGGGAAATTCACACTAAACTCGGGTTTCGTTGATGTTATTGATATCATACTTGTTTGTACTGGGTTCGTGTTCTCCACTATTTGTTGAAGTAATTCCATCGGTGTTGTCATCGTTGCTATACTGTTGTTGTCGCTCTAATTTTGACACCGCGGAATCATAAATACTGACCATCACTGAGAACTCACAATCTGGTATGGTTGAGGTTATTGAGATCATTTTGGTTTTCGGGTTCGTGTTTTCCAATTCCATCGGTGTTGTCATTGTTATTATACTCATGTTGTCGCTCTAATTTCGATATCGTGGAATCAAAAATACTGACCATCGCTGAGAATTCACTATCTGATATAATTGTATTATCGAGTGACGACGATATCATCAATGATAATTGCGAATATGCGGTTGATGCAATATGAAATTGAAGTAAGTAATTCTGCAGTTTACTCTGGCTGCATGATGATATCTTTTTTGCTATCCCGGTTGATATACCCCCGATTGTAGCCACCGCAGAAATGCAAATTGGAACTACGACCGGGGCAATCATTGTAACCGATGCAAGTATTATTCCGGCGCCAGCGAGAACGCTTGACACCGAGTACATAGTAATATCAATTGCGGTGATTCTTCGTCGGTATTTTTTTATTTTTATTTGATACTCCTCAGTGAGGGTTTTGAGTCTAGTCTGAAATTCTCTGACCTGATAATAGCGACATTGCGTTGATGAAATCATTGTTATTTTAAAAACGCTAGCGTTTTCAATTGTGAAATCCGAAGGATTTTCCTTTCAATTTAGTTATTTACTTAAATCCGCTACGAATTTCACATACCAGGTTGCTGAAACCCTAATCAAATTTTTATCAGTAGCTGTTATAGTGAACTGTTCAGTTGTATCCTTGTCGATGATCGTTGAAATCGTATTGTTGACCCCGGATGAACTCGACAATGAAATATTAAATTGAGTCAATGGTGTCACTAGTGTTAATCGATAAATACCCTTAACGGTTGCAGTGATATCTAATTTGTTGTTTGTAGGTGTCCACGCAAATGATCCGTGTTGGATAGTGTATACTACGTTATTGGTTCTGTCATGAGGGATTCTTGTTTTTTCAATGATTATTATCATCCTCGAAAAATCATTTTTGATGTCCTCGGTGAAGGTTTTCGTCTCATCGATGAATTTTTTTATATCAGGGAGTTTTATGTCGAGTTTATCGAATGTGGTTCCAAGAAATTTCTCGATGATATTTCTACGAAAAACTGTAAACTGTTTTCCGTGTTCTTCGGTTTTAGATTCAAGTGTTGCTAGTTCCAACACAGAATTTTTCAACTCATCGTTGAGAGTTTTGAATCGATCTGTAATCGTCGAAACGAGTACACCCGGTTTGAGTTTACCCTGATCGGAAAATAACACGATAGTATCCTCGATTGCGTTTCGTTGTTTAACTAAAATATCATCCAACGACACATCACTAGTTTTCAATTTACCCTGATCGGAAAATAACACGATAGTATCCTCGATTGCGTTTCGTTGTTTAACTAAAATATGATCCAACGACACATCACTAGTTTTCAATTTACCCTGATCGGAAAATAACGCGATAGTATCCTCGATTGCGTTTCGTTGTTTAACTAAAATATCATCCAACGACACATCACTAGTTTTCAATTTACCCTGTTTGTCTTGAAATACAACTATTTCATTAGGATCAACACTTGCTAAATTCAACGTCTCAGCTATTTCATCTTTGATTTTGTTTTTAATATCACCCGTTGCAGTGTCATCGGGTTTGGGTTTCAAAGATCTCCCCCAAATATCAATCATGTTATTGTAAAACTCTTTCTCTCTCTAAAATCGTTTCGATTTCCAGCGATTACTAGTGTATTCATTCACGACAACATGTGGTGGTTTTCCGCTTGGGTTACTCAAGGAGTTAGAAATAGCGTTAAGGACATTTAATACTTCACTGCCACATATTGGTGGGTCAATCATCGTTTGTGTTGGTAGCGTAGAATACCAAGTCTTCATTGGAAGGGTTTTATATAACGCATAAACTCCTTTGGTGGGGCTAATGCATATGAATCGAAATAAACAATCCCACGTGGATCAATAGCGTATGCAACCCAGTGAGTTCCAGGTCCGGTGCTGTTATCTAAATTAATGATTCCGGTTTCAACACTGTTGGGTTGTGTCGGTAATTGATCCTTCATAAAAACACCTCTGAAGTTTTTAATCGCTAGTTTTTTAGCAGCATCGAGTAAATCAAAATTGGACATAGGAATCAAAGATTCCATAACCATCGGTTCGGAAATCGAAGATTTCTGAATTAATAAACCGGTCCTAGTCTTAGACCCTTTCCGCTGTACCACGAATACGGGGTTCCTGGTAGTCTTAGACCCTTTCCCTTTTTTTTATATCCTTTCCCAGTTGCCTTCTTTAGTGCCATTCCTGCTGCAGTACCAACGGCTCCTAACGCCGCTGCTTTAGCCACCGCTGGGGCAGCCGCTGCATTCAATGCTGGTATTGCAGCTAACAATGGAAATATACCACCTGATTTAATCATATTTTTGATAGCAGCCGCAGAAAGCGTAATCTGGACACCTTTTTTTGCTACAAGTGCATCATTGAAATGTTTCACCTGACGAGTTGTCAGCGATAATTTATTTGCACCACCAGTCATTTGATTAGGTTTCAACGTGATTGTGGTTCCACATTTTTTAGCCGATTCTGATTGCAATTTTTTTATTTGACCGGGAGTTAACGCAACACTAATATTACTATATGACATTATACCTAATAGATTGATTCTAAATCGTTTACATGTTTTCCACTGGTGCATCTACCACTCTCATTCTTCCTCCAACACCTTCAAGTAACATTGATTTGTCGCTGAGAATGACAGCAACCGCTCTATAATCAGCAATAGCACCACGAGTCACATTAGCTCTAAAATGTATATCAACAACAGATTGTCTTGTTAAATCGAGATGTTCCAATGAAAAGTAATAGATTGGATAGAGACTTTTAAAATCCAATTGTGATATTTGTAGACCAGTATCAACATTTTGATCACGTGCCATAAATGACAACATACGATGATAAACTCGTGCAATATGATTTTCTGTGTAATTAAGTTGTATATCCTCGGATGGTTCCTGCTGGCCGTTTATTCTCAGTGAGACGTCTTTCACACCTAATTGATCAAATATCATATGGCTGAAGAGTTGATTGCCAACTCGTGCGTTATCTTGTAACGCAATAAATATATGACGTGGCGCAGCAACACCTTGTTTTGATGCTAGGTTCCAAGTGAATAACCCGTTGATATTTGATTGTTTAACATCTGTACTCACGGTTAGCCAACTTAGTAATGATTTTCCTCCTTGGTCCATAAATGATAGTAATCGTTCTTCTGCGGTGATTGCTGGAGTCAACACTGGCATCCACAATGATATTTTTGTTAAATTGACTTTACCAGCATCAGCATTGGGATTTGCATTGTCTGCTGGAATCCTCCAGATTGCGTCATTATCATCACTCTTTCGTACAAGCGATACTGTATGCTTCGCTCCATAAATAACTTTTCTGACGTTTCTACAGAATCCAAATATGTGATGCAGTGGAATCGCGCATGAAAATGATTTACGCCGCCCTTCCAACATTGAAATACGTGTTGCAGACCCTAGATTGAAATTAACATCGTTGTTTATAATCATATCTTCGGCATCAATATTAGCGGTGCCAGCATTATTCTTTGGTCGTCTTACAACAAATTGATTTCCTCCAGCGGTATTCTTACCATCCTTTGCAAACATCATAGAAGGTCCTGCTGATCTTGTATAATCATCAGAATATCTCGCTAACCCGATTATTGTTGTAGCCACATCAACATCACGATCTATCGACTCAATTTCTTTTCCATCAATGAGATATCTAGCACTCTCAAATAGCGCCATGATACCATTATTGACAAAACCGACTTGAGTACCAGCTGGATACGGTGCTGGTACAGCAGGAGTATCAGCAGCTGTTACAAGTTCTCCTTCGATTTCGATAAACGCTTCAGCGGGTAGAAAGTATTTACTGGTATCATGGACTTGAAGATCAATTCTTGCTCGACTATTTGAGTCTATGGCATGATAGGCGTAATATTGATAATCGCGTACAGAATCATCCTTGCCAACTGGGGCATCTATATCAAATGCTGGATCACGTGACTGTTTGAACATTTTATTCTATTTATCAGAGTCTAAATCGCGATTTTCCATTTTCATCGTGAAAATCCGTAGGATTTCATCGACGTAGTTTTTTAAAGCCGCTTCCTGCTATCATATTTGCAATATTGCTTTGGTCGGGGGTTAAAACCATCGACGCTAATTTTTCATCTACTGCGTTATTTATAATTCTACTAACACTTGCAGGCATTTCCGCTGTAGACGGTAACGGTTTTGAAAATCCTTTGGATTTCATCCGTGATTTCACTAGCGCGGTTATTTTATTCTTCGCAGTTGAAAACGCTTTTCCCGCAAGATCTCCAGCGAAATCTCCGATTTTGCTAATACCCTTATCACGAATAACATCAATTGCTTTCATTCCTAATTGTTTAGCCAACGGCATCACTTTTGGAGCCATTCTCGCAAATAACCCTGCAATGGTATTACCTAAACCATCTCCGTAGTATGCTCTATAAACTGGAAACCGTGAATTAACTACATAGACGGGGGTTGGTTTATCATGATTGTAGTGTATGATCATTATTTTAAATTGTAAACAATTTTTCAATTGTTATTTATCTAATCAATTGACTTCGTCATCAGATTTTTCAATTCAGTCCCGGTGATTAATCACTATGATATCCACTTTCCACTAACTCGCCAATGAAATCTCGATATGTGCTGATATCCATGATACCACCCTGAAATAATCGTCTACAGATATCAGCTGCTTCATTAATTATTTCCGGCGAGTTATTTCCAGCTCGTTTTCCTCCGATGAGAACTTCTAATCGTGATATATCACTGAGAACACTACCAGGACATACCCCACTTTGGGGTCCACTGGAATCTTGCAATCCGCTTCCGCTATAACCAGTTGCTTCATCCATTTTTTCTTCATCCGTGGGTTGTAAATAATCAAAAACATCATCATCATCATCAGGTGGTAGTTGTTGTTGTTTTTTAGGTGAAAAAGATATTTTCTTTGCAGGTTGCTGTCGCCGCCTTTGCAATTTTTGCGGTTTTTGTTGTTGTTTTAGCTCTTCAAATCGTTTATACACGTTACCCACCGCATTGATATATCCATTGTATGATGTACTATCTGTCTTAATCTGACTTTTTTCAGTTTTGATTTTGTAGAATATATCAGCCCAGTGAGTTATATTTCTAACATATTTATGATGTTCTGGTTTCAACATTTTTTTTCTGTTTTCATAAGTCGTAACAACAAGCGCAGGAATATCTGCTAGTTTAGTCTCATCAATTGATGCTAACCCTTCCTCGTTAAATCTCACGCGTAGGTCATCTACTGTTCTTTTTGATTCTATTTTTTGTACAGCCTGTTTTGTTTGTTCAGTTTTCTCTGCTATTTTTTCGAGTTCACCGATAACAGATTTCCCCGTCTCGGGAACATCTCCCAGTATAGCACGCTCTACTCCCTTCGTTGCTGTGGTTACTGGTTTAAACAATTCTTCAGACCCCAAAGCAAAATCAGTCTGAAGACTCTGTCGTTGTTGCAGTTTATTCCGTACAGAGTCACGAATTGGTATAAATCTCTTAATTGCATCCAGTCGTTCACGAGCCAATCGGGTTGTTAATGCTTCATTGACCATTATTTGAAATCAGAAACAATTTTTCAATTGCAAAACAATTTTTCAATCCGACCTAACACCACCGTGGAAGTGTTATTTCATCCTATAACAGCCTCTACGATCGGTGTGGAATCGGCAGATTTTCATATAAAATAAAATGTAATCTGCCGTTTCCACATTGTTGTTTTTATTGATCAATCTGAACCGTCCATCAATTTTAATTCAGTGTGAAATATTTTCACTGATTTTGACATTGTCAATCAAAAAATGCTAAAAAAAATTAAAATCTCTATGAGGGACGGTCACAATCAAATAATGATAAATGGTCGGTCACAATCAAATAATGATAAATGGTCAATCAAAATTGTTCATTTTCTTGAATTAACGCCCATAGGTTTCTAATTTTAGAATTAACCTCCTTTTTCAATTCGTATTCGTTACCTAATTCTTTTCGTATTCGTTCTACGATAGTATATAACGGAGCGAACACACTTACGTCACTGGAGAATGTAAGAGAGTCCTTAATAGAATTCTGAATTCTTTTGATGAGCGCGTATTTCTTTAGCAGCATATACTTGTTAGTGCTAACTCCGTATTCTATATCCTGAAAATCAGACATGATTTGATCAGGATTTAACCCATATGATAGTTCAATATCCTGATCTTTCAATTTTGAAATCTCGGATATGATGCTATTCATGTTTTCAGAATTCATTATTTTATAATAATGATATATTTCTAAATGAAAAATATGAAGCATTAGACATAACTAAATCGAATTTTTTGTCCCGTCCTTTTTGAAATAGCCGATCGATAAATCCCCTCTGCAACAAATCGTACTGAAGATCGACAAATGCCAAAGTGCCTACTGGCTTCATTCATTGATTGAAATATTTTTTCTTCGTTAGTTGTTGTATTCAAAGATTTTACTGGTCTCGCTTTTTTTGAACAAGTGCCAGTCTTTCCTCGTTTGGTATTCTCACTTTGTGTAACAACCTGTAGATTTGATAAAGAATTGTTCTTTGGATTAGAATCGATATGATCAATAACAAAATCATCCTCGATCAATCCATTAAAACACTCGTACACGAAACGATGATTGAGATAACAGTTCTTTCCAACAGTAAACCTGAAATACCTATGATTAGTCACAAAACCAACTGGTTTCTTTAGTCTACGGTTTCTGACAGTACCATCACTGGATGCTTCATAATTTGTAATCAAGGGATGTTGTCTGAATTCTTGGTTCATTCGTATACATAATACTATTGTTTGTCTAATTCATTGTTTGGTTTAATGATTACATCACTGGAGAATCTTTCGATGTAGTCTTGAGGGGTTCTTATGATTTTGTCAGGGACGTTGTCGCTGACAGTGTCAGTGTCAGAGACTTTATCAGGGTCATAATTTCTGATTGATTGTCCATTTTTGATTCTTTTATCATAATAACGCTTCAATTCCCTGTATCGCTTACCACTGTAATTTAGACACAACTGAGATTTTCCCCTAACCCCAACCCCACATCGTATGCAGGGTAACGGACCAAGGCTTCCACGACGAAAGCTTTGCATATGATACCCACAGAATTCATTTCTGCATGATTTGTTACACGGGGTTATTGATCCAATCATAAGCCACTTACAGTGATTCATTATATATAAATTCTTCATTTAAATGCTTGTTTTAATTATAGCATGAGGGAGTTAAGGAGAACGCCTTCGTAAAATGCTGAATTCAATACTGATAAAGAGTTTAAAAGATTATTGAAGATTAATCCTAAATTTAATCTCGATAAACCCAAAAAACGTCCAAGAGACGGAAACATGAAAGAGTTTAAGAGATTATTGAAGATTAATCCTAAATTTAATCTCGATAAACCCAAAAAACGTAACAAGAGATTATTAAAAATTAATCTCAAACGTCCAAGAGACGGAAACATGAAAGAGTTTAAGAGATTATTAAAAATTAATCCTAAATTTAATCTCGATAAACCAAAATAACGTTTAATAGACGGAAACATGAAAGAGTTTAAGAGATTATTGAAGATTAATCCTAAATTTAATCTCGATAAACCCAAAAAACGTAACAAAATTAATCCTAAATTTAATCTCGATAAACCAAAAAAACGTTTAATAGACGGAAACATGAAAGAGTTTAAGAGATTATTGAAGATTAATCCTAAATTTAATCTCGATAAACCAAAAAAAACGTCCAAGAGATTACCCTGGAAGGATGCTCAATTCAATCTTGATATAGTTTCTAATACACCAAAGAATACAATTCTTGATAAAGCCATGATTAGTAAAATCAGAGACTGTTTTAATGAATTCAAGCGTGATGGAGCATCTTATTGTTGGTCAACATTTCGAATTGATGGTGTTGTTGACGCTACCATGAATGATGAAAAAGCAGCAGTGATAATTTCACGTGTTGGGGAAAAACGGTATTTTTTCCGAATCAAATTCATTATCGAAGTCGATGGCAAATGGATTATTAGGGATAAATTTGAACCAATTCTCAAGAATAAAAAAGCTGTCATTGTGAGTAGAGATTCCAAACCAGGCATTCTAACCGGCATTGACAAACCATACTACGAAAGATCTTATCCCGTAACAGCAATGGTTTATGGGATATATCCGTTAAATGATAAACCCGATATCGCAAAACTAGCTCCTATGAAATATTCACCGTTGACTTCGTCAGGGCTCAATTGTGTAGCAACACGGGTAATGGAACACTTCACAAATGCATCCCGAGGAAATAAACTAACTGATCTGCGACGTAGGAAAATAACCGAGTGGGAACTGACAGTGAAACAGCATGGTGCAAAGATTTCTGATATAGCTAAATTAGAAACATCATTAAGATTCCCAATAACCGTTATGACGATAACCGGAGAGGTTTTATACGAACCGAAATATAACAAAAATGGAGCGCCAATACAGATTATTGATCACAACAAACACGCGTGGACACCTGCGGTAACAGTATTTCCACGAGAACGAACCGTGAAATATATCCCTAAGGAGTTCGTCGGGGATGTTTTCTATGAAGAGAAATTATTCGATGCTATTCATGCGTTGTGTAAAGATGATCCTGTGTCAGTGTGGTTACTTAGAAGTGATGAAGATCCCGAAATAGGATTCGATCAATTTGTAAGACCAAATGGTGAATTATATCGCGTTGAAGAATTAGATAACAGAATGAGAAAAATCGCTAGTGATTTTTCACCGGAGAATTCCCATGAAAAACTACTCACGGATAGTTTTACTATTCCATCAGTGGTAGTTCACTTCGCAAGAGAAAAAAACTCATGGCGTCCAACACGAAGTGATTTTCTCGAGGATGTTAAATTGAGTTGCGTCGAATTTAGTCATGGAGGACTGTGGAATACAAAATACCATCGTGATGGTATGATTTCAATTGATATAGCTGCGTGTTATTAAGGGAGTTTTCTTGGATATGGGGAATGTGCTGAGTACTTCAAACGATTTGGACACCCCACACATGAAATGACTCGTGTTGCGATTAATGGACCATTACCTGATTTTGATTTAACCGGATTCGCTCGTGTGATATCATTTGAATTCGCTACAGGGTTACATCCGTGTAGTTATGTTTGGCTTGGTAGACACCTATCTGAAAAGGCCTGGATGCCAATAGTGTTACTACGATATATGATTGATTGTGGTATGCTAATATCGTTGATTGTTTCCGAGGCTATTATATGCTATCGAGCTCAGAAAGAAGTTTGGCTACCACAACCCGATTTAGATCGTATAATCAGCGAACAGCGAAAACAATTCCCTGATTTCAATGAAGAAAAAATCATGAATCGGTCTAAGAAGTTATTTGAAATTAAAAAAGAACAAGCAAAAGATTTTGGACGAAGAATAATCGGTAAATTTACCCAGGGTGGAAGATACGACAATGCAAAATACTCTTCGCGGTTGATCATAGACATCGCTGAATACGATTTTATTGTAGCGGATTTAATGAAACAGGGAAAACTTGTATCCCGTAAGGATGCTTTTCTATCCAATGGTGAGAAAATGGGTACGGTTGTTACCTACTGTGATGGATATAATTCCCAGTACACACATTTGAGAAGTTCAATGCTAGCCTATGCTTCTATTAATCTATTTTCGATGATAAATAGATTTCCTAATACCGCGGTTAGAGTAGCCACTGATTCGATGTATATACACAATAAATACAAATCAGCTGTAGCGGCATTCACAGATCCCGAAGAAAATTGGGGGCGTTGGCGATTTAAAAAGGAGATGCTACATGAGTATTGTGAATCGGCAGACGTTGCCATGGATGATAAATATCTTTGTTGTAACCGTATTGAAATTCAATCAGAATTTTCTAATGCACCACCGGTATCTGATCCAGTATGTAGATACAAGACAGTTTATTTAAACGGTTGTGGTGGGTCAGGAAAGACAACTCGTGCAATTGAATTATTTCGTCGGTCAACCATGATTGTGTTAACACCGACTGACAGACTCGCCAGAGAGATGATACAGCGAGGGGTAAATGCCTGTACTTGCCATAGTTTCTTTCGATGGAAGGGTGACAAATGGACTCCTGAGCGTATGGGTGATAAATTCATTCCTGAAATCATAATCTGGGATGAAATATGCACAGTGTCATTAGATGTATTACAAACATTTCTCGAGTGGTTGTTAAACAAAAACACAAAAGTTGTCATGTGCGGTGATCACGGCCAACCACCACCATTTGTCGGTGCATCTCCACATGAATGGCTAAGGGGTTTTGTAGACCATTATGAAGAAATTACCACTGATTATAGATCACTTGATGAACGATTACGAGAATTCAAAGCGCTAATTAGATTACAAACGGATAGAATCCAATGCGAAATAGCGCGTGAAGTGATTTCAGAAACTCCAATAAATGATTTCTGGGAAACATGGAGACCAAATGATTTGATAATTGCAAGTGGAAAGATAGTCAGGGACACACTTCAGATGAAGTTATTTGAATTGCATAAAGAAAAATTTGCAACGCTTCCAGTACCGTTGTGTTATAGGCCATCGGATACACGAAAACAGAACATTGAAGTTGATATTCCAGGACAGAGTGAAAAACAAATTCTCGTATTAAATGATATTGTGCTGGTTGATATCAGCGTCGTCGAAAATGCATTGCGTGCTAATAAATCCCCGTGGACGCTAGGATACGCAGCAACAATACATTCTTCACAGGGATTGACTATATCGGATACAGTTGTTTGGATGGTGGATAATCACATCGAATGGTCGAATTTAGTCTATCTCGCAGTATCCAGAGTACGAAAAATAAATCAACTTCGAAGAGTTGTCCTGGATGATAATGACACTACAATGGATGATATTGATATTAGCATCGTTAATAAAAAACTCTCCGGTTACAAACAACAGGACAAAAAAAACAGCGAGAATTTGATATTGATGCTGGATTAATAATTACGCTGAAGAAACAACAGAATAATCACTGCGCGAGTTGCAATTGTATAATGCGTTGGCAGTATTCGGATAAGGATCCTCGCCAATTCACCGTAGACAGAAAAAATAACAATCTCGGTCATGTCAGAAACAATGTGATGTTGACTTGTCTTGAGTGCAATAGACGCAACGGTGCTAGTTAAGACCATGCGGTGGCAATTGAGTATCCTCGGGAATTACCTGTAGTTGTTGTCGAGTAAATCCTCGTTGAGGGGCAGTTGAATCCAGTTTATAGACTGGAGGTCTACCCGTAGATCGTGTTATACTAGATATCTTGTGTGTAGTAACACTCCAAATAGGATCAGTAGCCCTTTTTGTACCACCCTCAAGCTCTCCTGGTTCGTATAAGTACCTAACAGTGACATTACTACCAAGAATTGGTTGGGAAACGCTTGCGTTTCTAGGGAAATCTTTTTGTGGTTGTACGGGTATAGACTTCTTTTAATAGCGTTGCTAGGTTTCATGTTGATTGTTCTAGTAATCTCATTATTCAGTGCGGTAATCACAGCTGGTAACCTTTTGACCCATTCACGGGATCGCTTTTCTTGAATGAATTCTTTTGCGTATTGATATCCAAATAACCGCTCAGCAATCGTCCGATTAAATCGTTCTACAATGGCCTGATCGCGATGTAGCGCAGTATGCCCTCGTCGTATGGTGACATTATGATGTTTCATTGTAGATAACACTGCACCCTGAAATTCCTTGCCAGGATCAACCTGCAATAGATTTGGCCAGTGCAGAGGACCTCGTCGATAAATCCTCTCAAATGCAGAAGCGACTTCAGTGGCTGATTTTGTTTTTAACGGTTCTGCTTCTTTGTATCGACTTGCAATATCAACTACGGTTAACGCGTATTTGTAACCACGATCATGTGGCAGAAATAATATATCAGCCTGATGAACTTCGTTAGGAACTGTCACATCAAAATGCGAGAATTGAATTTGTTTAGGCGGTGGTAGATAAATTTGCCATAGTGCCTGTTTGGATAACCAATTAGCCGCAGTGGTTTTTTTCACTTTTGCAGCACTAGCGAGTTTATGGACTGCTGATTTACCCCTCCAGTATCCTCTTGGTGAATAATAAATTGATTCCATATTATTAATTACCGGCACCTAACATCAATTTGCTTTTCATAGCCGATTTTATCAAAAATGAAGCCAATTTTTCTTTGAAGGATTTATCAGAAATAGCATTTAACGCATGAATTAATTTCACATCTGCTAGATGCCTGTGTTGTAGATTGCTGCTTTTATAAGCAGCATCATGAAGGTGACAGGCCTTATCAATGGCGTTTATTGGTTCTTCACCGGGTCGGGGCTGATTTTGATCATTGAGTCTGATATCAAGTCTGGTTTCCGGTCAACAGTAGCTATATCCTGGAAGGTGCTTTTCTCCGGGGTACTTTGCCCATGGGGTTCCAGGGAGCTTTGCCAATTTGGCTGCGATATCACCTCCTCGTTTTTTTTTAAAACATCTCCGAATTGTAAAATCTTTGATTTTGTAGAAACAAATCTAAACTTTTTAATACCACATGTTGCACATCTACCAGAAAGCGCTGATCGGTTATTTTTAGTTGTAACCGTCGTCAAGTCATCTGTGCCAGTACGCGTTTTACACTTCATACAATATAGATCCATAATTTATGTATAGAGATATGGATATAATTGATTTTTCGGCGACTAAAACAAGAGAACCAATTAAGCATCATGCAGCGCTACCAAACTCTATCCGGATGATTATAATCGGGCCATCTGGATCCGGTAAAACGCAATTGTTGCTCAATTTAATAATGAGATGGATGAAGTGGGATAAGTTGTATTTAATTGCCCCTAGCGTAGATGATCAACGATGTTATGAAGTGTTAAAGGATTTTAACGAGAATGCATCAGAAATTAAGGGTGAGAACGCCATTGATTTTATAACCGATATCGATGAAGCACCGAGTATTGATGATATTGATGGAGATATTAACAATTTAGTCGTATACGACGATATAATGTTGGATAAACAAAAAAATCCTGCTAGGATCTTTTCCCGGGGGCGTCACAAAAACACTGACGTGATATATGTCACTCAACGCTACACTCAGGTTCCAAAAGTGATCAGAGATAACTGCAATTTATTGTCTGTATTCAACGGCGTTGATACACATACGCTACGAAATATTTGGCAGACATGGTGTTCTGATATGGACTTCAATCAATTTAAAAATTTCTTTAGTCATGCTCAGTCGACCCCGCATGGATTTGTAACGATAAATTTGCATGACCCTCGGACACGATATCGTATCGGACTTGATCAAATATTCGGTTAAAATCATTTATGATTTTTGTTAACCCAGAACTGAAAGTTCTAGCAGCAGAGAGGGTGGATGACAACAAGTTGCGACCAAAATTAATTAAAAAATCGTAAAAGTCTCCGTTTTCATTTTTTTAGTTAAAATGAGATTTCGTAGGGAAGGCTCGTTAAAATTTCAATCAATTTTTTGTCTGAAAACGTTGTAGGGTTTGCCCCTGAGACATTTTTTTTGGTTAAAATGAGATCGTAGGAAGGTTCGTTTTAAGGATTCAATCAAAATTTTGTCTGAAAACGTTGTAGGGTTCACCCTTTTTTTGGTTAAAATGAGATTATAGGAAGGATCGTTTTAAGGATTCAATCAAATTTTGTCTCAAAACGTTGTAGGGTTCGCCCTCTCTGCTGCTACAGGGGACCTAGAAGTCAAGATAGACAGAGAAAACAATGTTTCAGTTGCGGGGAATGGGGCCATATGTCTAGTGCATGTCCGAAGCGTAAAAAGGATTTACCAAAGGCGGTAGGGGTATCGTATATGGTAGGCTCTTCAGCTTGTGTAGAGAGCAATATGAATGGCTCCAATCAAAATGCATCAAACGTATCAATACAGTGTGAGGGATTAGTGAATGGGGTTAGGGCCTCAGTACTTAGAGACACGGGATGTAATACAGTGGTTGTTAAGCAAAGTTTGGTAAGGCCGGATCAATACCTTGGGGAAACGGTATCTGTCAGATTGATGGATAATACCGCAGTACAAGTGCCGACTGCATGCGTACATATCGAAACACCTTATTTGACAGGCACAGTGACAGCATGTTGTGTAAAGCCACCTCTGTATGATCTGATTGTAGGTAATATAGAAGGGGTAGCGAATTTTGTTGTGCCAGGCAAAGCAGTGGCTGATGTTCCAACTTCCATGGCTGCTGAAACTAGGTCACATATATCTAAGAGTAAGAAGTCCTTGCCAAAACTAAAAGTACCTGATGCCATACCGATGATAGATAAAAAGGCACTAATTGAAGAGCAAAATGAAGACGATTCGTTGTCAATAATCAGAAATAAAGCCGCGTCAGGGGAAGTCATGAAATGTAAAGGTGGGGGTAGCTACAGGTTCAAATATCTCAATAATGTATTGCATAGGGAGCATACTACTCGTGAAGGCCGACGGTTTACACAGGTAGTAGTGCCTCGGAACTATAGACCGCATGTGTTGAAATTAGCACACGAGTCGACGATGGGGGGTCACCTGGGTTCTACAAAAACTAAAGACCGTGTATGTGCAGAATTTCATTGGCCAGGGACTCACGGTGACGTAACTAGGTATTGCAGATCGTGCGACATTTGTCAGAAAACGCAGTACAAAGGGAAAGTGAAACGCGTACCTATCGGTAAAATGCCTTTAATCGAAACTCCGTTCAAACGCGTGGCGATAGATATTGTTGGTCCATTATCACCTCTTACAGACCGCAAAAATAGGTACATCTTGACTATGGTTGATTATGCAACCAGGTATCCGGAAGCCGTCGCTCTACCATCCATCGAAACTGAGCGAGTAGCCGAAGCCCTAGTAGAAATGTTCAGTAGATTAGGGATTCCGGAAGAGATTCTGACAGACTGTGGGTCACAGTTCACATCAGAACTCATGGCAGAAGTTAGTAGGCTTCTATCAATCAAACAACTATGGACAACTCCATATCACCCAATGTGCAACGGGCTGGTTGAGAAGTTCAATGGAACACTCAAACAAATGTTGCGACGGATGTGTGCAGAGCGTCCGAACGATTGGGATAGATATCTTCATGCAGTATTATTTGCATATCGAGAGGTTCCTCAAGAGAGTCTAGGGTTTTCACCATTTGAACTTTTATACGGAAGAACGGTGCGAGGGCCTATGAAAATTCTAAGACAATTATGGTCAGATGACGAAACAGATGACGAGATTCGAACGACATACCAGTACGTATGTGATTTGAAGGACAAGTTAAGAGAGACTTGTGCAATAGCCCATGAAACGTTAAGGCAAGCTAGTAGTCGCGCAGCTCGCTACTATAATTCAAAAGCGCGTGATCGGAAATTTAAAAAGGGTGACAGAGTTTTGGTTCTACTGCCAACCGAGAGAAACAAATTAATGTTACAGTGGAAAGGTCCATATACCATCATAGACGAAAAGGGAGGCATGGATTATACCATCGATGTAGGTGGAAAGTCCCGTATGTTTCATGCTAATTTATTGAAACGTTACTACGATCGGACAAATGCAAAGCCAGACCAAGGAATTTTAAACGTGGTCGGGGTAGCCATCATCGAGGAGGATGAGGAACAAGAGTCAGTTCCAGGTCTTAATTTGAGTGGGTTACTGGAGTGCGACATGGGAAAGACGGTATTCAATATGAGTCCCGATCTGACTGAGAAACAGAGAAAGCAGGCTCAGGATCTCATCAATGACTATCCCGATGTGTTCTCGAACAAACCTGGTAAGACAGATGTGCTAGAGCATAGGATTAAACTTACATCGCATGAACCATTTCGAGTCAAGGGGTACCCAATGCCTCATGCATCCAAAGATATCATCGAAAAGGAAGTTGAAGAAATGCTTAAATTAGGAGTTATAGAGAAGTCGTGCTCACCGTATGCATCGCCTGTCGTTCTAGTGAAAAAGAGTGACGGCACAAACAGATTCTGCATCGACTTTCGCCAATTGAACGCGCGCACGGTATTTGATGCCGAACCCATACCGGACATTGAAAGTATTTTCGTCCGTATGGCAGGGCATACATATGTCACGAGACTGGATCTGACAATGGGATATTGGCAGATACCCTTGTCAGAGGAAACAAAAGAAATGACTGCGTTCGCCACCGGAAGTGGATTGTACCAATTTCGTGTTCTACCGTTCGGGTTGGTAAACGCCGGGGCTTGCGCTGTAAGACTAATGCGTAAAGTGATGCAGGGATTGCAGCATGTAGAAACCTACATTGACGACATCTTTATATTTAGTGATACGTGGGAAGAGCATCTGCGTGACATTGCTCAAGTTCTAGATCGATTACGTAAAGCTAAGTTGACTGTAAAACCTACTAAATGCAACGTGGGGTATAGGAGTTTAGAGTGTTTGGGACACGTAGTTGGGAGGGTAAACGAGTTGAGACCCGACCCCAAGAAAATTGCAGCAATCAGGGATTCATTGCCACCCACGTCAAAGAAGCAAGTTAGGTCATTTATCGGGTTGGCAGGGTATTATCGTAAATTCATCCCTAACTTTGCAGCCATAGCCAGTCCTTTAACGGACCTAACCAAAAAGGGTCAGCCAAATAAAGTTCAATGGGGAGATAATCAGGACAGGGCTTTTAACACTTTAAAAAAATTGCTAACAGAAGCCCCCGTACTTAAGTTGCCCGAACTGAACAAAACATTCATTTTGAGAACCGATGCTTCAGAGTTGGGACTAGGGGCAGTTTTATTACAGGAACAAGATGGAATCAAGCTCCCAGTCGCCTACGCCAGCAGGAAATTACTTCCAAGAGAGAAGAATTTCTCGGTAATAGAGAAAGAGTGTTTAGCAGTCGTGTGGGGAATAGATCAATTCCAAACCTACCTCCAGGGCCGAGAGTTCAATCTGGAAACAGATCATCAGCCTCTACTTTACCTCAATAAGGCAAAGATTAATAATTCGCGGTTGATGCGATGGGCCTTGTTGTTACAACCTTACAGATTCCGAATCGAGGCAATCAAAGGTACGGAAAATGTAGGTGCGGATTATCTCAGTAGACATTGATTATCTGGTTATCCATATCGTGTAATTTCGTGGTTTTTAAAGTAAATATACTTTTTTTTAGGGGGGAGGTGTGTTACGAAATGCCCGATATGGCATGGAGGATACACTATACTCCTCTAAGCTATATTTTAAACATTAATTTTGTCATATAATGTGTTTGTCGACGTTCTGTATTTCATGAATTATTATTTTTAAGCTCGTTACGCAATATCCGATATGGCGAAGAGGGTACACCATACTCCTCAACGTGAATTGTCCTATACAGCGAGTTGCACGTGCCGCGCGGATAATTCACGCGAATTACTTTTTTACAAGTACGGCCGACTAATATATAAGTACAGTGCAGGGTCTTTTTAAGACACAGTGGACATTAGAGCAGACCTCTAAACGTTACCATTTGTCGGATTTTTAGAGCCAAAAAGTTGGGTGAGTTAAATACATTCCTTTTTGGTTTCTTGTTTCAGGTGAATATTCAGTTTCGTAACAGCACGTTTATTTTATTATGTATTGTGTTATTTTATTATGTATTGTGTTAATTCATTTTTATTATTTGGGAAACTGTCTATTTTTATATTCAGCTCGCCGGTCGTGTGAATAGATGTGTATTCAAGACCAATGTTGACCGGTGGAATGGAGACGGAAAATGAATTACTGTCACACCGGAGGGAAGTGTATTGTTAACACACGTGGTTTGTTTTATTGACTACTTTATTTTGTAAAACACGAATAGCGTGTTCGTCAGTCAATAAAACCCTACGTTTGCTTCTTTATGTAAAACACGAATAGCGTGTTCGTCAGTCAATAAAACCCTACGTTTGCTTCATTATGTAAAGCACGAATAGCGTGTTAAGTCAATTTGATAATATTATTGGGTTTTCATTGATTATATTTTGCGTGTGTGACACAAGTAGTATGTTTATTGTCAATTAAACCTTATGATTTGAATTACTATGTTGTGTGGGGTACGACTATTGTATCAATAGTCATTATCACGCTACGTTGATAAGATATATAGTACAGCAGTGTACGACTATAAAAATAGTACAGCAGTGTACAACCATAGATACAGCAGTGTATATCTATAGAAATGATACAGTAGTGTATATCTATAGAAATGATACAGTAGTGTATATCTATAGAAATAATACAGTAGTGTATAACTATAGAAAAATAGTACAGCAGTGTACAACCATAGATTCATTTGTGTGTGTATCGTGTGCTCATTATATATATATATATATATATCATGATTTTTTTTTTTTATATAATTTGTATTTGAACAAACGTGTTTGTTATTTCTTCAAAACCCAACCTAATCTCAAAGGGTCGGCTCGACTACGTTACAAATAATAATAATAATAATAATAATAATAATAATAATAATAATTTCGTCATTGCAATAACTACTACACCGGATCGTCACTAGCATAACTCCATCAAAAACAACGATATCAGCCAGTTCGGCCGACTCTGAATTTAGCGTCAACTTTCCAACTGCACGCCTGCAGAATTACGATTATATTATCGCTGGCCAAATATTAGATCAAAGTCATTTGGTGGATTACAGGCTAATAATTCGTTTGTATTTGCAAATAAAAATAAACCAACCAAGACCGATGGTGTTGTGACTCTCGACTGGTTGGTTGTTTCTATACCAACGGGGAGTTTTCAAATTGAACTATTCAATGATGAATTTCAGCGCAGAATGAAATATATTACAAGAAAAGAATCAAAAATAGCTATTATTATTCATGAACCAACTTTATCAGCTGTAATTGAAATAAATTCGCCTGATTAGGGTATTGATATTCATCAATCATCGATCAGGTCTGTTTTAAGTGGTCAGAAATTCCACCTGTTTATAATGAAATACCAGAACTGCGACGACATGATTTTTCTACTAAGGAAAAAAGTTCATAAATGTTTCAAAATATCGAAATGTATATCCATGGACTAGCTTGGGTGAGTATATTGTATATAATAATTCTAAATTATTTCCTTTAGCCTCAGATAAGTTAATTGCATATAGATTTCCTATAACGCCAATATCAATAATCGATGTTGATAAATAAAAGAAACTTAATATATATATATATATATATATATATATATATATATATATATTATTTAAGAAGACGATTTCAAAATATTGGCAAATTGAAATAGAACTGAATATACATTTGTGTCCACGACGTTAATGTAGTTATTTAAAAATTATATTTTATAGTATCCTAATAAAGATCTAAAATGGAAAATAATTGAAACACTAGAACATTGAAGTCAAATTGTATCAGACTTTGAGTTTTCAAATCGATTTTTCATTGAGGTAATAAATAATATTTACGATTTAGGAAATAAAATTAAAACCATTAGACAAATATATATTAATCATTAGAAAATAGCTGAAGCGGATTTATTAAATTGTGTACTGACAACATTTAAAACGGACAAATTAAAAATATCACTCAAGATATTTGATATCAATGAAATCTTTCCAAAATCGCCTCATCGTCGAACAATAACTCCACCTCCAACTATTCTAAAATATATTATTGATTTGTACGGGGGCGACGTATTTCACCAGGAAACGTTAATATCAAATCAAATATTGCAGTTAATCTTGTAGGTGATGCAATGTATGACAGTTTTCAGGCTGATTTTAATTAATCAAATTAAGCTCAGCATATATTTTAAATTCTTTTACTCCAAAAGTACATCCTGGATATTTGATTGTAAAAGAACCCATGAATCTTGTTTATATACGTTGTCACAATAATTTATTATCACAAATTCGTTTCAGTCTTACTGACCATTCCGGACACTTGGTTAATTTAATACATCAAAATTTAAATTTGAATCTTTATGTGTAATCATAACTAATTTTGAGGTCTTAAAGATGTGTAATATATTGGTACCCAAAACAAAGAAAATCTCATATAAACAATTTAAGATACAACCCACATATAAACTCCAAGATTGCCAAACGAAATTCTAGCAAGTCCAGTTGATACATATATAGTCTTAATTATATTCACATAACAAAAGTAACTTAATTAACTTATCTTAAGGACGGCACACTAAATATACAGGGCTTCTCTACGTTCAACAGACAAGCACACCCTCCCCAAAAATCAACCCATGGAGAGTGCAAACAATACCCACCACAAGTGATATGGTGGGAAGGTGTTTTTCTGTTGAAATTCGAGCATTTAACCCCCAAAATGTAGTTTATTTATAACGAATGAAAGAGTTGGAGATAACGTATCCTTGAAAGAGTTATCTCCCTTTAGGTATGTTGAACTGTGTTATACCACCAATGAAAACGTCAGATATAGAATATTAACAAAAAATAAAGAAAGAAACAGTAATTATAATATTAGTAGCAACTACCGGTGATATTTTCCTTCGACAATAACGATATTTTTCTTATATTTCTTCGAAATACCGATTTGTATATTTTATCAGCTACGCGCTGAACCGGAGGCGTGCATATATCAATATATTTGTCAGCTGTATTCATTTATTTAATTATTATTTTTTTTACCAGTCTCTGTCTCATTTATATTGCTAAAGTTAGGTTGACCCAGGTGCTGCGGTATTTTCGAAGCACGTCCATGTTGTCAATAGCCCTATATAACGCTGACACAATTGCCCATTCAACACATCTTTTGTCAAAATTCTTTCGTTTATGCCTGACCTTTGCGGGACCCACTGTGGCTTTGGTATTTAACAGGAACCACGAAACAGTTCATATGTAGATAGATGTATCTCGACTTGAGAATATTTGTCGATAGTCCATTCCGATCATGCACTGGTATATTTCTAAAACGTCTTTAGAATCTTTTCAACACCTTTATCAATTTCATCATTATTGATGCAGGTGTTGTAACGGTCCAGAATGTATGTCCACCGTTGTGAACCCACGGTGTTGTCATTTTAAATTCATTCTTGTAACGAATAAATGGCATAACTAGATGTGTATAAACACAGGAGTCTGTCGTTTTATCAATAAAGTACGGCGAAATCTCTAACAACATGAATTCCCCTTATCGGTAATATGAATAAACACAAGGAGTGCAAGCGTGACCAGAACCCTTCGCGATTCGACTTTTTCTCACGGGTCTTTTATCGCTTCAGAATCGCAAGAAGACTGAAAAACTACACATATACATTCAAAAGACAGTGACGTACCAACGCATAACTCTTAAATGACCGTATCCTGAATCCAGTCGGGGAGTTAACCTTTATTTTCACCATTACGGTCACAATACCATTATGGAAAATTCGACCTGACGGAAGTAGCCCATTCTACCAGTTTCTACTTCTACAGCGGAATCTATGTTGTGTATCATAGTATGAGGTTTTTGTCCAACCATATCATTTGATAAAGATGACAGGGATATCCGCTATATCAACCATATAATTTGATAAAGATGACAGGGATATCCGCTATACCAACCATATCATTTGATAAACATGACAGGGATATCCGCTATACCAACCATATCATTTGAAAAAGATGACAGTGATATCCGCTACACAAACATATCATTTGATAATGATGACAGGGATATCCGCTACACAAACCATATCATTTGATAAAGATGACAGGGATATCCGCTACACAAACCATATCATTTGATAAAGATGACAAGGATATCCTCTTTACCAACCATATCATTTGATAAAGATGACAGGGATATCCGCACAAGAGCAGGTTACCAACATTGCTGTGAACAACATTCCAATTCACTAGGAAGCTATGTGTTTCAACAATTTAATTTTAAAAAAGTTACGATTCAGATAATGATCTGTAGACATGTCGGTTACAATTTAGTTTTAAAAAAAGTTACGATTCAGACAATGATCTGTAGACATGTCGGTAACAATTTAGTTTTAAAAAAAGTTACGATTCAGATAATAATCTGTAGACATGTGGGTAACAATTTAGTTTTTAAAAAAAAGTTACGATTCAGATAATGATCTGTAGACATGTTGGTTGGTTACATAAGGATAAACCAGAAATGACAGTACAATCAGGAAAAAAGGCAAATATAACAAGCCAGTAACAGAATGATGAATGTACATCCTATTACGTAAGACGTATTAACAGATTGTATTAAACTATTTTAAATTGTTCAGATGATTATAAAGTTTTTCACTGACCTTTTTCTCATTGCCAAAATACATGTACGACTGTGACATTGTGTTTCTCATAAGATGTTAATGGCCAGTGCAGGCCTCCATAACTTTCATTAAGATATCT
The DNA here is from genome assembly GCA_030141615.1 of Unio pictorum. Taxonomy (NCBI): domain Eukaryota; kingdom Metazoa; phylum Mollusca; class Bivalvia; order Unionida; family Unionidae; genus Unio; species Unio pictorum. Next base: position 4,949,482 of record JARLTB010000095.1, read on the forward strand.
TCTCCAGATTATCAGGTCTGACTACAATCTCTTTTATTTGCAAACAGTATAGGCAGAAAAGCAGTTTAGGTTCTATTTCTCAACATTTTAAACATAATCAACTTTTTCTTACTACTCAGTGGATTATTAATAAATGTCGGTGACAGTTCTGTTTCATTGCATACAGATACGATACAGATGTACAACTTCCTGGTCTGTTGACAAGAAAGGGTCGCTTTTTTCATTGTAAGTTATTATTTCACAAGCTTACTGCTAAGTGTTACAGCATACGTATGGAAATAAATGGAATATCAAGCCATTTGTGTATTATCCGGGAACCATTCCGCACGCACTCGTACTGAATTGAGCATTAATACTAACAGTAACCAATTCACAGGTGCAAACAGTACACATCCCACTCTCCATTTCACGCATCGTCCTGTACGATAATATAATTTACTAAATCTTAAAGATTTCTAATAGTACTTACCGTAATTTCTTTTTCAAACAAATCCAACGACAGGTTGAATGACGATGTTTTTTGCACGCATTCTAATTCGGTTAAGACGCCAATACAAAGTCCATTACGTCATGCACTTGAGAACTAGGTATACTAAACTAAACAGTAATCGATCGAGTTGTAGACTAATGCAGTCGATCATTTCTTCCGGCTTTTTCTGTTGGGGCGCCATAGCAGCCACAAGCTGGTTCAACAAGAATGTTGCAGTTGAAGTTTCAATGTTATATGCCGAGAATTCCAATTTCACATGTTGAATCAAACTGTTGGAGCTCAGAATAGCATATCATATTTGAAGTTTTTCAACTTCATTTGTTGAATTACATAACGTAGATTGAAAATCACATTTTATGTGTCGAGGTTGTAGATTTTTTTTCATGTTGAATTACAAAGTGATTGTTGAAATTTCAGTGTCGGCCAGAATTCCAGTTTCACATATTAAAAGATTCATTTCATATGTTGCGTTTTTAAACTGTATTTGATGAATTACACAACGGTTATTGCAAATGAATTTTTTTATGTCAATTACAATTTCAAACGTTTAATCTATGTCACGTTGTAGAATTAACCAGATTTCAGCATGTGTAGGTTAGACACTGACACTATAATTTCGCGCCGTTAAGATGTATAAAGGTCAATGCGGTGAACAGTAGGTGTCACGCCAGTTCATTGACATAGCCATACAACTAGTGACGCGCGCTTTATTTTTGCCAAAGCCAGTAACGTAACATCGTTTACAGGTAAGTGGTGGAATTCTTATTTGGAACAAGGAACATCAAAGGAGGGTAGTAAAACGGCCTGACAGACTGTTAGGATAGGGACGATGTCTGATCATTAAATGACCCAGCATCCACTCGGAATTGAGCAAGGCGTGGCAAATCATTACAATCGCAAATTTAAATATATTATCTTGAAAACTAAAAGTAGTAGTGATACAACCATCTTGCGGGATGTAAGGAAAATAAGCTACTCCGACGTCATTCGATATTGGCGGTAATTGTTTTTTTCTGTTAATAACCAGGAGGTTAATTTCAGAAGCTTTAGGGACCAGAGGGATTTACCACAGTGCAGTTGGTCGGAGTCTCTGAGAGACAAAAGAGAAGGAAGAAAGGAGGGAGAAAAAGGCAAAGAAAAAAGAAGAAGCATACAGATGAATAGAAAGTCAGGACAGGAATCACATTTCACACGCTAATTCAAAGGAAGAATTAGGCCGTCACTTGGTCGAGTGATGAGGTTTTATTTAAATTTTATTTGAGAGATGACTGTTATTGAATTATATTAAATTGTTGTTATTTGAATTTCACATTTTGTGTATTCATTAATATAACTGTCGGCGCCGCTGACTGGGGGCTCAGAGCTTTGCATCTCTTTATCACTACTTCAATGACAAAACGAGCCATGGTGGGTCTTCTATATTAATTTAAATGAATTCAGAGCACCACACCCCAAACTGAATAAGGACAACATTTACAATCTAATTGTGTTGAAAGTTGGAGTGTTTAGAATTGTTAAATTTCCAATGTAAAGAGATTCCCATAAGTATAAAAGACATTGTTTTATGTATTCCTGTTTTAATCTTGCACCTAGTTTTCATTTATGAGTGATATTGATTCTATTACATGTATTTAGATAAATATAAGGAATATGAAATTGTGTAAGTCATGGTGCAATAGAATGTTATATTCATATGCATCTTGGTGTGTACCACAAATATCAGCTAAAAGTAAGTAACTGTATTCATTTTATACACTTCAGTGGTTCACTCATATTTTATTTTCGAGCTGATGATAGTGGGAAGTGGAATTCACTATTCCAAAGCTAAAGATTTTTTGTTTCAGCTAATAATTTGCGTACATTTCCTAAACAAATATGTAGAGTCTCGACATACTTGTTATAAATAATTATGACTTAAAGCAATTAATCCTATAAGATGCTCACTATCAATTTGGATTTTAGTTCACAGAAACGTTGCTTCTATTTGCTTTTTTTCTTTTCTTATTTGCTTATATTGAGATTCTCATCAAATATGGTTTTCGTCAATATTAAACGAAGAGAATGTATTATGCGGATTGCTTGCTTACCCATATGTCATTGTTGTCAAGGTCACACTCGTTTAAAGTTTACAAAAAGATTTTACATAAAGTGTCTTTTATTTCCTAAACTCCTTGATGAACTTGTTCATACTTGGAAATGAATCATAACAAAGGTGCTTTTCTTGGGAACAATTACTTAACCCTTACTAAATGCACGGGGAAATAAGTGTCTGAGGCACACTAGTGTTTCTTGCTACAAGTGTCATCATCATCATCAAAACCTTATTCCATGAGGTCGTTTAGGCACCGCAGTTTACTTACAACCAATTCTCTCGATCTTTCTCTGTTCTCTACTGCCCTTTCGGAATCTCCAGATTCCATGCTTGTCCACTACTAGATGCTGTCTTCACATGTTTTGTTATGCCTACCTCTTTTTCTGTACCCTTGCCTTGCAAGATTGTTTTTGCCAGTCCAGATGATATTGAGACAAGACCGTACCAGTTCAGTTTGCTCTTGTTTGCAGTGGTCAAGAGGCCTTCATAAGATCCTATGGTTCGGTGAATCCAGTTGTGCACATCTTCGTTGGTTGATGGTCTATGTATGAGATGCCATAGATCATGCGTTAGTATCTCATTTCGAAAGTTTGGATCAATCTTTGTTGATCTGATGTGAGCGTCCATGTTTCACCAGCACACAGAAAGATGGATATGACTATCGACCGCATCAGTCCGAATTTGGAACAAAAATAAATGTTGGTATCTTTCCATATCGGCATCAATCTTATTATTGCTTCTGTTGTCTGGGCAATCCTGCAAAGTAGTTCAGGTTTAGAGCACTCATCTAGGATAACTTATCCTATGTACTTGAAGCTTAATGATTTTTTCCAGCTTCTTTCCACTGACTTTTATTTCTGCACTGATGTCGTTGGTGGTGTTTGTCATCGGTCTGGTTTTTCGGTGTAAATCTCAATACCGTATCATGTGGAAGTTGTGTCTAGTCACTCAACCAAGCCTGCCTGTTCTTTTTACTCTCCTACTAAACCGTCAAAGTCATCAGCGTAGCTAAGGGTGGTGATTGTTTTTCCTGCGATGCCGCCAGTGTCCGTGTCGTCATGCAAGGCATTCCACATGCTCCTTTCCAGGAAAATGTTGAAGAGTGTAGGTGACAGTATACTTCCCTGTTTGACTGCAACTGTTGTTTCAAACCAATCTCCTCTGATACCACTGATGAGGACAGCACTGGTGGCTGTTTCATGGAGGTACTCAACAACCCGAACCAGGTCTGAGCTGATGTACTTCCTCATACTTGTCCATACCCTATGAAAGGATTTTTAAATCTATATAGACTATAGATTCTGCTGATGCTGAAGGTATATTTGGCAAAGGAGTCTGAGATGGAAAATTTGTTCTGTAATGCTCCTTATTGCTCTGAAGCTTGTCTGCTCTTCAGCAATAATTTCTTTGATTGAGGTTTTAGTCTGTTGAGAATTATCTTGAACATGACTTTGCTCAGGTGATTGATCAAATTGACGATTCTGTAATTTTGGCATAGCTGTAGTTTCCTTTTTGTGGAGCACAATGATTAACGATTGAGTCCATGTTGTGGGCCAGTTTCCTGTCTGCAATATTTTGTTGCAGATTGTTGTCAGGAGTGTGATTGTCTCTTGAATGAGATCTGCTGGTGTCTAGTTTACGGCATCTTAATTTCACGCAGAATGGGGTTGTCATTAATTTATTTTGCCTGATCACAATTTATTACTGCTGGATCTCCTTGGGTCTTATGATTGTGCAATTCTGATCAGTATTAGGTCCATGGCTTGAGGATCTCTTGATCTTCTGTGAGGCATTTTCCTTATTTGTCTTGGATGGTGGTCACAGTTTATGGGTTTGTGAGATCTTTCACCAGTTGATATGTCATTTTGCTATCGTTTCTACTCATACTGCCTTTCTATCCATGATTCATTTGATTTTCATGATTTTCCTGATCATGTCGTTTATCTCTCTGTAATTCCTACCTCCTTCATTTTCTCATTATTCCCTTTTTAGTTCTCTTCTTTTGTCGCATAGTTAAAAGACATCTGTTGTGACCCAAGTTTTCTTTTTTAGACGATATTTGCTAACGATCTCGCTAGCTGTGCTAGTCACAACTGTATTGGATGTGGTTGTTAAGGACTCGAGATCGGTGTCTTGGCTGTCTAGGGTTATCAGAGGTGCAAATTAAACACTTATCATTGCTTGAAAGGTTCCTGCAACGTTTGTATCTTTTAGGTTTTCAAGGTTAAATCTGATTCTTGGTTGGTTAGGCGTTTTGATCATTTTCACGTGGATGCGAAAGATTGTCATTAATATTTCATGGTCACTTAAAAGATCTTGCGCAAAATCGTTTTTCACCAAGATTTAATCAATCTGGTTGTGATGCTGAACATCTGAACTGTGTCAGATCCATCTTCGAGATGCTTTGTGTGAGGGCCGAATGTGCTGGCTAGTACAATATTGTTGTAGGCCGGAAACTCGAAGGGCATGGGTCCTCTTTCATTTGCGTCTGCATTGCAGGGGGGTTAACATGTGCTTTACCAGTTTGTCTGTGATTAAAGTCCCACCTTTGCATTCGATTCTCCTTGTACAAATGTCCTTCTTGCGTGAGTTGTCAATGACATCTTGCATTTGGTTGTAAAATTTCTACAGTTTGTTGTCATCATAGATCGATGAACGCGCCTATGCCTGTCTGATTGTGATGTTGAAGGGATTCGCCCTCAGACGGATGGTAAGGAGCCTGCTTGTGACTAGGCAACTACCCATACTGTTGTTCACAATGCCCTTGTGGACAAGAAATCCAACACCATGACTGTGTTGGTCCCCTCTTCCCATGAAATAAAGCTTAAGCCCTTCATGTATTGTTATTTCGCCAAGAGACTAATAATGTTCAAGTTTTACGTCTCCAACATATATGTAAGTTCTTTCAACTTTTCTCTGTATATTTCCTCAGGGGCAAAATACTTTTGATGCACACAAGGATTTCTTGCTACATGTGAACAACAAAGTAAAAATGTTTGCCACACACATGCCTAAAAATTAAACATCATCCCTTTTTATAACATTATGCTACAATGAATACATAGTTATTGTAACCTTTGACTTTAATTGAATACAAACAAAACTTATTCGATAATTTATTTTAATAAAAACGCTGTTTGTTCGTAATAAGTTGGTGACCAAAATTACCAATAAAACGATGTTAAAAAGGAAAATGAAAACTTTGGTAGGTTGAAAGTGCAAAGAATATGGAAATGAATGGTGGAAGTTTTATTTTCTTAAATTCTTGAGGAACATGTCAATAATTAAGTGTTCTTACATCTACCAATACCTACTTGTAGTCTGAATATACACATTTTTTAATATAATTTCAATGTGCATAGGTTTTTTTTAAAAAATAAAAAAAAAACAAATAAAGTGTCCTTTAACATCGCATGTACTGTTGAAAGAATTAGCAAAATACACAATTAGACTCAACACATGAAATTTGAATCCTTTACAAATGAAACTGACCTTTCAACTACTGCTATGTTACTCAACCGATAACATGAAAAACCTGAACATAAAAAAAACTTTCAACCACCGTCTTGTAATTGAACAGCTAAGATCTAAAATCTCCAGAAATGAAATTAAACTTTATCAGCACAGACAACTTCACTTAACATGTGTGATTAAAAAGTTAAAATTTAAAAACATTGGAAATAGAATTTCTTACCATCTTTGTGTCATTAAACAGAAGAAAAAAATGATATAAATGCTACATATGAAATGTAAGTATGAATGCAAACAATTTCATTCAAGGTTTGAAACTAAAATTCCCGATAAACTACATTGAACTTTCCACCATCGTTGCAAGCAATCGATATAAACAACAATGGAACTGTCAATCACCTCTAAATAATTTAATATGTATCATTAAATAATTCAATATATAACATTAAATTGAAATACGCAACATTTGACTCAGAGTTTTCAGCACAAGTCATTTGGTTCAATATGTTTGACATTTGAAATCGAAATTTCAACAGCTACTTTCTAATTTAACCTACTTTTGTCCCCAAAGGAGCCGCATCCCCTGTCGTTTGTTTCTGTACTCTCTCTCTCTCTCTCTCTCTCTCTCTCTCTCTCTCTCTCTCTCTCTCTCTCTCTCTCTCTCTCTCTCTCTCTCTCTCTCTCTCTCATTATTTCTATTGTGCCGGAATAAGACCATCCCAAAGACATTTTTGTCATAAATCGCAATCTAATACAATTTTATTCAAATTTAGATTTTATTTGTTGTCGAAAGCTTTTATTAAAACAAAACTGGCCGTATCGGAATTAGAACGAAGCTGTCTACAAGAGATGGTGAGTATGAAATTCAACTTTACCATAGTACATCCTTTATATATATAATACAATACAGAAATTGAAATAAAATCATGCAACTTCGTAAAATCCTAGCGCTGACACCAGCTGACAATGGTTATAACAGTTCTCACTTTAAATATCATCTGTATAACACTGCGCCTCTCATATTTCCGATGTAGTTTTGGATTCCACTAAATTGACTGCATGCCGTTATATTATTGCTACTGACTTATTAAACTAACAAAAAGGTTGTTGGCTAATTAGAACTAGTTAAACTATTACTTTAATATTTAATTTAAGGTTAAATCCGTTAACTTTAAGACTTACATTAAGAAAATCTATATGATATATTACACGTGTCCTACAGTAACATATACATATACAGTAAATATACCAATTTGAAAGTAACATATACATATATGGTAAGTTACACACACGTGCATATGGTAGGCCACACATGTGAATGTAACACGAAGCAGAATATACCAATAGTAATGGTATAAGCAGTTAAAATGCAATTATCAGGACTGGTATGTACCAATGCGTCAATTTTTCAATTACAATAGAATGTAATTATATTCAGTTGTCCTAACAGACATATTAATTTTTCATAACGTAACGAAATTATGACAAAGTTATTACATTGACAAGTACAAGATTTACTTGTCTGTCTTGACAGGAATTATGTAAATATGTTATTACTAAAGTTCACATGATCATAAGGGAATACTCATACACATTGAAATATTAATGGGATACCTACTGTATAATAAAGACAATGATTTTATGCTATGAAAAATGCCAACCATACTGTTTGTTATTAGTATTAATGCAGTTCATAGTTTCATGAAGAAAATTCGAATGCATTCAGAGATTGGTTGTGTAAAAGAAACTGTACGCCTATACAGCTGATAGGATTGAGTCTTGTGCCGTAAATGTCGTTCTTCTTCGACTATAATTTTTATTATACCATCTTGAATACACTGACAAGAATACCCGACATCTGCTTTATCTATATGAAGAGCATCACAGTTCATTTCAGCGAATACTTTATATCGAAAAGAAAAGCTCGCTAAATATGATTTGTATACAGTTTGACAGATTTGTCGAGTTGTAATGTACTCAAAGCTTTGAAAAAAAAGTTCAAGTGTTCTATCCCCAATAATATTTTGAATAATGCTGACTAATGTGTGACAAAAAGACTATAGAATGTTACCATTTATCTCGAAAGTGTTCTCAAAGTTACAATCTTTACTAAAACTGCTATTTTAGCTGTTCGTTCGTACAAGAGTAATGCATTTTACAGTGAAGAAACAAGAAATTCACAAAATGAAAGGATTTTAAAATATTGTTATTTCTCTGAAGATTTCATTTTTATGGAAGCTTCGAGGGCATGTTATAGGAAATCAATCATGTCGTTGCTGTAGTTGTAGTAGTGTTTAACGCCATTTCTGAGCACACGATAGGCTATACATAGCGACCAGCATTAAAGGGGGAGGAAGAACCCGTGAAAATCTGCAGAAAGAATCACCGACGTACCTACTGTCAAACAATGATGTTAGATGTTACACCAAATGGAGATTCCAGAAGTCAATTAGTAGCTTTTAATACATGCGATGAAGGGATAAAATATGCACTTGGCAAAAGAAAATTGGAAAGAAATAACTTAAAGTACTAACCAATGTTTTTGTCCTATTTAGCTCGATGGTAAGACAGTTCAATTTCAGCGAAATGCAGCATCAAATCAATGCTAGTGTCTATCATTGTTGCAGACCATCATGCAAATAATATGTCGGTCAAAGGAGACTGTTCATACAACACAAGGGTATATGAGGTCACTACGAGATCTGTTACATAACCAAAAGAACCGATATAATCCAAAGATGCACAACGCTAACCCATAACAATACCAGGAGAAATGTCATTGTAAATTATGGAATTTATGAGTAGGTTCATAAAGTGTTAAAACACACAGAGAATGCAATAATTGATTTCATGCAAAAACTCAAAGTGGAAAACTGACACTTACAATAAAAAGTAATAACAGAGAATGCAATAATTAATTTCATGCAAATGCTCAAAGTGGAAATCTGACACAGTAAAACGTAATAACAGAGAATGCATTAATTGATTTCATGCAAATACTCAAAGTGGAAAACTGACACTTACAGTAAAAAGTAATAACAGAGAATGCAATAATTGATTTCATGCAAATACTCAAAGTGGAAAACTGACACTTACAATGAAATGTAATAACAGAGAATGGAATAATTGATTTCATGCAAAAACTCAAAGTGGAAAACTGACACTTACAGTAAAAAGTAATAACAGAGAATGCAATAATTGATTTCATGCAAATACTAAGAGTGGAAAACTGACACTTACAATAAAATATAATAACAGAGAATGGAATAATTGATTTCATGCAAAAACTCAAAGTGGAAAACTGACACTTGCAGTAAAATGTAATAACAGGGAATGCAATAATTGATTTCATGCAAATACTCAAAGTGGAAAACTAACACTTACAGTAAAAAGTAATAACAGAGAATACCATAATAGATTTCATGCAAAAACTCAAAGTGGAAAACTGACACTTACAGTAAAAAGTAATAACAGACAATGCAATAATTGATTTCATGCAAATACTCAAAGTGGAAAACTGACACAACAAAAAGTAATAACAGAGAATGCAATAATTGATTTCATGCAAATACTCAAAGTGGAAAACTGACACTTACAGTAAAAAGTAATAACACACAATGCAATAATTGATTTCATGCAAAAACTCAAAGTGGAAAACTGACACCTACAGTAAAAGACCGTTCACTGCACAAAACGTTATGTGGTATTGTAAATGTTATAGAATTTGAAAACTAATATACTAAAGCTGTTCTTAAATTGTATGAATATAGGATGATGAGATGCTATAAAGCTGATGTGCCAGAAGACATGGAAACCATTTAAAAGTAAACATGTGCATGTTCCTTGACACCTAACACAGCTCGAGAAACATGTCTAAGAAAATATTGAAAATAATTAGTTAAAGGTTAAATACAATTTAACGTTAGGCAAAAGGCTGAAAGAACCACAGAAAGAAAACTCTGTACAGTTCCTGTGATAGCTAATGGATGACCATATTAAATGTTGCTATGTCTATGAAAACATTTGAAAAAGGTTTAGTTTGTAGAACACTTGGCGATAATCCTACTTCAGGAGAAAAAGTCGTATAAGTCATTGACAAAACTGAAAACCGCTTAACACCGGTAATATTGATAATTATCATTTAACTGAAAATAAAAATCAGCAGCTGCATATAATGTAATTATTAGCAGAGTTACAAGCCTGTTATTAAAATATGTTTCTTTCCATGCTGAATATTTTAGTATGCTTCTTTTGGTCAAGTGAATGTCTTAGTCGTGTTTCTAAACAAATAATGGAAACCACATCAGATTAGCGAAGCCATACGTAGTGGGGCAAAATACTTCTTTCAAAGATCATCTCCATATACAAATAACGTATAACGTAATTAAAAAATTTAAATTTTATCTATACGTGTGTTGCACGGTGGTTAACGAAATGTATACATAATTTTGGTAAACGTATCATAAATACATTTTACCATGGGCTATTGTTGGTTATGACAACGATGTGAGCGGTATTTAAAAAGTTCTGAATATTTATTTTTATTTTTTAGCATTGAGCTGACTAATAAATGTAATACCAAATCGATATACAACTTATCTTTATATATAATGATCTGCAGCAGTGTGTGTAGTAAGCTTGACATCTACAGCAATATCACTATGATGTAATATAGGTACATTTGAATGACGTAAGCATGTCGGGGACATGTGTTCGTGATATTGATTTTTAACGTAGTTTTAACAACTTTTCAGTCATATCGCTATGATGCATGTGGTTTGGCAATTTTTAATGACGTCTAGCACTGGGGCATCATGCCGCAAACATGTAGCATAATGACCCACTCAGTTACATTATCCTGACACCAGGCCGACCAGTCCTAACACTAACCTCTGAAAGCTGAGCGCCTAGCGAGGCATCTGTAAGTACTATTTGTATAGGTCTTTGGTATCTTACGAGTCTAGCTCGTACAAAAAGTAACAGGATAAAACGGAAGACAAGACGCTTTGTAAAATTTAATAAATAATTTATTTCCCTATAATATCAAGTGAAAAGTGAGATAAAATAACTCTCGGTTTTACTAATGAAATCCAAAATTAATCAGGCAATTAAAAAATAGAAGTCCTAGTAATACAATTTCCTGAATGAAACTGAGTTCGAATCCCGATTAAATCCAAAATGGAAGACGATGACGTCGGTTGTAACATGCAAAGTTCTGCAGTGTTAACTGTCTCTTGCTGAATCACAGAAAATATTATTCCAGTGTTTAAAGTCTGTATGAATTTCGATCAATGTCCTTGTCCAAGAATTAATCTAAAGCACTAGTATTTGTAGTGAAAACAATCGTAAGAAATTTAAATACATTAAGCAAGATAAAAACTATGGAAAAACTTGTCACGAGATCTTATTTATTGAATTATGTATTTCTAATATTAGCACCTCTCTCTAAATGCAAATTTTAAATAAAACAGCAGATCAAGATTAAGTAAAGCTATTATTAATAACGGTCGATGGTATTTTTTAAAATTATTTTTTCATATGCGAATGTTAATAGTGAGAATAATCTCAACATACAATCTTGATGAACATGTCAAATAAAAGCAAACAAATCCACTACAGGTCAAAAGAAATAAACGAGTGAAACTGCTAGTGATGCCACGTACATATATTTTATAAAGCAGTACCATAATTGTGTAATTATCCTATATTAATTTTATGAGATATTTGGCTGTGATGTTCTATGGATCAATCTCATAAACACATGCTGGGAACTCAGGAAGATAGTAAGAAGAGAAAGGATGAGTTCCTAGATAAAGGATGTCACATGATGATGGAATGTCTAGGGAATCAGGTACGGAATCGTATGAGACTCTTGCTGGTACGGAAAACTTTATGAAGATGTTAGTCCACTAATGTCATTTTTTCAAAGAATCTTCTCCATAACGTTTATAAAATAACTCTCAAAAGAAAGAGTTACTCATAACGGTGTAGATACGGCTACATCTTTGAGAGAGAGAGAGAGAGAGAGAGAGAGAGAGAGAGAGAGAGAGAGAGAGAGAGAGAGAAAGAGAGAAGGCTCTCTTAAACGCGTGCCGTCACGATGTTAAAACAGCTACATCTGCAATGAGAAGACAAACATCTATTTTCTTTGTCGGTACGGAACTGACTTTTTATTTAATTAAAAAACACAAATATATTGACTACATTCTAGAAACACATCTAAAAACTTTATAATAAAAGTTCATGCAATACATATTATATTTTCCCTTTTTCAAGCTTTCCAACTTCATTTATTCGTATAACTTCTACTTTTTAGAATATTATACAAATAGTTAATTCTCAATCAATTTCAAGATAACCAAAAGTGTAAGATGTAATTACTATAGTTAATGTAACAATTAATTTAAAGAAATGCATTTTACTTATTTTAAAATAGAATATTGATTTAGAATATAATGCTAGATAATATTCTTTCTTACTTAAAGAATACTTTATTTCAATCATTAAATCAAAACATGAAGTTGGTTGCAATCTCAACCTTACAATAAAAATTACATAAATATAATTAAATAATAATTCTTTAGAACATTTAAACATTCCGTTACAATGTATTATAAATAAAAGTATTAAGTGAACAATGTTGCTAACATAACAATGTTACCATTAAAATCTCAACATTACAAATACGTATTTCTAAAGAAGTTACGACATATACAATTATTTTACCTGCAATGAGAAGACAAACATCTATTTTCTTTGTCGGTACGGAACTGACCTGACCCTTAAATGCGTGGTCTATTTATATGCATCCTGTGTCAGGTTAACGTACCGTTGGAAAAAGATGTTCATTCTCATCTGGTAAAAATCAGTTTCTCCTGGTCAAAACTGGCTTAATTTGACGTCATCTGACATAAGGTACAACTCAGATTTGTATTTGATCTATATCCGTTTGGCATTAGTTAGGTCCAAACATGATAATTCCTTAAATTTTCTAAACCAGGAACATGTTAAAATATTAAGCCAGCTGTAATGTCTGTCAATCTTTAGATAAGAACCATTTTGTAGAAATGACTGTCTATCATTAGTTAAGAACCATTCTGTATTTACGTCAGTACGGAAGTTTGTTCTACTTTTTTATTAACATAATTAGACATTTTGTCAATGCCTGGTTTTACGGAATATATGTTTCACTGATAAGACTTAGAAGCTGACTGATTTTTGCTTTATAACCTATTTCCACATAATAATGTACATTCGTATGGCTAATGATTTAAGTTGCCAACGTTTTGCTATAAATGCATGAAACATTTCTTTAATAATACAATTTAAAGAAAATAGTAATCTTATTAATTTTACTAAAAAATCAATTCATAATAATACCCTCTGATTTATTTGAGCCGAGTGCTCGAGGCTCGAAAAGAAAAATCAATTTCATTCATCAAAACAAGATAAAAGGTGAAAGGTCAAAAATACAATGATAAAACATTGCGAGACACTTTCGCAAAGTTCAAAGATACAATGTAAACACTGCAAAATATATTGCAAAATACCAGGTAAAGTACAAAAAATACAATGAGAAAGTACATTGCAAAATACTCAGTCAAATTCAAAAAGTACAGTACAATGCAAAATATTTGATAAAATTCCCAAAAAAACACAATGGGAAGTGTATTGCACAATACTCAGTCAAATTCAAAAAAAACAAATTACAATAAAGAGTACAATGAAAAATTCGTGATAAAATTTCCAAAAAACAATGGAAGAAACTTAGAAACATTGAATACCTTCATAAAATACAGTAACGTAACGTGGTACGACATTAGATAAAAAATTAAAAGTTTACGTAACTTAAATAGCTTTACAATATAAAATTCTACAAAACCTACATAAAAACTAGTCTTGTCAAACGATTGTAACACAAAATAGTAGCATGCAGTTCTTGGTATCTTTATTTTTCTTTTTCTATTTTATTTTACTCTTTTTTATACTTTTTCTTTCTTTTTTTTCTTTTGTCGCTTCTTCTCCTTTATATTTATTTGCATAACATCAGCAGAACATATGTATGGGTGACTACGTTATTAGATTGGTGCAGCCAAGTATAATGAAAGAATTCTTGTTCGTATGAATAATGCTAGTAAGCCGATATTGAGATGAACTTCTTAGTTCAACAAAGAATTAACAGTAGCTTTGAAGTAAGAATGGATGCAATGAATATGGCGTAAAAATTTAGTATTAATCAAGAGTTAGGAAACTGACAATTTAATGTTGTTCTAGCCTTAATAACCATGACGTATGTTCACTTACAATCAAACTTTGACCTGTGGGTGTATGAAATACGTATCGCCTTTGAATTAACCTAAGAACAATGAACATATCATTCAAGCGTTTGGTACGGTATGGTCTAGTACATCTTTGAAATGTACGTGTATTATCAACGTTATCTATGACGTGTGAAAAAGAATGTATTGCCTTTATCATTTCGAACAAATTTGACTCAGAAGCTGGCCGTATATAGGCCAATAGCTGCTCATGTCGCGAGAGCTATGCATTACGTGTACTCGATTTCGAGTAATCGCTCGGACACTTTGAATATTTTATATCATTTCAACATACATTTAAGTCAACATCAATGGATGTTGCAAAACCAGTGAAGGAAAATCACCTCTTCTAACTGGCTGATAGGTAGGCATTATAGCCGTTCCTATATACATTCATACAATGGTATGAAAATTGTGAGAGAAAAACCTCTAAAACATTCTCGAACCATTTGGCTGACAAACAAAAACATCTGAAGTCAATAAGTTTGAGACGGCTATGCGGAATTTACAATTCTCCCTCAGATAGGTAAATACGGTAATACTATGTTAGATGTGCTGTTAGTGTATCGTGTATACGGTGGTTTCAGATTTCAGTACAAACAGGTTTTTTATAGCTTAGTCTAAGGATACAAGAAACGTCAGTTGTTTCATTCAAGCTCTAGTCAGAACATTATAACTGTGAGGAATTTTACTGGAGTAGATATAAGCAATAATTATATTACTACATAAGAAATACAGCAAAAATTAGATCAGTTGTTTAGGAATATCAATTAACGCATTAACCTTATAATATTTGTATTATAAGAAACAAAATAAGATTAAGCGAAAAACATACCTGTGTGAATTACTACAGTCCAGAAATATTCTTCCTATGAATGAATTGTATATGAAGGAAATAGTAAACAATACACGTATTGTCTGTAATAATGAAAGAGTTCAAATTGTAAAAAGTTCAAGTCGCTGTCAATGCGGCTGTCCTTGAGTCTGGGTCCGGCGGAGATGTTGCTGTTAGGTCAATGGAAATCTCGGTCTATGGTATAGGTGATTTCAGTCTGGATTGCGGTAGCTTGATTTCAGCACTGGACTAGGTATATATATATGTTCGACATGTGGGATGTTTCAAGCGATATTACAGGAAGAATTCTCATCGGCGATGTAATGCATGTTATGCTGGTAGCCTATCAGTTTGTACTTGTTCGTTTATTCCATGGTGTGATGATATTGGTGCTGATGTCTTAGAACTGACCCTTCGTGTGGGCGAAAAAATTACGAAAATCACAGAAGAGTTGTTCTGTCATTCCTGAGTTCACGTAGTGTAGCTGACGGCGTGATGTCTCATGATAGCAAAGATGTTGGTGCGAGTCTCCCTCGTGGAATATAGTTATACGTGTGACACCTGTATTCATGATGTTGTCTTCTCCAACTTTTATGAGAACTTTTGGTGGAATGTCAACTCAGGAAAATAGGAAGAAGAGAAAAATGATGAGTTCCTGATAAAAAATGTCACCCGATGCTGGTAATGCCTTGGGGAAAGGCACGGAATCGAAGCTGAACTGTCTCCACCAACTTTTATGAGAACTGTTGTTGCAATGTTCTATAGATCAATCTCATAAACACATGCTGGGAACTCAGGAAGATAGTAAGAAGAGAAAGGATGAGTTCCTAGATAAAGGATGTCACATGATGATGGAATGTCTAGGGAATCAGGTACGGAATCGTATGAGACTCTTGCTGGTACGGAAAACTTTATGAAGATGTTAGTCCACTAATGTCATTTTTTCAAAGAATCTTCTCCATAACGTTTATGAAATAACTCTCAAAAGAAAGAGTCACTCATAACGGTGTAGATACGGCTACATCTTAGAGAGAGAGAGAGAGAAAGAGAGAAGGCTCTGTTAAAAGGAGCGCCGCCGCGATGATAAACCAGCTGCACTACATCTGCAATGAGAAGACAAACATCTATTTTCTTTGTCGGTACTGAATGTTAAAAAGACTCTGTAATTGTGACATGAATTACGACAAAGCAAATTTGGAAGTTACTTGCATATAACTTCGATAGACAGATAAATAAAAACAAGTTAACCATCCGTTTCATAAAAGATATTTCATTATCGCAATATTATCTCAATATCGTAATCGCAAGATTTGCAAGATATCATAAACTCTTTTATCGATTCAGTGTACCAGCATACAAAGCTCTATTGTAAATTCTATTTACAAAGACAGAATTGTATTGATCCTGACATGTAAGGATTGATCTAAATCGGGTCAAACACAAAGCTTCTAAGTGACACCCACATCAGGAAATATAACGCAAGATCATTGCAACAACGCACACTAGTTGTCGAATGGGTCAGAGCTACCAAATCCATATACGTTGATATAAAAAAAGTCTTAAGTATGCATGTAATCTTGGTCAGTCGAACTCATTCATAAACTTGATAGTATAACCTCACAACTCTAGTTTTTTTCAACGCGGATATTTTAATATTGTCACCAGAGTGGTAATAAGCTCAGCCAGTCGGATCCAAAATCCTTCCAATAATATGCACTAATCTGGTTCGTCTTGTTGATATAAGCCCAAATTTCAAATTTGATTAAAGTATGATCAGAAATATGCCTTTCAAAATGGTTTAGGCACAATCAATCATATCCAAGATCACCTTTTTGTTATCTGTGGATGTCGCTCATTCAGGGAACAAACAGTCCTTGGCTAAATGAGCCTGGAGAACTAAAACTCATTGTTAGAAAAATACAATTTCGTGTCAGTAGCCTAATCTTTACGTAGAACAGTAAATATATCTTCAAATTATATGACCATTTTCCTAGCACACAGTGGCAGACTATACAGTAAAACTTAAAATTGTCACGCACGGCTTTATCGAACTGGTTTGATAACTTGATGATACAAGTTTATATTACTAATTCGTTCACAATGATATCCGAATAAAAGGAGGTTTGTAACGTTTATAAGCTCAGCCAGTCAAATGATGCATGATCGCATAAAATATATATGTCGATTTTGCTCATTATCTAACTACTCCGAAAGGTTGATGATAAAAGTCGATTTTGCTTCATTGCAAGGCTAACAGCTAATCTTCATTGTCGTCAACACGTAGCAGGTGAAATATGAAATCACGAATCCAGTGGATGAAATCGTCCTTGCTATCAAGTTGCTTACTTTTGAAGTGCATTGTGGGGAAAATGGTAAATGCAATGGGACATGTACACTCGTCAAGAAGAATAATGTTTAGAATGGATTTCTCTGTCTTGCTAATTCCTTGGGCTATCCCAGTGAAATACTTAAAGTCACCAGGTGGTACTTCATATGTATCCATTATCAAGACAATGTACTTGCTAGACTCCATTTGTTCTGTCTGATCGTCCCACCTCTGTTTTCCGGGATCTACATTCTGGCTGTTTCTGGCGATTCTTAGCCCGAAATTCCCAGACAAGAATTCCTCCAGTTTCTCAGCGAGAACGATAGTCTTATCTGTCCCTGTTTCTTCATCATATAGAAGGAAAATGTCAAACTTTGATTTAGCTATTGAGCTTACATGAAACGCCTGTTGAAATCTTTCAATGGCGTTTTCTCTCTTTCCCATAGTGACTAAATAGAAAGCACACTCAAGGTATACCATCAAACGAAAATTTCCATTAATTTCAATCCCTTCTTTTTCACTTTTTCTAACATTTGAGCTGCATCTTCATAACGATATTCCATCAGTAAAGTTTTAATCTCACAACTAATTATTGTGGGATCGTTTGCTTCATCCAAACTCATTTTCCGAATTTCTTGAAGAAACGATCGAGTTTCGTCTGGTCTCTCGAGTATTTCACCTAGATTTGCAAGTTCTTTCAACATCTCAGTATCCGGTTGTCGGTGCTCGAACATGTCTTTTAGTACTGGATATGACATCCATTCCTCTTTTGGAAAATTTAGCATCTTTCCTTCTTTGGATGCTATTTTTTCTAGTGCTTTTCTCCAGTATATGACAGCATCTATCTCACATTCTTTTCTCAGCTCCAAATCTGTCTCTTGTTCAGCAATATCTCTACAACAGGCGCCAAGATTTTCATAGCAAGAAACTACTAGAATGGCCGTGATGCAATTTTCCATTTTCAACGTCATCAAAAATACATCACGTGCTTCCTTAAATTTCTTTATCTGTCTCAAAACTATACCCTTATCCAAAGAAGCCCATTCGTTGCCCAATTTTATGGCTTCATTTAGATGGTGCAGAATTTCTCGTACATTTTCCTCTTCATCCTCTGGTATGATGAATACACGGTCGAACCCTTTAGCGAGTGACCTCGTTGTTTGTTTAGTGCTTGTGTGTTGTAACGTACTATCAATATGTCCAGTTGAGTATTTAATGCTTCTCTCCCTTTCTGAAGTTGCTGACGCGGACTTTTCATTTCTTTCAACAGTTGTTCTTGTATTTATCTGAAAAAATTCTTGTTTACTGCGATTGTGTCTATCAGAGGACCGACTGGGAACATTGCTGCCCTTGGCACCTTGGACCACATTACCTAAAAACGTTTTATGGTGAGTATAGGTACTGACTGGATCATATCTATCCCTGGTTTCATTGTTATAACCTCTCTTGGCAAACAGTTTGTCTTTCAGTCTCTGCTTCAAAACAAGAGCAAGATGATGATGAGCATATGATGTATTTCTTATACTTAGAGACTTTCGCAATACTTTCTCTGCCTTGTCTAGTTTCTTTATATACTTATAATGCTTTCCATATACTTTCAAAACGTGGGAATCCTCACCACATGTTTCCATTGCTAAATCAAGAAGACCTTCAACACCGATGTCCTTAACTTTTTGGGGAAACAATTCTTCTGATACATATTTGTTTAGGCTAACACCTTTTTGAGTTCTATATAAGAGTTCTGCGAGGGATGCCCAACATTTGCCCTTCCATCTGGCTGAAGAATTGGAACAAGCAACTTCATATAACAATTCTGCCCCTCGTTTTATGCATTCTTCATCGTCCCTCTTTTCCCAACCTTCTCTGGGCATGTTTCCAACATGACATAACTTCCGATATATGATTCCGAGATCTAACTTCAATAAAGCTAAAGTAATAGAATCCTTATCTTGTTCACCCATGTCACGAACTACGTCCTTAAGCATATCTTTGGACTTCAAGAGATAGGAAGGACCAAATACAGAATAGCAGTACGCTATTTCCGCTCTTCCAATGAGGAGTAGGTTATGTTTAGATTCTGATAATTTATTTAGTTCTTTGTTTGCTTCGCTAAGATGACCATCCTCGCGCCTCATCCAGAGCCTATTGAAAAGAGAGACAATATTTTCTTGATCTAGTTCTAAAGCTTTTATGTTGTAACTATACGCTTCATCTCTCTCAGTTGCACTCCAACAAAGAAAGGAAAGTAAGTTATATATCCTTACTCGCTCTGTAGTTGATTCAAATTCATCGGACAAAATTTTCACCTCTAACTTCTTCTTATGCAATTCTATTGTCTTGCTGCTCTTCAGCTCTTTGATTTCAAGGTTGAATGACGAGGGAAATGCTTGAAATTTTCGTTTAAACCGGGATTCTTCTTTATCCATTTTTCATCACCCTGTAAATAATAATAATAATAATAATAATAATAATAATAATAATAATAATAATAATAATAATAACCAAACTGTTTAGTAAACACAAGTTCACACGAGATCAATTTTAATTCCACCGCATGCATCTTTGATCCAAATGTTAAATTTCTGCTGATAAGGAATTGTACAAGGAACAGATTGTCACAGAATTAGGCGAAAATTGAACTAATTTTTCTTCTACTTGAATTGCAAACGAAACTCACCATTTTCTTGATTTCGTCGTACACGCATTACCTGGGGTGATTAAGTGGCGTGTAACGATTTGCATGTGCCAATTTGTAATTTACATGAAATCCGAAATACTCGTTGTACGTGGTGCACGTCAAGCTCGATGTGATTTATGTTCACCTATTGAGAATATATAAGGCTAAGGATTTCTCATTATTATTTACGGGAACCAAAATATCTAATCGAAGGATAGATAACCTCGTCTTGCAAATCTCCAGCCAAAGGGGTGAGTGTTAAATTTACATTTCGTTTTATTGTGAATTTTATTCAGATTATCATTTCGTATAATGATGCCTTTATTGCAATGCAGATTTCAAACGTGGAATATTTGGAATTACTAGTCACTTTTAGACTTTAAATGCAATATCGTAATCTACAGCTTAGATTATTTTTGAGACAACTATTATTAGTCTGGTTTTGTTTATTATAGCTGATTCCGTCGTTGATACCGTAGCTGCTAATAACATCGTTGATACCGTAGCTGCTAATAAAATCGTTGATACCGTAGCTGCTAATAACATCGTTGATACCGTAGCTGTTAACACATCTGATACCATCTTTTGATAAACGTCTTTGATATCGTCTGATTTGTTGTGGGACATCTATTGTTTGTTCTGGAACATCTCTGTATAAATATCTGAATGTGATTGTGCCGTTAATTTGTGCAAACGGAATTGAAGTATCTGTCTGTGTGTCGAACTGTCTGTTCGTCAACATCTGTGTAACGTGTAAATATCCGGAAAGCTAGAAGTCCGAGTGTCGGAGCTGTCTTAGAGTTGTAAAACGTCCGGGTAGACATCTAGGGGAGTGAGGAACCGTTGGTTCGGGTAGATGTTGTATGCTGTCTGAACGTATAACTGTGGTGGATCCGTGTAGGGAAACGTCCGATAATAGTATTGGTCAACCCTCGGTTCTCGGGGAAACTGGGAGACGATTCAACTGTTGCTGAATCGTGCGGTTATACAGGGGAGACACATAGGTGTATTGAAATTGTAATATAATTTAATACATTGTTGTATTTGCATGCTTATGTCAGATCGCAATAATATTTCAAGTGATCACATAGATATCAATAAAAGCTAGCAACTTGATTGAATACAAGTATATGATCGTGCTAGTTATCGCAATCCATCGTGCGATAGATAGTTTGTCGTTTGTGTTTATTTTTTTCGTAAATCATACTTGCATTTATTTAACTTTCGAAAAGGATTCTTGGATCTGTGTATAATCCAAGAGATCCCTTTACATCTGAGATTCCTTTTGTATTGTTATTTAATTTGTTCACGTATTGTGAATGGTTGTGAGTGTAATTGTGGGTTGAGTGCATGAGTTATTGTGTTAATACATCTGTATTTCTTTATTTATAATTTATTACATAAATTTATATTTTCTTTCACAAATTGTGTTTGTATTGTTCATTTAATCCACCCTCCTCTCGGTAACAATTCTGTTACAATGGTGTCAGAAGTGGGATCGTTGGATTAAGTGAACTGTCAATCATTTTTGTGAAGGTAAACATTGAATGTTTATATTTGAGCGTGACCTTCGGTTAAGATAATACTCAAGTTGGGGTTTATTTTTTAGTTTATCTAGGTCCGTGTGTCCAGTATAAACGTGTTTAAAGTATTGGTTTGGTTATATATCTATATTCATATTACAATTGTCATTGTCATGTCATCCCTTAAAGACTTGGTTGCCTTAGGCAAAGAATTTGGGTATGAAGGTGAAAGTCTAAGGAAATTTATTCAAGAAGAACAAGCCCGGGAAAGGGAAGAGAGGGCAAGATCAAGGGAATTAGAAAGGGAATCCGATGATAGGAAATGGGCCTTCGAGAGGGAAAAGATAGAATTTGAGAAGGATAAGATAGAATTAGAGAAGCAGGCCCAAAGGGAAAAGATAGAATTAGAGAAGGAAAAGATAGAATTAGAGAAGCAGGCCGAAAAGGATAGGATAGGATGGGAAATGGAAGCGGAGCAAAAGCGAATAGAGTTAGATGAAAAAGCGAAGCAACGGGATCATGAGCGTAAGGTAGAATTAGCGACATCTGGAAGAGAACACGATTCTGGCACTAACAAATTAAGGGGCCCCAAATTACCTCCCTTTGACGATGAAAAAGATAACATGGATAGTTATCTTCATCGGTTTGAGCGGTATGCCGAAAACCAGAAGTGGAGTCAAAATGACTGGGCGCTGCATCTGAGTGCTTTATTAAAAGGTAAAGCACTGGATGTATACTCGCGACTTCCTAGGGACGATGTGTTTAAGTACGACGTCCTAAAGGAAGCACTTCTCAAAAGGTACGAGCTCACTGAACAAGGTTTTCGAAAAAAGTTCAGGTATAGCAAGCCCGATAAGGGAGAAACCTTTGGTCAGTTCACCGTCAGAATTGCGAACTATTTTGAGCGGTGGATTGAATGCGGCAAAGCGGTGAAAACGTTTGAAGGGTTGACTGATTTCTTGCTCAGAGATCAATTATTTAATACAGTTGGGCGAGAGTTAGATCAATTTCTGAAGGAGAAAGTCTTCACGAACGTAAAAGATATGGCTAAGCAAGCCGATTTATTTGCCGAAGCTCATGGGGGAACCCAGAACGTGGTTTTAAAAAATTTTAAGTCTGGAAACCAGTCTGTAAGACCTATGCCTAGGGAGCCTGTAAAATCAGCTGAGGTAAAAAGGTCAGTGGGGAATCCAGTTTTTCAGCGTGTGCGGTGTTTCTTGTGTAATGCATTGGGTCATGTTCAAAAAGACTGTCCTAAAAGAAAGGCACTTATACATAAGGTAGCAAAGGCTATACAAAGTAAAGGTATAACTGATAACATCGTACAGGTAGAACCTTGTATTCATTCGCTTGGCACGTGTTTATTTCCTGAAGCGCGTGTACCAACCGCGAGAGGGTTTGTCAACGGTCGAGAAGTCGTGGTATTGCGTGACACTGGTTGTACGGGCGTAGTGATCAAACGTAGTCTCGTGCAGGATAACCAAATGCTCGGGTGGGAATCCCCATGTATGTTACTTGATCAGACGATGGGTCGCATTCCCGTAGCAAGGATCACAGTAAAAACACCTTTCTTAACGGGAACTGTTGATGGCCTTTGTATGGACAATCCTATATACGATCTGACGATCGGTAATGTTGAAGGTTCCCGTCTTCCAACCATGGCCGATTTTAAAATACCTTTGGCCCAGGCAGTCGAAACGCGAGCGCAAACACGGCGAGAGAAAACCGCGTTTCATAAATTAATAGTCCCTGAATCGATCTCCGGAATTTCGCGTGATGATTTCAAACAAGAGCAAGAACGTGATGAATCCATCAGAACAATTGTTGAGAAAATCACGTCCGGCGCGATTAAACATTGCAAGCGTGGGGGTAGCTCGAGATTCGTACGCAAGAACGGATTAATTCATAGGGAGTTTAGCGCTAGGGAGGGTAAGAAGTATTGGCAAGTGGTCGTACCCCAGAGATATAGATCTCAAGTACTTAGGGTGGCGCATGAGTCAAGCATGGCAGGACACCTAGGTAAGGCTAAGACCACTAGCAGGGTAGTCGCTGAATTCTACTGGCCAGGTGTTAATGGCGATGTCACACGGTTCTGTAGGTCGTGCGACGTATGTCAGAAAACCGTCTGTAAGGGAAGGGTCACAAGGGTGCCCTTGGGACAGATGCCATTAATAGATACACCGTTTAAAAGAGTGGCAGTAGATATTGTAGGACCAATACATCCAGTTACCGAAAGAAAGAATCGGTATATTCTTACTCTGGTTGACTACGCAACCAGATACCCTGAAGCCGTAGCGTTACCAACTATTGAAACGGAAAGGGTAGCTGAAGCATTAGTTGATATCTTCAGTAGGGTAGGGGTGCCAGAAGAAATCCTCACGGATTGTGGTGCCCAATTCACCTCTGACCTCATGAGTGAAATAAGTAGGCTGTTATCCATCAAACAGCTGAACACTACCCCATACCATCCGATGTGCAATGGACTGGTAGAGAAGTTTAATGGTACCCTGAAGAACATGCTACGAAAGATGTGCGCGGAACGTCCGCAAGACTGGGACCGTTATTTAAACGCTGTTCTGTTCGCGTACCGTGAAGTACCGCAGGAAAGTTTAGGGTTTTCACCCTTTGAACTGTTGTATGGAAGAACAGTTCGAGGCCCGATGCGGATACTACGCGAACTATGGACTGGTGATGTCGCGAACGAGGAAATAAAAACAACTTACCAGTACGTTTTAGATCTAAGAAACAAACTTGAGAGTACATGCCAGATGGCACGTGACGAATTGATTAAATCGGGGCGCAGATATGCCAAGTATTACAACCGCAGAGCGCGTAATAGGAAATTTCTTGTGGGAGATCAGGTGCTATTGCTTCTTCCAACGAGTTCAAATAAGTTATTAGTCCAGTGGAAAGGTCCATATGAAGTTAAAGAAGTAAAAGGAGACATGGACTATAAAATTGACATGGACGGTAATGTAAAAACATTCCATGCGAATATGCTCAAATTGTATATCAAGAGACAGAGCGACAATGTCAATAAGGGGAGTTGAAAATATAGGCGCAGACTACTTGAGTAGGGCATGATGGGAAATTTGTATGAATTTGCCCAGTAATAAAATCCAGTTTGTAGTATAACCAGTGTAAATGATGTAAGATATCATTAGTAGTTATTTTTCTTCTATTCTGTGTTAGTTTTAAAAATGTGTACATTTTTATTCTTAGGGGGGAGGTATTGTCACAGAATTAGGCGAAAATTGAACTAATTTTTGTTCTACTTGAATTGCAAACGAAACTCACCATTTTCTTGATTTCGTCGTACACGCATTACATGGGGTGATTAAGTGGCGTGTAACGATTTGCATGTGCCAATTTGTAATTTACATGAAATCCGAAATACTCGTTGTACGTGGTGCACGTCAAGCTCGATGTGATTTATGTTCACCTATTGAGAGTATATAAGGCTAAGGATTTCTCATTATTATTTACGGGAACCAAAATATCTAATCGAAGGATAGATAACCTCGTCTTGCAAATCTCCAGCCAAAGGGCTGAGTGTTAAATTTACATTTCGTTTTATTGTGAATTTTATTCAGATTATCATTTCGTATAATGATGCCTTTATTGCAATGCAGATTTCAAACGTGGAATATTTGGAATTACTAGTCACTTTTAGACTTTAAATGCAATATCGTAATCTACAGCTTAGATTATTTTTGAGACAACTATTATTAGTCTGGTTTTGTTTATTATAGCTGATTCCGTCGTTGATACCGTAGCTGCTAATAACATCGTTGATACCGTAGCTGCTAATAACATCGTTGATACCGTAGCTGCTAATAACATCGTTGATACCGTAGCTGTTAACACATCTGATACCATCTTTTGATAAACGTCTTTGATATCGTCTGATTTGTTGTGGGACATCTATTGTTTGTTCTGGAACATCTCTGTATAAATATCTGAATGTGATTGTGCCGTTAATTTGTGCAAACGGAATTGAAGTATCTGTCTGTGTGTCGAACTGTCTGTTCGTCAACATCTGTGTAACGTGTAAATATCCGGAAAGCTAGAAGTCCGAGTGTCGGAGCTGTCTTAGAGTTGTAAAACGTCCGGGTAGACATCTAGGGGAGTGAGGAACCGTTGGTTCGGGTAGATGTTGTATGCTGTCTGAACGTATAACTGTGGTGGATCCGTGTAGGGAAACGTCCGATAATAGTATTGGTCAACCCTCGGTTCTCGGGGAAACTGGGAGACGATTCAACTGTTGCTGAATCGTGCGGTTATACAGGGGAGACACATAGGTGTATTGAAATTGTAATATAATTTAATACATTGTTGTATTTGCATGCTTATGTCAGATCGCAATAATATTTCAAGTGATCACATAGATATCAATAAAAGCTAGCAACTTGATTGAATACAAGTATATGATCGTGCTAGTTATCGCAATCCATCGTGCGATAGATAGTTTGTCGTTTGTGTTTATTTTTTTCGTAAATCATACTTGCATTTATTTAACTTTCGAAAAGGATTCTTGGATCTGTGTATAATCCAAGAGATCCCTTTACATCTGAGATTCCTTTTGTATTGTTATTTAATTTGTTCACGTATTGTGAATGGTTGTGAGTGTAATTGTGTGTTGAGTGCATGAGTTATTGTGTTAATACATCTGTATTTCTTTATTTATAATTTATTACATAAATTTATATTTTCTTTCACAAATTGTGTTTGTATTGTTCATTTAATCCACCCTCCTCTCGGTAACAATTCTGTTACACAGATATTTATTATTTACATAGGATAACACACACGCACACATAAATCCATGACATTAAACTCTACGTTATGATGCATTTACTTTGGAATATTATTTTTCAGAGCAGTAGTGTTCTCGACGGAATTTTTTTAAATAGTTTGGCCGGACGTGTGTGCATGATATTAAAATATTCTTCATACATCGCTTTAAATACTCTAAATCTATGAATATTACAGGAACCCTGCAGTAGTTTTCAAATTAATCATATGATTTTACACATAATAGGAAATATTTTGTCTGAAGATCACCATATGTATGTTTGGAAAAACCTAGTTGGGGTGTGTCAGATATTTAACCAATATTCGACAACTGTAATCAACACTTAATCAATTAATAAATAATCATAATATATACTATTAATGTCGTGTTTGTATGAACTCAAACAAATATAATATTT
The DNA here is from genome assembly GCA_030141615.1 of Unio pictorum. Lineage (NCBI taxonomy): Eukaryota > Metazoa > Mollusca > Bivalvia > Unionida > Unionidae > Unio > Unio pictorum. Next base: position 4,976,427 of record JARLTB010000095.1, read on the forward strand.
GAAATTGCGACGTTGTCGAGCTAGATGGATGTCAACTCTTCCTATGTTATATGATTCATGCTGAGTCGAATATATCGCAGAAAATTTAAATGAGAGAGAGAGAGAGAGAGAGAGAGAGAGAGAGAGAGAGAGAGAGAGAGAGAGAGAGAGAGAGAGAGAGAGAGAGAGAGAGAGAGAGAGAGAGAGAGAGGGTAGGAGGAAGGGAGGAGATTAATGAATACTATTCAAATCATCGTGATCTACGCTTCAGGGCAGGTTTATTTTATCACTAATATAATCTGGTCTGTCGATTTCAACAATGTTATAGAGGGTAGAGGATGTGGGACTTGCATGGTAATAGGATGTTTCTAACAATTTTTAAGTTGCCATGCTTACATACCGTGAAACTGGTGTTTGAAATCACCGACACAAGTGTCAACACGAAGGTTGTTGTTGTTATTGTTGTTGTTGTAGGGTTTAAAGTCATTTTTCAGTACACTATAGGCTATACATGGCGGCCAGTATTAATGAAGGAAGAAGAACCCGGTATTATTTGTTGTATGGTGTCATCATATCTGACTTTGCAACTACTTTGCTGTATGAGGTCATCATATCTGACTTTGCATCCACTTTGCTGTATGAGGTCATCATATCTGACTTTGCAACTACTTTGCTGTATGAGGTCGTCATTTTTTACTTTGCAACTAATGAGTTTTTCTACTTTGCTGAATGGGGTCACCATATATGACTTTATGTCTAATGATATTCTGTACTTTATTCGCTAGCAACATACATAATTATAATTTAACATCAATTTATAATTATGGTTCACGAGTTAAGGTTGTTACTTTTATTATTCTTATTTGATCTGCAAACTCTCTACTAACTATATTCCTTTCTCCAACTTGATATAGCTCCAAATGAAGTGAACAATAATACTATATTTACCCTCCTGACATTAAATGTCCAAAACATTAACGATTTCAACATTTTAGTTCAGCTAATATTTTCATAACACCTTTTGTTCGTGGTTTCCTTGCGAAGCAAACGACATTTATATTTTATAAGAGCCTCTATATGATAGTGATGCGTCTAACGTGGGTATATATATATATATATATATATATATATATATATATATATATATATATATATATATATATATATATCACTGTATGTCAAATGTATATAATATATAATATAAAAAAAAATATATAAATCCCTACTATATATATCGAGTCAATAGTTGCTATATAAACCAAATCCCTCACAAATTCCAGCAATTCCAGCATTTATATAGCAGAACTAAAGATACAAGAGCATGCATTATCCGTCATATATATATATATATATATATATATATATATATATATATATATATATATATATATATATATATATATATATATATATATATATATATATATATATCTATATATATATATATATATATATATATATATATATATATATATATATATAATTCATGTTTAAAAACATTTATTAGTAAATTATGTGAAAGCCACATAGTATTTCTTTTCTTACAAAGATATTTACAGTTAGCGAAAACTTAAAAGGCTCGATATTTCAATGAAACAAATAGGAAAGTATTTTGATAAGAGTTTCCCTATTTGTGGCATTATATTGCTCACAAAGAATAAAATAAATTTACAAATCTGATACTGATTTAAATCAATAAATTTTTCAATATGAATCAATCATTCCAAACAATAAGTGAAAAGGAAAGGGGATTTTGAAGAATTAGAAGAAGGAGAGAATCATTTACCCCATGTAATGCAATACGAAATAAACAACTGGAAGTGTTATTACTACCTTGACGATGTCAAGGGAAGTTGTCCTTTTCCTTGTCCTAATAATATTCCTTCTGTCGTAGCTCTACGAGAAAAAAATCTGATTGGAGGAAAATGAGCTTATAATAGTTATCCAGAAATAATTAAGGAACTATCTGATATTTATCAACGGTTATTTACAGGTGGTATCATGGACGTTAGCGTTTATCGGGAACTCATTGAAGAAATCGTTAATGATTATTATAGTGACTATTTGTCACAGTGATAGATAAATAAGTAATAAAACAAAGAAATGATACACCTAATGCTCAATGCGGACCAACCACGGTCAAAGTGATAAATTCGCGATTATCGATTTCTAAACAACTTACGAACACGGCCTTGGTGACATTGTGCAAGGTTTATTTGCGAATATAACCACAAAAGCAATACCGATTGCAAAAGAATTATCAATGAAAATTATTAATGTTTTTCGTGAAAAAGGTCATAGTGCTACATGTATTTGTAATGTTGCCAGTAAAGCATTTTCGGCAATCAAGGATCAATTAGCACGATTAATACGACGAAAACCAACGCAAGTGAAATTACCAAGTACTAAAATGATGCCTGCTAGTAAAGTAATAAATGAAACCGCAAATACAAAAGTAGCAGAAGTGGCTGTAAACGCAATGTGTCCAGAAGCAAATCAAACATAACTGCTAGTCTGATAGCAGGAAGTGGTCTTCGTGTTAGTCGATTACTAATATAATAAATTGTATAAACGTGTATCTGACCCAACATTCGACATGGATGCTGCAATTCTCAATGCTGACTCCGTATGGGATTATCAGTTTTATCGTTATGACGCAAAACAACCAAATCAGCGTGGACGTATTGAACTTCATGTTAAGGATACAATTAGATATTTCTTACCAGCCAAAGTATTTATTGAAGTAGAAGGTGAAATTATAGAAACAGATGATACAAATTAAAGAATTGGTGATAAAGATTTTTTTAAGCAATGGAATAATACCATTCTTTAACAGCGTCACATACATGATTGACAAAAGAAAATGTTGAGTAGTGTCTTGAAAATGATGATATTGCTAAATGAATAATCGGTTTAGCAATATATTCTGATGAGTACACAAGATCAACTGGTCCGTCAGTGATGTTTGCAAAAGATACCACTGATCAACCAGAGAACAATGATGGGGAAATCAATGCAGCTGGAATTCAAGTTGCATTGACGAATGAATATATTTACTATGGATTCACCTCACTTAGATCAATGTTGAACCACTTCGTAGTATTTTCATGTGCAATTTCACTATCTCACATCTTTGTTTTTGTAGAAATTTTAGAAACGTTAATCTCGGAGTTAAGCACACAGTAGTTCTTATACGATAAACCACCGACAATGATGCAATCTGGCTACCCAAAACATAACTCTCGTTATGGATCCCTAATTACCGAGTAGTTGCTGTTATATTCAGAGACAAAGCGATGTTACTTGAAGGCACTGGTGGACGAATGAGTCATTGATGCTTCAGTTGAAAATATGTAATATGTTCTGAATATATAATTAAATCGCTAATAATAGGCCTATTATAAAATATCATATCATGTAGTAATGTAAATATGACCCCGGGTCAGATGAAAAAACTACAAACCGCGTCAGTGAAAATGTCTGGAACCACAATAACTCTGAAAGAACAAACAAATTACAGGTGGTCAAAATAAGCTGTCACTGATAGAACATGACAAGACCGGAATACGAATTACTCTATGCGCGGGTGCTATTTCTGATTTATCTAAATCAGGTGGTATATTTCCACTTCTTGCGGCTATACCAGCGCTAATAGCTACTGCCTCCCCAGCTGTCGCAAAAGCGGGAATTGCAGCACGCAAACTAAACCAGGAAGACGTCAAAAAAAAAAGCAACAGTATGCCTCAACCGGGTCGTCTACGATTGCTGGCCTCACAATACGGAATGGGTAAAAGACCACCAGGAACCCCTCCCTCCCAATAGTATGGAATGGATCAGATACTTCCAGAAACAGTTCGATAGTTAAAAACAATAGGTATTTATATCGATGTCATATTTTGATTTAATTAATGTCACTACAAAACTAAATATAAATACTTTAGAGGTGTTTTTGTGCGTTAACAGTTACGTTCGAGACTAAACAATATTGAAATCGGTATCATTAATCTTGACGCTAGTTCTGGCCCAGGAACTCATTGGGTTGCATACGTGATTGATCCACGTGAAATTGTTTATTTTGATTCGTATGGACTTGTACCATACAAATATAATTTTATGATCAGGTATTCAACATTACCAACACAAACAATGAAAGGTCTGCCAATATGTGAACATGTGAACAATACGCATTTGAGAATGATATAATGTATAATACGAAAAAATTCAGAATGCATGGTGTTTCAGCCAACTTCTTTCAAATTATCATCTCCTCCCACTGTACTTATTAAAGGCAATGCTCTTACCTATGTCAACATTTAAACTTATTTAGGTCATATTTTGAAATCCATCGGTCTGATAATGAACATATAATGAGACATTACCGATCTCTGTGTACAAGAACAAACATGCTTCTAATTCAAGAATTGTTCATTAAATAATTCAAAATTAGATAATTCAAATCTTATTACTGCACCATGTATTGCGCTCGTCTGTGGACAAAATTTAGTGAATGTATGAAACGAAAACGAGTTATTGGTTATAATAATAGTCTTCATTTTGTATTAGGTCTTCCAAAGTAGATCAGTGCCTCCAACATGTTTGTTAATTATAATGTATTCAGTTTTGATGAAATAATGAGAAAGTATGTATTCTCAAAGATGACATTATATCTAATAGTAAGAACTGTATTTTTAAATCTCGTTGGAACTGTGACATTCATATAAATTCTCATATTATTTGTACATGGAACAAATTACTCTTTAAATGTGTCATTTAATTGAATTATTAATAATGCATGGCTCAGTTAATAGTTGTAGATGTTGCTGTATATTTCTAGATATGATATATATATATATATATATATATGTATATATATATATATATATATATATATATATATATATATATATATATATATATATATATATATATACGTGTGTGTGCGTGTGCGTGTGCGTTTGTATACTTTATGTTTACAATGTTTTTTATATTTATATCTATATTTTAATTTAGAGGTATGGAGGTATGGACTTTGAAGTCTGAAATAAAGAATTCTTATCGTATATTATGTGGCCGTAAAGCAATTGCTGTACTCAACGCTGTATCTCTATCAACAGCACTTCGTCCACCTCATACAGGCTAAATATAAAGTTGTAAATGAATACACATAAAACAAGTATTAAAATATAATGGACGATATTTACGGAAGATCTACTCAGAGAAAGACTTAGCAGAGTGAATATGCAACTCTTGATGACGTTAAAGATGGGCTCTCTAATATTTTGAATCTCGCGATTGTAGATCCAATGAAGTGGTTATATTTCAAGATAAGCAAGGAAAATTAAAAACGAGTAATATTTCATTGAAAGATATTATCGTCAGAATTAATGGAGTAACCGAAAACAGCATACTGGAATGGCCTTTTTTAGAACTGAATTTTCTAATCATTTAAACACGTTCTTATGTTTTCCTAGAAACGTAAATATATCCAGCAGTTATGGACATTACACTCGATGACATAAAAACAATCACCGACAACGTGGAATATGCTTCAGCGTCTAGACAAGCATTGTGGTCACCGCCTAATAAATATATTAAACATCACAGTGAGGTTACCGGGTTATACAGGTTGTCAGTGATAACATTTACACTATCTTTTACAATTCCACGGCGCTATCCACTAACAAAACCTTCTTGTTCTATACTATTACTATTACCAGACCAAAACGAACAAGTAACATATGTTCTGGAACCTAAGGATACAAGATTTGGATTGATTTATAATTTGTGTATTGAATTAATCGCTAAACTGCAACCTAATTAAATAATGAGCAGTCCAGTCAACTTGAAAAAGTACAGATACAACCAGGTGTGTGAATGGCAAAACAAACTAAAACATATCGGTGATACGTATACAGCAACATTTTTTAAAATATCGTAGACGTGTTGATGTCGTTGATAAAATTGTATATTCAGCGTTATCGCTGGGACAGGTGTATTACTATCAAGAACAACTACATTACCAGCAATGGAAATAATTCTAATAATTTGTGTTTCAGCTGCAACAACTATTTCTGGTGTTATTAATATGATTGCCAAATAAACATCTACATACTATAAAATAAACTATACAAGTACATATTAAAGTTAGATTCAGCGACGCCGGCAACTCTAAATTATACTCGCTGATATCATCAGGCCTAATCGATGGAAAATATAAAATATTGAATTCATATAAATTATTAGGATTAACAACTCAATGACTTGGTCTGATTTTTAAAATAATAATAATAATAATAATAATAATAATAATAATAATAATAATAATAATAATAATAATAATAATAATAATAATAATAATTTAATCATCGCAATAACTACTAGAATTGATTGTCTAACTGAATAAAAAAACGATGATATCACCAAGTTCGACCGAAACTGAATTTTGCGTCAATGTTCCAACTGCAATTTAAACGAAATAATTTGCGCCTGCAGAATTACGATTATAGTATAGTTTGCAAAATAGTAGATCAAAATCATTCGGTGGATTACAGGCTAATAAATCGCTTGTATTTGCAAATAAAAACAAACCAGCCAACAACGATGGTGTTGTCATTCCCGATTGGTTAGTTGTTTATATTCCAACGGGCAGTTATGAAATTGAAGTAATGAATGATGAATTTCAGCGCAGAATTAAATATATTACAGAAAAAGAATCAAAAATAGCTATTACTATTCACGAACCAACTTTGTCAGCTGAAATTGAAATAAAATCGCTTGATTAGGATATTGATATTTATCAATCATCGATCAGGTTTGTTTTAGGATGGTTAGAATTCCACCTGTTTATAATGAAATATCAGAACCGCGACGACATGATTTTACTACTAAGGAAAAAAGTTCATAAATGTTCCAAAATATCGAAATGCATGGACTAGCTTGGGTTAGTATATTGTATATAATATTTATAAATTATTTCCTTAAGCCTCAGTTAATTCAACTGAATATATATTTATTACAACACAAATATCAATAATCGATGTTGATAAAAAACTAATAATTATATTGTTTATGAAGATGATCTCAAAATATTGGCTAATGGAAATAAAACTGAAAATAGAACTATGTCACAACATTAGTGTAATTTAAACAAATATATTTTAGAGTATCCTAAAAGCGATCTAAGAAAGAAAATCATTGACACAATACAACATTTAAATCAAATTATGTCAGACCTTGAGTTTGCAAATCGAGTTAGTATTGAGAAAATAAATGATACTAATTATGATTTCGGAAATATAAAAAATAAGGATGAGGCAAATATATATTAATCATTAGAAAATAGCTGAAGCGGATTTATTCAATTGTTTACTGGCACAATTTAAAACGGACAAATTAATAATTTCACTCAATGTTATTATCAAACAAAATAATCCCATCTCCAACTATTCTAAAATATATTAATGATCCGTACGGTGGTGACAGACATTTTACAACATGGATCGTTAATATCACATCATTTATTACAGTTAATATTGTATTTGATGCAATTGATGGCAGTTATCAGGCTGATCTTGAGAAATCAATTATAGCTCAACAAGATATATTTTATATACTTTTACTACACAAGTACCTCCTGGATATTTGATTGTAGAAGAACTCATGAATGCTGACTAAATACGTTGTCACAATAATTTATTGTCGCGAATACATTTCAACCTTACTGTCCGATCCGGATACGAGTGATTAAAATAATAAACATCATTCAGATTTAATAATTTGATGGGGTATATGATACTTATAATAATGAAAATCTGATCAAAAACAAAAAGAAATTGCATAAACAATATTATCAGGTCTAATAATAAAAAACATCTAAAAGTCAAAGATAAATATTATTATCAAAAGAAGTATTACACATGTTATTAATCACCTTTGACTTTTTTTGAGGACTTCGTCGCTCTTTTTGTTTCACTTTCATAATCACCTTTGATATCGTCAAGGTCTTCGTCACTCGCTGACGTAATCTTTCTTATACGAATGTTTGTACGAATACGAATGTCTTTTTGGTATTGTGTATTTGTGTGTCTTATACGAATATCTTTGTGTTTCGTATCCGTGAGATAATTGTTATATAACTAAAGCTTGTTTACGTGCTCGTGGTTTTCTTTAAATGCCTTCACGCGACAGCGATGAATATAACGTTTCGATCAGTGACAATTGAGATTCGACAAATTTGTTCAAGTCGCACATGTATTCGTATGGATGCACACCACTTCTTGTTAGAAGGTCTGAGTTGGATGGACTGTATCGACAAGTGATTGGGAAATTATCCGAAGTTAGACTGCCTACTAACGTGTCAAAAATGAATTCATTATCTGTAACGAATTGATAAGCTGTAATAGTCCGAGCCTAAGCGTGATATATATTCCATGCCATACTTATTGGTGAGTTTGACTGCATGGCTACTGCTTGAATTAGTAAGTGGCTATCATACCCACGTTAAGCTATGAAAAACTACAGCGAATTTTGCTTTGTTTGAGTGAATTCTCAACTCTGGATTGCATGGGCTATGTGTAGCTGCTTTCTAAGCGCCAGTAATGCGACAGTGATCTTGGACTTTAGGATTGGTGGTAGAACCTTGACGTTTGTTTTGTGAATATTTAAAATTACTAAACTTGTGAACCAAGATGCCTTAGAGCGAGAGTGGTGGTTGTATGTTGTAGAACTTTCACTTCTTTTCTTCATGTACTCTGGGGATCAACTAAGGACTATAGGACTAACAGGCATTAATTAGGACTATAGGACTAACAGTCATTAATTAGGACTAAAGGACTAACAGTCATTAATTAGGACTATATAACTAATAGTCATTAATTAGGACTTTAGGACTAATAGTCATTGATTAGGACTATAGGACTAATAGTCATTGATTAGGACTATAGGACTAATAGTCATTAGTTAGGACTATCGGACTAATAGTCATTAGTTTGGACTATAGGACTAATAGTCGTTAGTTAGGACACGTTAGTCATAGTTTGCGTTCACTTGTTAGTTCTTCGTCCATTCCACAATATAGTAATAATTAATGACTATTAGTCCTATAGTCCTAATTAATGAATATTAGTCCTATAGTCCTAACTAATGACTATTAGTCCTATGAATTAATGAATGTTAGTCCTATAGTCCTAATTAATAACTGTTAGTCCTAGAGTCTTAATTAATGACTGTTAGTCATATAGTCCTAATTAATGACTATTAGTCCTATAATCATAATTAAGCCACTAAAATGGTTATATTTCAGTATAATCGGTCGTTTCGTCTTCTAAGGGATTGTGACAACTATGAAAATTTGTCTTATAACGTAAATATGTATTACATATTCAAACTTGTTTGCAAACAGTAGATGCATTCATTTAGCTTACAGCTGGAAGAAGTGATGTATGTGTAGGATGTATCTATGCTAGTGTGTGAGAAGGCACTTTCTGCAAGGCAAAAGTAAGGTTGAAGCGACGATAATCGTTAATGATATGCAAATTAGGAACTGATTAAGGAAAATGCATGTGAAATTGCATACTTTGTAAGAAAGTCTCGCAGTCAGATATGTTGGATATTACGATTATCGCTGGTCATGAATTCAAACTTAAGTGTAGCGTAACACGGTTACAGACAGCGAGTTTGTCATGCATAAATACGCATGTCCTCGTGTTGTTCAGCGGAATATATGTTGTGTATCATAGTACCAAAATTTGGCACCAACCATATCATTTGAAAAAGATGACAGGGATATCTGCTCGAGAGTAGGTTACCAACATTGTAGTGAACAACATTTCAATTCAGTATACTAGGAAGCTATGTGTTTCAACAATTTAGTTTAAAAAAAGTTACGATTCAGATAATGATCTGTAGACATGTCGGTGACAATTTAGTAAAAATAAAGTTACGATTCAGATAATGATCTGTAGACATGTCGGTAACAATTTAGTTTAAAAAAGTTACGATTCAGATAATGATCTGTAGACATGTCGGTAACAATTTAGTTTTAAAAAAGTTACGATTCAGATAATGATCTGTAGACATGTCGGTAACAATTCAGTATTAAAAACGTTACGATTCAGATAATGATCTGTTGACATGTCGGTAACAATTTAGTTTAAAAAAGTTACGATTCAGATAATGATCTGTAAACATGTCGGTAACAATTTAGTTTTAAAAAAGTTACGATTCAGATAATGATCTGTAGACATGTCGGTAACAATTTAGTTTTAAAAAAGTTACGATTCAGATAATGATCTGTAGACATGTCGGTAACAATGTAGTTTTAAAAAAGTTACGATTCAGATAATGATCTGTAGACATGTCGGTAATAATTTAGTTTAAAAGAAGTTACGATTCAGATAATAATCTGTAGACATGTCGGTAACAATTTAGTTTTAAAAAAGTTACGATTCAGATAATGATCTGTAGACATGTCGGTTGGTTACATAATGATAAACCAGAAATGATAGTACAATCAGGAAGAAAAGGCAAATATAATTAAATGGAGTCCACAAAGACTGTAACAGGATGATAAACGTAAATCCTATTACGTAAGACGTATGAACAAATGGTATTAAACTAATTTAAATTGTTCAGTTTGGAGATTATTATAAAGTTTTTCACTGACCTTATTCTCGTTTTTGTTATTGCCAAAACGATGACAGGGATATCCGCTACACCAACCATATAATTTGATAAAGATGACAGCGATATCCGCGATACCAAGCATATCATTTGATAAAGATGACAGCGATATCCGCTTTACCAACCATATCATTTGATACAGATGACAGGAATATCCGGTCGAGAGCAGGTTACAAACATTGTAGTGAAGAACATTTCAATTCGGTATACTAGGAAGCTATGTGTTTCTACAATTTAGATTTAAAAAAGCTACGATTCAGATAATGATCTGTGTACATGTCGGTAACAATTTAGTTTTAAAAAAGTTACGATTAGATAATGATCTGTATACATGTTTGAAACAATTTAGTAAAAAAAAAGTTACGATTCAGATAATGATCTGTAGACATGTCGGTAACAATTTAGTTAAAAAAAGTTACGATTCAGATAATGATCTGTATACATGTCGGTAACAATTTAGTTTCTAAAAGATTTGGATTTAGATAATGATCTGTATACATGTCGGTAAGAATTTAGTTTAAAAAAGTTACTATTCAGATAATGATCTGTAGACATGTCGGTAACAATTTAGTTTAAAAAAGTTACGATTCAGATCATGATCTGTAGACATGTCGGTAAGAATTTAGTTTTAAAAAAGTTACGATTCAGATAATGATCTGTAGACATGTCGGTAACAATTTTGTTTTAAAAAAAATTACGATTCAGATTATGATCTATAGACATGTCGGTAACAATTTAGTTTTAAAAAGTTACGATTCAGATAATGATCTGTAGACATGTCGGTAACAATTTAGTTTAAAAAAGTTACGATTCAGATAATGATCTGTAGACATGTCGTTTGGTTACATAATGATAAACCAGATATGACACTAAAATCAGGAAAAATTACAAATATAATTAAATCCAACGAGACAGGCACATAATGATAAACGTACTTCCTATTACGTAAGACATATGAACAGAGGGTATTAAACTATTCTAAATCGTTCAGCTTGGAGATTATTATAAAGTTTTTCACTGACCTTACTCTCGGTTTTATTATTGCCAAAATACATGTACGACTGTGTCATTTTGTTTCTCATAAGATGTTAATGGCCAGTGCAGGCCTCCATAGCTTTCATTAAGATATCTTCTCCAGATTATCAGGTCTGACTACAAACTATTTTATTTGCAAACAGTATAGGCAGAAAAGCAGTTTAGGTTCTATTTCTCAAAGTTTTAAACATAACCAACTTGTTCTTACTACTCAGTGGATTATTCATAAATGTTGGTGACCGTTCTGTTTCATTGCATACATATACGTTACTGATGTACAACTTCCTGGTCGGTTGACAAAAAAGTGTCGATCTATTCATTGTAAGTTATTATTTCACAAGCTTACTGAAAAGTGTTACAGCATAGTCATGGAAATAAATGGAACATCACTATTACCAACAATTAAAGCCATTTGTTTTTTATCCGGGAACCATTCCCCAAACACCCGTACTAAATTTAGCATTAACACTAATCTATAACGGAAAAAAGTGACCAATTCACAGGTGCAAACTCTCCATTTCACGGATCGCCCTGTACGATAATATAATTTACTAAATCTTAAAGATTTCTAATAGTACTTACCGTAATTTCGTTTTCAAAGAAATCCAAAGACAGCTTGAATAGCGATGTTGTTTGTACGCATTCTAATTCGGCACAGGTTAAGACGCAAATACACATTCCATTACGTCATGCACCTGACAACTAGGTAAACTAAACTAAACAAGAATCGATCGAGTTGTAGACTAATGCAGTAGTTCCTTTCATCTCGCTTCATATCTGTATGGGGCGCCATATAGAAGCAAAGTTGGTTCAACAAGAATGTTGCAGTTGAAATTTCAATGTTATATTACCGAGAATTCCAATTTCACATGTTGAATCAAATTGTAAGCGCTCAGAATTGTATCATATTTTGAGTTTTGCAACTTCATCTGTTGAATTACATAACGGTGGTTGAATGTCACATTTTATGTGTCGACGTTGTTTATTTATTTTTATGTTGAATTACAAAGTGATGATTGAAATTTCAATATTGACCAGAATTCCAGTTTCACATATTGAAAGTTTCATTTCATATGTCGCGTTTTAAAACTGTATTTGATGAATTACACAACGGTTATTGAACATTGAATTTTGTATGTAATTAATTACAATTTCAAACGTTTAATCTATTTCACTTTGTAGAATTAACCAGATTTCAAAATGAGTATGTTAGACCCTCAGGCTATAATTTTGCGCCGTCAATATGTATGAAGGTCAATTCGGCAAACAATATTTGTCACGGCAATTAATTGACATTGCCATACAACTAGTGACGCGCGCTTTATTTTTGCCAGAGCCAGTTACGTAACATTGTTCACAGCTAAGTGGTGAGATTCTTGTTCGGAACAAAGAGCATAAAAGGAGGGTCTTAAATCGGCCTGACAGACAGGTGGGAGAGGGGCGGTGTCTGATAATTATATGACCCAGCATCCAATCGGAATTGAGCAAGGAGTGGCAAACATTAGAGTTGCAAGTTTATATATATCATCTTGAGAACTAAAAGTAGTAGTGCTACAACCACTTTGCGGGAAGCAAGGACAATAAGCTACTCCGATGTCATGCGATATAGGCGCGCATTGGTTATTCCTGGAACAAAAAGAAGCTTCAGTACAGAAGCCTTTAGGGACCAGAGGGAATTACCCCAGTGTAGTTGGTCCGAGTTTCTGGGAGAAAAAAGAGAAGGAAGAATGGAGGGACAAGTTCGTAGGAAGAACCGAGGGAGACAAAGGAAAAGAGAAGGAAGAATCATACAGATGAGGAGAAACTCAGGACAGGAGAAAACGTTTACACGCTAATTCAAAGGATGAAATATTCCATCACTTGGTCGAGTGATAGGAGTTTAGTTGAATTTTATTTGAGAGATGATTGTTCTTGAATTGTATTAAATTGTTGTTATTCGAATTTCACATTTTGTGTATTCATTAATTTAACTGGGGGCTCATAGCTTTGCATCTCTCTATCACCACTTCAATTTCTGAGAAAACAAGCCAGGGTGGGTTTTCTGTATTAATTTAAATAAATTGAGAGCACCCCATCCGAAACTGAATAAGGACAACCCTCACAATCTAATTGTGTTGAAAGTTGGCGAGTTTAGATTTGTCTCTGCTGAATTACGCAACTCTATTTGAAAGTTAAATTTTAAATCTCAAGAGATTCCCATAAGTATGGAAGACATTGTTTTATGTGTATTTCTGTTTTAATCTTGCACCTAGTACTTAATTATGCTTGATCTTTGATTTTATTACGTGTTTTTTTGTAATTCTGTCATGAGATTGATATAAGGTCTATGATCCGGCGACATAAATGGCTCCCACGAAAACCCTGTCTAAACAAAATCCTTAATGATTTTAATTATGTTTGTAGTTTTTAAAACAAATCCTTATAACGGTAGGCTGCTTTCAGTTGTATTTCCTTTATTAAACAAAAAACATTATTTGGTTAGTTCCTCTGTTGTGTATGTCCGGGTGCAATAGAATTTCGTACGTAGACGCGTCGAAAGTAAGTAACTGTATTAATTTTATAGCCATCAGTGCTTCACTCATATATTATTTTCCGAGGCGCTGATCGTGGTAAGTGGACATAATATTCCCTATTCCTAAGTTAAAGATTTGTTGTTTTAGTTAATAATTTGCGTACATTTCCTAAACCAGTTTGTAGAGTCTCGACATACTTGGTATAAATAATTATGACTTAAAGTAATTCATTCTATAATATGCTCATTACCCACTTTCACCTTGGATTCTAGTTCACAGAAACGCTGTTTCTATTTGTTGTATTTTTTTTTCTTATTTGTTTATATTGAGATTCTCATCAAATATGGTATTCGCCATGATAAAATCAAACAATTCATTATATGGATCGCTTGCTTACCGATATGACATTGTTGATAAGGTTACATTCGTTTAAAGTTTACAATAAGATTTTACATAAAGTGTTTTCAAAGTCTTATATTTTCTAAATTATGGATTTGTTTATACTTGGACATGAGTAATAGCGAAGGTGCCTTTCTTGGAAGACTATTTCTCTGCAAAATGCTGGGGAAAATACTTTTGAGGCACACCAATTGTTCTTGCCACAAGTTTCATCGTCATCATTAAACTCTTATCCCATGAGGTCTCTCCATCTTTCCCTGTTCTCTACTGCCCTTTTAGAAACTGCAGATTTCATGCCTGTCCACTCCTAAAGGTTGTCTTCCCATCTTTTGTTCTGCCTACCTCTTTTCTACACCCTTACATTGTACATTGCAAGATTGCTTTTGCCAGTCCAGATGATATTGAGACAAGACCGTACCAGTTCAGTTTGCTCTTGTTTGCAGTGATCAAGAGGCCTTCATAAGATCCTATGGTTCGGTGAATCCAGTTGTGCACATCTTCGTTGGTTGATGGTCTATGTATGAGATGCCCAAAATCTTGAGGTAGTATCTCATCTCGAAAGTGTGGAGAATTCTTTGTTGATTTGATGCATCACAACCATACAGAAAGATAGGTATGATACTCGATCGCATCAGTCCGAATTTGGAACAAAAAGAAATGTTGGTATCTTTCCATATCGGCATCAATCTTATTATTGCTGTTGTTGTCTGGGCAATCCTGCAAAGTAGTTCAGGTTTAGAGCCCTCATCTATGATAACGTATGCCATGTACTTGAATCTTGTGATTCTTTACAGCTTCTCTCCTCCGACCTTTATTTCTGCACTGATGTCGTTTGTCATCGGATTGGTTTTTCGGTGTTAATCTCTATACCGTATCATGTGGAGGCTGTGCCTAGTCACTCAACGAAGCCTGCCAGTTCTTTTTACTCTCCTACAAAACCATCAAAGTCATCTACGAAACTAAGGTTGGTAATTGTTTTTACTGCGATGCTGCCAGTGTCTGAGCCGATGTACTTCCTCATAATTGCCCATAAGGCCGCATGCCATACCCTATGAAAAGGCTTTTTAAATCTATAAAGACTATAGATTCTGCTGATGCTGAAGGTATATTTGGCAAAGGAGTCTGAGATGGAAAATTTGTTCTGTAATGCTCCTTATTGCTCTGAAGCTTGTCTGCTCTTCAGCAATAATTTCTTTGATTGAGGTTTTAGTCTGTTGAGAATTATCTCGAACATGACTTTGCTCAGGTGATTGATCAAATTGACGATTCTGTAATTTTGGCATATGTAGTTTCCTTTTTGTGGAGCACGATGATTAAGGATTGAGTCCATGTTGTGGGCCAGTTTCCTGTCTGCAATATTTTGTTGCAGATTGTTGTCAGGAGTGTGATTGTCTCTTGAATGAGATCTGCTGGTGTCTAGTTTACGGCATCTTAATTTCACGCAGAATGGGGTTGTCATTAATTTATTTTGCCTGATCACACTTTATTACTGCTTGATCTCCTTGGGTCTTATGATTGTGCAATTCTGATCAGTATTAGGTCCATGGCTTGAGGATCTCTTGATCTTCTGTGAGGCATTTTCCTTATTTGTCTTGGATGGTGGTCACAGTTTATGAGTTGTGAGATCTTTTACCAGTTGATGTCATTTTACTATCGTTTCTACTCATACTGTCTTTCTATCCATGATTCATTTGATTTTCATGATTTTCCTGATCATGTCGTTTATCTCTCTGTAATTCCTACCTCCTTCATTATCTCATTATTCCCTTTTTAGATTCTGCTGATGCTGAAGGTATTTCTGGCAAAGGAGTCTGAGATGGAAGATTTGTTCTGTGGTGCTTCTTACTGCTCTGAAGCCTTCCTGTTCTTCAGCAATAATTTCTTTTCTTGAGGTTTTAGTCTGTTGAGGATCATCTTCAGCATGACTTTACTCAGGGGATTGATCAGACTGATAGCTCTGTAATTTTGGCATCGCTGTAGGTTTCCTTTTTGTGGAGCACGATGATTAAGGATTGAGTCCATTGTTGTGGGCCAGTTTCCTGTCTGCAATATATTGTTGCAGATTGTTGTCAGGACTGTGATTGTTTTTTTCTTCTCTTGCTTGAATGTGCTCTGCTGGTGTCTAGTCTGCGTCAGCTTACTTTCTTTTCTTTAGTGACCTAACTGCAATTTATACTTCTTCAAGCAGAATGGAGTTGTCACCAATGTCTTCTGTCTGATCGCAATTTAGTACTGTTGGATCTCCTTGAATCTTATGATTGTACAATTCTGATCAGTATTATGCCCATGACTTGAGGATCTCTTGATCTTCTGTGAGGCATTTTCCTTATTTGTCTTGGATGGTGGTCACAGTTTATGGGTTGTGAGATCTTTCATCATTTGATATGTCATTTTGCTATCGTTTCTACTCATACTGCCTTTCTATCCATGATTCATTTGCTTTCCACGATTTCGTTTATCACTCTGTAATTCCTACCTCCTTCATCAGCTCATTATTCCTGTTTCAGTTCTCTTCTTTTGTTGCATAGTTAAATGACATCTGTTGTGACCCAATGTATCTTTTGTAGATGATATTTGCCAATGATCTCGCTAGCTGTGCTAGTCACAACTGTGTTGGATATAGTTGTTAAGGACTCGAGATCGGTGTCTTGGCTGTCCAGGGTTATCAAAGGTACAAAGTTAACACCTATCATTGCTTGGAAGGTTTCTGCGACTTTTGTATCTTTTAGTTTTTCAATGTTAAATCTGATTCTTGGTTGGTTAGGCGTTTTGATCATTTTCAGGTGGATGCGAAAGATTGTCATTAATAATTCATGGTCACATAAAAGATCGTGTGCAGAATCGTTTTTCACCAAGATTTAATCAATCAATTGTTATTTTTAACATCTGGACTGTGCCAGATCCATCGACGAGCTACTTTGTGAGGTCCGAATGTGCTGGCTAGCACAATATTGTTGGTGGCCGTAAACTTCAAGAGCATGGGTCCTCTTTCATTTGCGTCTGCATTGCAGGAGGGTCAACATGTGCTATACCAGTTTGTCTGTGACTAAAGTCCCATCTTTGCATTCCATTCTCCTTATACAAATGTCCTTCTTGGGTGCGTTGTCAATGACATCTTGCATTTGATTGTAAAATTTCTACAGTTTGTTGTCATCATATATCTATGTACGTGCCTATGCTTGTCTGATTGTGATGTTGAAGGAATTCGCTCTCAGTCTGAGGCTCAGGCGGATGGTAAGGAGCCTGCTAGGGACTAGGCAACAACCCATGACTGTGTTGGTCTCCTCTTCCGCTGAAATAGAGCTTTTGTCCTGCACCTATTGTTATTTCGCCAAAGTTTGCTCCAGCGCACCACGCAGAGACTAATAATGTTCCAGTTTTACGTCTCCAACTCATATATAATTTCTTTAAACTTTCCCATAGTACTCAGTATATTCCTACAGGGGAAAATACTTTTGAGGCATACTAGAGATTCTTGCT
Organism: Unio pictorum; assembly: GCA_030141615.1. Classification (NCBI taxonomy): domain Eukaryota; kingdom Metazoa; phylum Mollusca; class Bivalvia; order Unionida; family Unionidae; genus Unio; species Unio pictorum. The sequence continues at coordinate 4,994,513 of JARLTB010000095.1, forward strand.
ACAAGTGTGACTTAACTCGATCCCTTTTTATAACATTATGCTACAATGAAAACATAGTTATTGTAACCGTTGACTTTAATTGAATACAAACAAAACTTATTCGATAATTTATTTCAATAAAAGCGCTATTTGTTCTTGATACGTTGGTGACGAAAATAACCTATAAAACGACCTTAAAAAGGCAAATGAAAACTTTGGTAGGTTGAAAGTGCAAATAATATGGAAACGAATGGAAGAAGTTTTATTGGCTTAAATACTTGAGGAACATGTCGATAATTAAGTGTTCTTAAATCTGTCATTACCTACTTGTAGTCTGAATATACACAGTTTTTAAAATTATATTTTCTAATGTGCACACAGATTTTGTTTTAAAAACAAATACAGTGCCCTTTAACATCGCTGTCCAAAGAATTAGCAACATGCACAATTCGACTCAACACATGATATTGGAAATCTCTATATAGAAAGTTGACCTTACAACTACTGCTATGTACCTCAACCGATAACTTGAAAAACCTGAACATAAAAAATAAAGCTTTAAACCACCGTCTTGTAATTGAACAGCTAAGATCTAAAATCTCCACATATGAAATGAAACTTTTTCAGCACAAACAACTTCATTTAACATGTGAAGTCCGAGATTCAAAAGTTAAAATCTAAAAACTTGACATTAAAATTATAATTTCTTACCATCTTTGTGCATTTCAACAGAAAAAATATATAAGCGCTACATATGAAATGGAAGTATTAACGCAAACAATTTCATTCAACGTTTGAAATTCTCGATATACTACATTGAAATTTCCACCACCTCTGCAAGCAATCGGTATAAACAACAATGGAACAGTAAACCACCTCACAATAATTCAACATATAACATTAAATTGAAATACGCAACAAATGAAACAGAACTTTCAGCACAAGCAATTTAGTTCAATATTTGAGACTGGCGCTCTCAACATTTGAAATAAAATTTCAACAGCTACTTTCTAATTTAACCTACTTTTTTCCCCAAAGGCGTCTTATACTCTGTCGATTGTGTGCTCTCTCTCTCTCTCTCTCTCTCTCTCTCTCTCTCTCTCTCTCTCTCTCTCTCTCTCTCATTAGTTATATTGGCCCCGAATAAGACCATCCCATATAATATAATATAATAACGACAAAACCTTTTATTCCGAGTCCTATTAAGACATCTTTATCATTAATTGCAATCTAATACAATTTTATTCAAATTTAGATTTTATATGGTTGTTGAAAGCTTTCATTCAAAGAAAACTGGTCATGTAGGAATTAGAACGAAGCTGTCTACAAGAAATGGTGAGTATGAAATTCAGCTTTACCATAGTACATTCTTTCAAAATATAATACAAGACAGAAATTGAAATAAAATAATGCAACTTTGTAAAATCCTAGCGCTGACACCAGCTGACAATGGTTATAACGGTTCTCTCTTTAAATATCACCTGTATAACACAGCGCCTCATATTTCCGATGTAGTTTTGGATTCCACTAAATTGGCTTCATGCCGTTATATTATTGCTATTGACATAGTAAACTAACAAAAAGGTTGTTGGCTAATTAGAACTAGTTAAACTAAAACTTTAATATTTAATTTAAGGTTAAATCCGTTAACTTTAAGACTTACATTAAGAAAATCTATGAGGTATGTTACACGTGCCGTACAGTAACATATACATATACAGTAAAGATACCAATTTGAAAGTAACATACATATATGGTGAGTTACACACACGTGCTTATGGTAGGTCACGCATATTAATGTAACACGAAGCAGGATATACCAATAGTAATAATATAAGCAGTTAATACGCAATTATCAGGACTGCTATGAACCAATGCGTTAATTTTGCAATTACAGTAGAAGGTAATTATATTCAGTTGTCCTAACTGATCTATTAATTTGTTATAACGTAAAGAAATTATGACGAAGTTATTACCAATACCTACTTGTAGTCTGAATATACACATTTTTTAATATTATAATTTCTAATGTGCATACAGTCTTTTTTTAAATAAAAAAATAAAAAGTGTCCTTTAACATCGCATGTACTGTTGAAAGAATTAGCAAAATACACAAATAGACTCAACAGATGAAATTGGAATCCTCTACCGTCTTGTAATTGAACAGCTAAGATCTAAAATCTCCAGATATGAAATTAAACTTTATCAGCATTGACAACTTCACTTAACATGTGTGATTAAAACGTTAAAATTTAAAAACGACATTGGAAATATAATTTCTTACCATCTTTGTGTCATTGAACAGAAAACAAATTATATAAACGCTACATATGAAATGTAAGCATGAATGCAAGCAATTTCATTCAACGTTTGAAACTAAAATTCCCGATAAACTACATTGAACTTTCCACCATCGTTGCAAGCAATCGATATAAACAACAATGGAACAGTGAATCACCTCTAAATAATTTAATATATAACATTAAATAATTCAACATATAATATTAAATTGAAATACGCAACATTTGACTCAGAGTTTTCAGCACAAGTCATTTGGTTCAATATGTTTGATATTTTAAATCGAAATTTCAACAGCTAATTTCTAATTTAACCTACTTTTGTCCCCAAAGGCGCCTCGTACTCTGTCGTTTGTTTGTGTGCTCTCTCTCTCTCTCTCTCTCTCTCTCTCTCTCTCTCTCATTATTTTTATTGTGCCGGAATAAGAGCATCCCATATAATATAATATAATATAATATAATATAATATAATATAATATAATATAATATAATATAATATAATATAATATAATATAATATAATATAATATAATATAATATAATAAGGACAAAACCTTTTATTCCGAGTCATATTAAGACATTTTTGTCATAAATCGCAATCTAATACAATTTTATTCAAATTTAGATTTTGTATGGTTGTCGAAAGCTTTCATTCAAAGAAAACTGGTCGTGTAGGAATTAGAACGAAGCTGTCTACAAGAGATGATGAGTATGAAATTCAACTTTAGTACATCCTTTAAATATATAATACAATACAGAAATTGCAATAAAATCATGCAACTTTGTAAAATCCTAGAGCTGAAACCAGCTGACAATGGTTATGACGGTTCTCACTTTAAATATAAAATCCAATACAGAAATTGAAATAAAATTATGCAACTTTGTAAAATCCTAGTGCTGACACCAGATGACAATGGCTGTAACGGTTCTCACTTTAAATCTCATCTGTATAACACTGCGCCTTATATATTTCCGATGTAGTTTTGGATTCCACTAAATTGGCTGCATGCCGTTATATTATTCCTACAGACATATTAAACTAACAAAATGGTGTTGGCTAATTAGAGCTAGTTAAACTATAACTTTAATATCTAATTAAAGGCTAAATCCCTTCACTTTAAGACTTACATTAAAAAAATCTATAAGGTATATTACACGTGTCCTACAGTAACATGTACATATACAGTAAATATACCAATTTGAAAGTAACATATACATATATGGTAAGTTACACATACGTGCGTATGGTAGGTCACGTATATTAAGGCAACACGAAGCAGAATATACCAATAGTAATGCTATAAGCAGTTAATATGCAATTATCAGGACTGCTGTGTACCAATGTGTTAATTTTGCAATTACAGTAGAAGGTAATTATATTCAGTTGTCCTAACTATATTAATGTTGTCATAACTTAAAGAAATTATGACAAAGTTATTACATTGACAAGTACAAGATTTACTTGTCCGAATTGACAGGAATTATGTAAATATGCTATTACTAAAGTTCACATGATTATAAGGGAATACTCATACGCATTCATATGTTAGTGTGATATCTACTGTATCATAAAGACAATGAATTTATGCTATGCAAAATGCCAACCATACTGATTGTTATTCGTATTAATGCAGTTCATAGTTTCATGAAGAAAATTCAAATGCATTCAGAGATTGGCTGTATAAAAGAAACTGTACACCTATACAGCTGAAGAGATTTAGACTTGTGCCGTAAATATCGTTCCTCTTCGACCATAAACATGTTTATCCCATCTTGAATATACTGACAAGAATACCGATATCTGCTATATCTATTTGAAGAGCGTGACGGTTCATTTCAGCGAATACTTAACATCTTAATGAAAAATTCAATAAATATGATTTGTATACAGTTTGACACATTTGTCGAAAAAAGAGTTGTAATGAACTCATAGCTTTGAAAAAATAAATACAAGTGTTCTATCCGCAATAATATTTTGAATAATCCTGAAAAATGTTTTGTGACAAAAAGACCATAAAACATAACCACTTATCTCGAATGTATTCTTACAAGTGACAATCTTTACTAACACGGCTATTTTAGCTGTGTGTTCGTACAACAGTAATGCATTTTACGGTGAAGAAACAAGAAATTCACAAAATGAAAGGATTTTAAAAATTGTTATTTCTCTTGAGATTCAAATTTTATGGACACTTCGAGAGCATGTTATAGAAAAAGAATGAAGTCGTTGTTATAGTAGTAGTAGTGTTTAACGCCATTTTTTAGCACACGATAGGCTATATATAGCGGCCAGTATTAATGGGGGAGGAAGAAACCGTGAAATTCTCTGGAAAGAACCACCGACCCACCAGAAGCTACAGTCAAATAATGTCAGATGTTACACCAAATGGAGATTCCAGAAGTCAATTAGAAGCTTTTCATACATACAATGATAAAATATCCACTAACTAAAAAGTACTAACCAAAGTTTCTGTCCTATTTAGTTCGATGGTAAGACAGTTCAATTTCAGCGAAATGCAGCATCAAATCAATACAAGTGCTTATCATTGTTGCAGACCATCATGCAAATGATATGTCGGTCAAAGGAGACTGTTCATACAGCACAAGGGTATATGAGGTCACTATGAGACCTGTTACATAACCAAAAGAACCGATATAATCCAAAGATGTACAACGCTAACCCATAACAATACCAGGAGAAATAGCATTGTAAACTATGGAATTTATGAGTAGTTTCATAAAGTGTTAAAACACACATTGAATGCAATAATTGATTTCATGTAAAAACTCAAAGTGGAAAACTGACACTTACAGTAAAAAGTAATAACAGATAATGCAATAATTGATTTCATGCAAAAACGCAAAGTGGAAAACTAACAGTTACAGTAAATGTCCAAAACATTAACGATTTTTCAACTTTTAAGTACAGCTAATATTTTCATAATACCTTTTACTCGTTGTTTCATTGCGAAGCAGACGATATTTGTATTTTCATAAGAGACTCTATACGATAATGATGCTTCTAAAGTGGATATATATATATATATATATATATATATATATATATATATATATATATATATATATATATATATATATATATATATATATATAATAACTACTGATACAAGAGCAGCATTCATGCATTGTCCATAATATACACACATATATATATACTTCCTGTTTAAAAACATTTATTAGTAAATTCTGTGCAAACCACTTAGATTTACTTTTCTTGAAAAGAAATTTACTGTTAGCAAAAACTAAAAATTTCAATCAAACAAATAGGAAATTATTTTGATGAGAGTTTCCCTATTTCTGGCATTATATTTTAATAATGTTTTGCTCATAGAAAATAAAATAAATTTAGAAATCTGATACTAATTTAAATCAACATAATTATTCACTGTGTTTTTAAAATTGGTGAAAATTAAACAACCTAAATTTGAATCAATCATTCCAAAAAATAAGTAAAAAAGAAATGGGAATTTAAAGAATTAGACGAAGGAGAGAAGCATTTACATCGAGTAATACAAACGAAAGAAACAACTGGAAGTGGTATTTCTACCTTGACGATGTCAAGGGGTAATGGTCCTTTTTCTTGTCCTAATAATAATTCTTCTGACGTAGATCGACGAGAAAATCTGACTGGAGGAATATGAGCCTGTAATAATTATCCAGAAATAATTAACGAAATATGTGATATTTGTTATTTACAGGTGGTATCATGGAATTTAGCGTTTATCTGGAACTCATTGAATAAATTGTTGATGATTACTATAGTGACTGATTGTCACAGTGATTAGATAAATAAGTAATGAAACAAATAAATTAAATGATACACCTAATGCTCAACGTGGAATAACTACCGTCACATCACATCACATATCACATCATTTATTGCAGTTAATATTGTATTTGATGCAATTGATGGCAGTTATTAGGCTGATCTTGAGAAATCAATTATAGCTCAACAAGATATATTTTATATACTTTTACTACACAAGTACCTCCTGGATATTTGATTGTACAAAAACACATGAATGCTGCCTAAATACTTTGTCACAATAATTTATTGTCGCGAATACATTTAAACATCACTGTCCGACCCGGATACGAGTGATTAAAATAATGAACATCATTCAGATTTCTTAATTTGATGAGGTATATCATACCTATAATAATGAAAATCTGATCAAAAACAAAAAGAAAATGCATTAACAATATTATCAGGTTTAATAACAAGAAACATCTAAAAGTCAAAGATAAATATTATTATCAGAAGAAGTATTACACATGTTATTAATCACGTTTGACTTCATCGAGGACTTCGTCGCTCTTTTCGTTTCACTTTCATAATCACCTTTGATTTCGTCAAGGTCTTCGTCACTCGCTGATATAATCTTTCTTATACGAATGTTTGTACGAATACGAATGTCTTTTTGGTATTGTGTATTTGTGTGTCTTATACGAATATCTTTGTGTTTCGTATCCGAGAGATAATTGTTATATAACCAAAGCTTGTTTACGTGCTCGTGGTTTTCTTTAAATGCCTTCACGCGACAGCGATGAATATAACGTTTCGATCAGTGACAATTGAGATTCGGCAAATTTGTTCAAGTCGCACATATATTCGTATGGATGCATACCACTTCTTGTTAGAAAGTCTGAGTTGGATGGACTGTATCGACAACTGACTGGGAAATTATCCGAAGTTAGACTGCCTACTAACGTCTCAAAAAATGAATTCATTAACTGTCACGAATTGATGAGCTGTAATAGTCCGAGCCTAAGCGTGATGTATATTCAATGCCATGCTTATTGGTGAGTTTGACTGCATGGCTACTGCTTAAATTAGTAAGTTTTGAAAAACTACAGCGAGTTTTGCTTTGTTTGAGTAAATTCTCAACTCTAGATTGCATGGGCTATGTGTAGCTGCTTCCTAAGTGCCAGTAATGCGACAGTGATCTTGGACTTTAGCATCGGTGGTAGAACCTTGCCGTTTGCTAAAGGAACCATCACAGACCCAGCAATGAGTGGCTGCGCAGAACTCACGAATGTTATCATTGGTCGCAATAATGTATGTTTGTCAAAAGAGCTGGTGTCAGATACATTTAGCGTTAACCTCGAGTACGTTAAGAAACACCTTAAGTGTATCATTGGGACGATACAATATTAGTGGCTCAGTTCGCCAGTCATACCTAACTGCTATGTTACAAAATCCACACGGTTGTTGGTAAGCGATATGTGATGTTTGGCTGGAGTTTATAGTGAAACGTTGAGACACTTATATCTGCCTCTGGTATATAAGGAACTTTAATCTTTCGTTGCACCGTAATGAATTAGACAATGATTTTATCAGGTGCTGTCATTATTGACAGCTGCGGTTTTTCACTAATACCACCACAGTAAAATTCAAAGTCAGGGAGCAGTTCTTGGGTGCAATGTATGCATCCAATATCTATATGGAAAAGGTCTTAAGCTCTTGCTTAATGCATTAGTCAACCATAAAAACTTTTTTATCCAGACGCAGTGTGATACCAATACTGAACTAAATATACACTCAGCCGCAACACATCAATCTGCGTTTTCTCTTAGTTGTCCATGTGTAGAGAGAGCAAGCCCATAAAATCCTTAATTGCCAATAAACACATTAACAACTATAGCAGGGTTATATATATCAAATTTGTTTAGTGAAGATTTGGTAATCTGCACTGCGAATTGTATATTACTAAAGTTTAGATGACCCAGATGCTGCCGGTATTTTCGAGTCACGTCATGTTGTCAATAGCCCTATATAACGCTGACAAAACTGCGAATTCAACACATATTTTGTCAAAATTATTTACGTTTATCTCTGACCTTTGCGGGACCCACTGTGGCGTTGCTGTTTAATTGGATCCACGAAACAGTTCACAGTTCATATGTAGAAAGATGTATCTCGACTTGAGAATATCTGTCGATACTCCATTCTGATCCTTCACTGGTGTATTTAGAATCGTTTCAATATCTTTGTCATCTTCATCATTATTGGTGTATGTGTCGTCACGGTCCAGACTGTACCTGCACCGTTGTGATGTTGTCATTTTAAATTCATCCTTGTTACGAATAAGAGTCATAACTAGATGAGCATTGTTGTTGTTGTTGTTGTTGTTGTTGTAGGGTTTAACGCCATTTTTCAGCACACGATAGGCTATATGTGGTGGCCAGTGGAGTAAGAACCCGGGAAAACCCCCGGAAAGAACCACCGACCCACGAGAAGCTACTGGCAAGCTTTCTCACATAACTTCATTAGCCGAATCTTAGACTCGAACCCACGCAGAAAGAGGTGAGATGGCAGTGATACGTCACGGAGAGCGCTTCAGACCATGCGGAAACTAGGGGCCCCTTTGATGTGTATTAAATACATGTAACAATTTATTATTTACCGGCATATTGTCACTACAAAGGTTATCTGCTTAAGGTTATCTCACTGTCTTAAAATGCATAATCCCAATCAATCCTCTGCTTAATACGACAGTAGAAAAATCCGGACTGTTTGTAAACAAATATATACATGCGACCTACGTTTAGCCCATCCCACATCCAATATCGTCTCCTGAAGAGTAAGGGCAATGAAATAAGAACAGACGCATTGCCTACTTTTACTTGCATAACTTGCATCGTCATTTTGTCCTCAGTTAATGAATTAATGGCTATAAAATGGCTAAGTAGTTCTAGACTATGACCCGTATTCACAAGTTGATCCCCAGAGTACATGAAGAAAAGAATTCGGTGAACGTTCTACAACATACCACCAACACTCTCGCGCGAAGGCATCTTGGTCCACAAGTTTAGCAAATTTAAATATTCACAAAACAAAGCTACTACCAGCCCATAGTCCCAGTACTAGAGGATGTATTCCAAGGTTTAGGGTCGACATTAGGCCGATTGGTCCGAATTGGCTAAATCGGGCGCCGCTCTCACATTGGCCCCACGCGTTAGTAAGTTGTTTAAAAACATATACAGAGAGAAACAGGCCCAGCCCTAAAACAGAGGTCAACAAGACCACCGCCTTGGGCCCTTCGCTTTCGGCAATGCAATATTTTGCTTTCGGCCTCGCGCTCTTCGCTAGGTGCTTTGGGCCGGCCACGCACATATTACGGCCTGGCCTGGAGAGAAAGTAATTTTAAAGCGACTGAAGAAAGCTTTGTTTAAAGATTTTTCCAAATTTGTGAGTGGGGGGGGGGGGGGCAAATTAGTCAGAAAAGGACCCTGCCTTTGCTAAGGTCGTTCCTGCCAAAGTTTGGAACTTTAATCTTGGAATAATGTAGGAGTGTCGCAACATTGTAAACGCACTCGCTCTCTCACAGACAGGATTACGCGATGTATGCTTTAGCTTCAAAAATAAGGGGATGAAAAACCGAAAACCTGGATAAGAATGACATAAAACTAAATCAGTCTACATCTGTACAAAAATGTTATTTGCATACGCAATTCTCGTGCTAGTTTCAGAGTGTTACATATGGTATATACATGAGGACTTCCTACATCCTATGTGGCATAGAACGTAATTGATACTGCCATACTTGTCTTATATTATACCTATATCTATATGGTTATCATTGTTTCCATATAAAAAGTGCAATTGTGGTCAGTACTGTTAATAGTGTCCAAAATTCTGAAACATTTATGAAATTTATACTGTCAACACGTTAGTCATAGTTTGCGTTCACTTGCTTGTTCACTGTCCATTCCACAATATAGTCCTGATTAATGACTATTAGTCCTATAGTCCTAATTAATGACTATTAGTCTTAGAGTCCTAATTAATGACTATTAGTCCTATAATCATAATTAATGACTATTAGTCCTATATTCATAACTAATGACTGTTAGTCCTATAGTCCTAATTAATGACAATTTGTCCTATAGTCCTAACTAATGACTATTAGTCCTATAGTCCTAAATAATGACTATTAGTCATATAGTCCTAATTAATGACTATTAGTGCTATATTCCTAATCAATGACTATTAGTCCTATAGTCCTAATTAATGACTATTAGTTCAATAGTCCTAATTAATGACTGTTAGTCCTTTAGTCCTAATTAATGACTGTTAGTCCTATAGTCCTAATTAATGAATGTTAGTCATATAGTCCTAATTAATGACTGTTAGTTCTATAGTCCTAATTAATGACTATTCGTTCTATAGTCCTAACTAATGATTATTAGTCCTATAGTCCTAAATAATGACTATTAGTGCTATAGTCCTAATTAATGACTATTAGTGCTATATTCCTAATCAATGACTATTAGTCCTATAGTCCTAATTAATGAATATTAGTTCTATAGTCCTAATTAATGACTGTTAGTCCTTTAGACCTAATTAATGACTATTAGTGCTATAGTCCAAATCAATGACTATTAGTCCAATAGTCCTAATTAATGACTATTAGTTCAATAGTCCTAATTAATGACTGTTAGTCCTTTAGTCCTAATTAATGACTGTTAGTCCTATACTCCTAATTAATGAATGTTAGTCATATAGTCCTAATTAATGACTGTTAGTTCTATAGTCCTAATTAATGACTATTCGTTCTATAGTCCTAACTAATCATTATTAGTCCTATAGTCCTAAATAATGACTATTAGTCCTATAGTCCTAATTGATGACTATTAGTGCTATATTCCTAATCAATGACTATTAGTCCTATAGTCCTAATTAATGAATATTAGTTCTATAGTCCTAATTAATGACTGTTAGTCCTTTAGTCCTAATTAATGACTGCTAGTCCTATAGTCCTAATTAATGAATGTTAGTCATATAGTCCTAATTAATGACTGTTAGTTCTATAGTCCTAATTAATGACTATTCGTTCTATAGTCCTAACTAATGATTATTAGTCCTATAGTCCTAAATAATGACTATTAGTCCTATAGTCCTAATTAATGACTATTAGTGCTATATTCCTAATCAATGACTATTAGTCCTATAGTCCTAATTAATGAATATTAGTTCTATAGTCCTAATTAATGACTGTTAGTCCTTTAGACCTAATTAATGACTATTAGTGCTATAGTCCAAATCAATGACTATTAGTCCTATAGTCCTAATTAATGACTCTTAGTTCTAAAGTCCTAATTAATGACTGTTAGTCCTTTAGTCCTAATTAATGACTGTTAGTCATATAGTCCTAATTAATGAATGTTAGTCATATAGTCCTAATTAATGACTGTTAGTCCTATAGTCTTAATTAATGACTGTTAGTCCTATAAAAGCAGGTTACCATCATTGTAGTGAACAACATTATAATTCAGTATACTAGGAAGCTATGTGTTTCAACAATTTAGTTTTTAAAAAGTTACGATTCAGATAATGATTTGTAGACATGTCGGTAACAATTTAGTTTTAAAAAGGTACGATTCAGATAATGATATGAAGACATGTCGGTAACAATTTAGTTTTAAAAAAGTTACGATTCAGATAATGATTTGTAGACATGTCGGTTGGTTACATAATGATAAACCAGAAATGACACTAAAATCAGGAAAAATGACAAATATAATTAAATCCAACGAGGTAGGCACATAATGATAAACATACTTCCTATTACGTAAGACACATGAACAGACGGTATTAAACTATTCTAAATTGTTCAGCTTGGAGATGATAATAAAGTTTTTCACTGACCTTACTCTCGGTTTTATTATTGCCAAAATACATGTACGACTGTGTCATTTAGTTTCTCATAAGATTTTAATGGCCAGTGCAGGCCTCCATACCTTTCATTAAGATATCTTCTCCAGATTATCAGGTCTGACTACAAACTATTTTATTTGCAAACAGTATAGGCAGAAAAGCAGTTTATGTTCTATTTCTCAAAGTTTTAAACATAACCAACTGTTTTCTTACTACTCAGTGGATTATTAATAAATGTTGGTGACAGTTCTATTTCATTACATACAAATACGATACTGATGTACAACTTCCTGGTCGGTTGACAAGAAAGTATCGATACTTTCATTGTAAGTTATTATTTCACAAGCTTACTGAAAAATGTTACAGCATAGTCATGGAAATAAATGGAACATCACTATTGCCAACAATTAAAGCCATTTGTTTATTATCCGGGAACCATTCCCCAAACACCCGTACTTAATTTAGCATTAACACTAATCTATAACGGAAAAAGTGACCAATTCACAGGTGCAAACAGTACACATCCCACTCTCCATTTCACGCATCGTCCTGTATGATAATATAATTTACTAAATCTTAAAGATTTCTAATAGTACTTACCGTAATTTCGTTTTCAAACAAATCCAACGACAGCTTGAATAACGATGTTGTTTGAAAGCATTCTAATTCGGCACAGGTTAAGACGCAAATACACAATCCATTACGTCATGCACCTGACAACTAGGTATACTAAATTAAACAAGAATCGATCGAGTTGTAGACTAATGCCGTCGTTCCTTTCTTCTGGCTTCATATATGTTTGGGGCGCCATAGCGGCCACAATCTGGTTTAAACAAGAAAGTTGCAGTTGAAATTTCAATGTTATATTACCGAGAATTCCAATTTCACATGTTGAATCAAATTGTTGATGCTCAGAATTGTATCATATTTTGAGTTTTGCAACTACATCTGTTGAATTACATAACGGTGGATGAATGTCACATTTTATGTGTCGAGGCTGTAGATTTATTTTTATGTTGAATTACAAAGTGATGGTTGAAATTTCAATATTGACCAGAATTCCAGTTTCACATATTGAAAGTTTCATGTCATATGTCGCGTTTTAAAACTGTATTTGATGAATTACAAAACGGTTATTGAACATTGAATTTTGTATGTAATTAATTACAATTTCAAAAGTTTAATCTATTTCACGTTGTAGAATTAACCAGATTTTAAAATGTGCATGTTAGACGCTGAGGCTATAATTTTGCGCCGTCAATATGTATGAAGGTCAATTCGGCAAACAAAATTTGTCACGGCAATTAACTGACATTGCCATACAACTAGTGACGCACGCTTTATTTTTGCCAAAGCCAGTTACGTAACATTGTTCACAGCTAAGTGGTGAAATTCTGGTTCGGAACAAGGAGCATCAAAGGAGGGTCTTAAATCGGCCTGACAGACTGGTGGGAGAGGGGCGGTGTCTGATATTAATATGACCCAGCATCAAATCGGAATTGAGCAAGGCGTGGCAAACATTAGAATTGCAAGTTTAAATCTATTATCTTGAGAACTAAAAGTAGTTGTGCTACAACCACCTAGCGGGAAGCAAGGACAATAAGCTACTCCGACGTCATTCGATATAGGCGCGCATTGGTTATTCCTGGAATAAGAAGAAGCTTCAGTACAGAAGCCTTTAGGGACCAGAAGGGATTATCCCAGTGTAGTTGGTCCTAGTCTCTGGGAGAGAAAAGAGAAGGAAGAACGGAGGGACAAGTTCGAAGGAAGAACGGAGGGAGACAAAGGAAAAGAGAAGGAAGAATCATACAGATGAGTTGGAACTCAGGACAGGAGGAAACGTTTACACGCTAATTAAAAGGATGAAATATTCCGTCACTTGGTCGAGTTATAGGATTTTAGTTGAATTTTATTTGAGAGATGATTGTTCTTGAATTGTATTAAATTGTTGTTATTTGAATTTCACATTTTGTGTATTCATTAATTTAACTGTCGGCATCGCTGACTGGGGGCTCAGAGCTTTGCATCTCTCTATCACTACTTCAATTTCTGAGATAACAAGCCAGGGTGGGTTTTCTGTATTAATTTAAATAAATTGAGAGTACCCCATCCCAAACTGAATAAGGACAACCTTCACAATCTAATTGTGTTGAAAGTTGGCGAGTTTAGATTTGTCTCTGCTGAATTACACAGCTGTGGTTGAAAGTTAAATTTAAAACCTCAAGAGATTCCAATAAGTATGGAAGACATTGTTTTATGTGTATTACTGTTTTAATCTTGCACCTAGTTTTCAATTATGCTAAATCTTTGATTCTATTACGTGTATTTTGTAATGCTGTCATGAGATTGATATAAGGTCCATGATCCGGCGACATAATTGGCTCCCACGAAAACCCTGTCTAAACAAAACTCTTAATGATTTTAATTATGTTTATAGTTTTTAAAACAAATCCTTATAACGGTAGGCTGCTTTCAGTTGTATTTCCTTCAGAAAAAACATTATTTAGTTAGTTCCTCTGTTGTTTATGTCCGGGTGCAATAGAATTTCGTATGTAGATGCGTCGAAAAGTAAGTAACTGTATTAAATTTATAGCCATCAGTGCTTCACTCATATTGTCTTTCCGAGGCGATGATAGTGGTAAGTGGACATAATATTCCCTATTCCTAAGTTAAAGATTTTTTGTTTTAGTTAATAATTTCCTAAACCAGTTTGTAGAGTCTCGACATACTTGGTATAAATAATTATGACTTAAAGTAATTCATTCTATAATATGCTCACTAGCAATTTGGATTCTAGTTCACAGAAACGCTGTTTCTATTTGTTGTTTTTTTTCTTTTTCTTATTTGTTTATATTGAGATTCTCATCAAATATGGTATTCGCCATGATAAAATTAAACAATTCATTATATTAATCGCTTGCTTACCGATATGACATTGTTGACAAGGTTACATTCGTTTAAAGTTTACAATAAGATTTTACATAAAGTGTTTTCAAAGTCTTATATTTTCTAAATTCCTTTATGGATTTGTTTATACTTGGAAATGAGTAATAGCGAAGGTGCCTTTCTTGGAAGACTATTACTCTGCAAAATGCTGGGGAAAATACTTTTGAGGCACACTAATTTTTCTTGCTACAAGTTTCATCGTCATCATCAAACACTTATCCCTTGAGGTCTCTCCATCTTTCCCTGTTCTCTACTGCCATTTTAGAAACTCCAGATTTCATGCCTGTCAACTCCTTGAGGCTGCCGTCGCATCTTTTGTTCTGCCTACCTCTTTTCTGCACCCTTACATTGTACATTGCAAGATTGCTTTTGCCAGTCCAGATGATATTGAGACAAGTCCGTACCAGTTCAGTTTGCTCTTGTTTGCAGTGGTCAAGAGGCCTTCATAAGATCCTATGGTTCGGTGAATCCAGTTGTGCACATCTTCGTTGGTTGATGGTCTATGTATGAGATGCCCTAGATCTTGAGGTAGTATCTCATCTCGAAAGTGTGGAGAATTCTTTGTTGATATGATGCATCACAAGCTACAGAAAGATGGATATGACAATCGACCGCATCAGTCCGAATTTGGTACAAAAAGAAATGTTGGTATCTTTCCATATCGGCATCAATCTTATTATTGATGTTGTTGTTTGGGCGATCCTGCAAAGGAGTTTAGGTTTAGAGCCCTCATCTATGATAAATTATCCCTTGTACTTGAAGCTTGTGATTCTTTACAGCTTCTCTCCACCGACATTTATTTCTGAACTGATATCGTTTGTCATCGGTTTGGTTTTTCGGTGTTAATCTCTATACCGTATCATGTGGAGGTTGTGCCTAGTCACTCAACGAAGCCTGCCAGTTCTTTTTACTCTCCTACTAAACCATCAAATTCATCTGCGAAACTAAGGTTGGAGATAGTTTTCCCTGCGATGCTGCCAATGTCTGAGCCGATGTACGTCCTCATAATTGCCCATAAGGCCGCATGCCATAAGCTATGAAAAGCCTTAATAAATCTATAAAGACTATTTAGATTCTGCTGATGCTGAAGGTATTTCTGGCAAAGGAGTCTGAGATGGAAAATTTGTTCTGTGGTGCTTCTTACTGCTTTAAAGCCTTCCTGTTCTTCAGCAATAATTTCTTTGCTTGAGGTTTTAGTCTGTCGAGAATCATTTACAGCATGACTTTACTCAGGTGATTGATCAGACTGATGGCTCTGTAATTTTTGTGATTGTCTCTTCCTCTCCTGCATTAATGAGCTCTGATGGTGTGTAGTCTACGTCAGCTTCATTTCTTTTCTTTAGTGACCTAACTGCAATTTATACTTCTTCACGCAGAATGGGGCTATCACCAATGCCTTCTGTCTGATCGCAGTTTAGTACTGTTGGATCTCCTTGGGTCTTATGATTGTACAATTCTGATCAGTATTATGTCCATGGCTTGAGGATCTCTTGACCTTCTGTGAGGCATTTTCCTTATTTGTCTTGGATGGTGGTCACAGTTTATGAGTTGTGAGATCTTTTACCAGTTGATGTCATTTTACTATCGTTTCTACTCATACTGTCTTTCTATCCATGATTCATTTGCTTTCCATGATTTTAATGATCATATCGTTTATCTCTTTGTAATTTCTAACTCTTTCATGATCTCATTTTTCCTTTTGTCAGTTCTCTTCTTTTGTCGCATAGTTAAATGACATCTGTTGTGACCCAATATTTCTTTTTTAGACGATATTTGCCAATGATCTCGCTAGCTGTGCTAGCCACAACTGTGTTGGATGTAGTTGTTAAAGGCTCGAGATCGGTGACTTGGCTGTCCAGGATTATCAAAGGTACAAAGTTAACACCAAACATTGCTTGGAAGGTTTCTTCGACTTTTGTATCTTTTAGTTTTTCAATGTTAAATCTGATTTTTGGTTGGTTAGGCGTTTTGATCATTTTCAGGAGGATGTGAAAGATTGTCATTAATAATTCATGGCCACTTAAATAATTTTGTGCAGAATCGTTTTTCACCAGGATTTAATTAATCTGGTTGTGATTTCTAACATCTGGCCTGTGTCAGATCCATCTTCGAGATTCTTTGTGAGGGCCGAATGTGCTGGCTAGCACAAGATTGTTGTAGGCTGCAAACTCCAAGGGCGTGGGTCCTCTTTCATTTGCGTCTGCATTGCAGAAGGGTCCATATGTGCTTTACCAGTTTGTCTGTGATTAAAGTCCCACCTTTGCATTCCATTCTCCTTGTACAAATGTCCTACTTGGGTGAGTTGTCAATGACATCTTGCATTTGGTTGTAAAATTTCTACAGTTTGTTGTCATCATATATCTATGTACGTGCCTATGCTTGTCTGATTGTGATGTTGAAGGGATTCGCTCTCAGTTTGAGGCTCAGGCGGATGGGAAGGAGCCTGCTAGGGACTAGGCAACAACCCATAATGTTGTTCACAATGCCCTTGTGGACAAGAAATCCAACACCATGACTGTGTTGGTCTCCTCTTCCACTGAAATTGGGCTTATGTCCTTCGCCTATTGTTATTTCACCAAAGTTTGTTCCAGCGCACCACGCAGTGACTAATAATGTTCAAGTTTTACGTCTCCAACTCATGTGTACTTTCTTTAAACTTTCCCATAGTAATCAGTATATTCCCACAGGGGAAAATACTTTTGAGGCATACTATTTGTTCTTGTTACAAGTGTAAAACAGAGTATGAATGTTTTGCCACACACATGCCTGAAAATTAAACACCATCACTTTTTTATAACATTATGCTACAATGAATACATAATTATTGTAACGTTTGACTTCAATTGAATACAAACAAAACTTATTCGATAATTTATTTTAATAAAAACGCTATTTGTGCTCGATATGTTGGTGACAAAAATTAACAATAAAACGATGTTAAAAAGGAAAATGAAAACTTTGGCAGGTTGAAATTGCATAGAATATGGAAACGAATGGTATAAGTTTTATTTTCTTAAACACTTGAGGAACATGTCAATAATTAAGTGTTCTTAAATCTGCCAATACCTACTTGTAGTCTGAATATACAAATTTTTTTAATATTATAATTTCTAATGTGCATACAGTTCTTGTTTTAAAACGAATAATGTGTCCTTTAACATCGCATGTACTGTTAAAAGAATTAGCAGCATGCACAATTAGACTCAACACATGATATTGGAATTCTTTACATAGGAAATTGACCTTTCAACTACTGCTATGTAACTCAACCAATAACATGAAAAACCTGAACATAAAAAATATAGCTATCAACCTCCGTCTTGTAATTGAACAGCTAAGATCTAAAATCTCCAGATATGAAATTAAACTTTTTAAGCACAAACATCTTCACTTAACATGTGAAGTCCGAAATTTGACATACAACTTTGAAATATAACCACAGCTGTGCGATTAAAAAGTTAAAATCTAAAAATTTAACATTGGAAATAGAATTTCTTACCATCTGTAATTGAACGGAAAACAAATTATATAAACGCTACCTATGAAATGGAAGTATCCACGCAAACAATTTCATTTAACGCTTGAAACTAAAATTCCCGATAAACTACATTGAAATTTCCACCATCACTGCAATCAATCGATATAAATAACAACGGAACAGTCAATCACCTCACAATAATTCAACATATAACATTAAATTGAAATGTGACATGTGACACAGAACTTTCAGCATACGTCATTTGGTTCAATATGTGAAACTGGCGCTTTCAACATTTGAAACCGAAATTTCAACAGCTACTTTCTAATTTAACCTACTTTTGTCCCCAAAGGCGCCTCATGCTCTGTCGTTTGTTTCTCTTTCTCTCTCTCTCTCTCTCTCTCTCTCTCTCTCTCTCTCTCTCTCTCTCTCTCTCTCTCTCTCTCTCTCTCTCCCATTATTTCTATTGTGCCGGAATAAGACCATCCCATATAATATAATATAATATAATATAATATAATATAATATAATATAATATAATATAATATAATATAATATAATATAATATAATATAATATAATATAATATAATATAATATAATATAATATAAAATGATATGATATGATATGATATGATATGATATGATATGATATGATATGATATGATATGATATGATATGATATGATATGATATGATATGATATGATATGATATGATATGATATGATATAATACAATACAATTCAATACAATACAATACAATACAATACAATACAATACAATACAATACAATACAATATAATATAATATAATATAAGGACAAAATCTTTTATTCCGAGTCTTATTAAGACATTTTTGTCATGAATCGAAATCTAATACAATTTTATTCAAATTTAGATTGTATTTGGTTGTCGAAAGTTTTCATTCAAATAAAACTGACCGTTTCAGAATTAGAACGAAGCTGCCTACAAGAGGTGGTGAGTAAGAAATTCAACTTTACCATAGTACATCCTTTAAATATATAATACAATACAGAAAATGAAATAAAATAATGCAATTTTGTAAAATCCTAGCATTGACACCAGATGACAATGGCTATTACGGTTCTCACTTTAAATATCATCTGTATAACACTACGCCTCTTATATTTCCGATGTAGTTTTGGATTCCACTAAATTGACTGCATGCCATTATATTATTGCTACTGACATAGTAAACTAACAAAAAGGTTGTTGGCTAATTAGAACTAGTTAAACTGTTACTTGATTTCGTAAACTATTGGATGTGTTCTTAATCACTGTAGTGAGACACCATTGTTATAATATACCTAAATATAAGTCTGCCTCGCAACAGTGCATATGTGGCTCCTTTAACAGCTTTATACAGACTTAGAGGGCACATTAGATCAATGTGTTGCTATCTGTGATATGCTAGCTCTGTTTAAATACAAACATAATATATTACCTCTGATTAGTGTGCCAGACTTGCGATGACAAAGTGCGTGTTTGAATCCTAGCACCGTACCTGCCCGTATTGGCTACCAGGGTATGTCTCTCAGCAAAGCATTTACCCCTATTCCCTCAATATGCACGACGTCACCTTCGTACATTGTTGCACCATAAAACTCAAACCCAAAACAAATTTTTTGCATATGGATTTTTTTCTAGGGTTGGGGGTGAGGTACCCTACAGTGATACATACATATACAGTAAGTATACCGATTTGAAAGTAACATATACATATATGGTGAGTTACACATATGTGCTTATGGTAGGTCACGCATATTAATGAAACACGAAGCAGAATATACCAATAGTAATGGTATAAGCAGTTAATATGCAATTATCAAGACTGCTATGTGCCAATGCGTTAATTGTACAATTACAGTAGAATGTAATTATATTCAGTTGTCCTAACTGATATATTAATTTGTCATAACTTAAAGACATTATGACAAAGTTATTACATTGACAAGTGCAAGATTTACTTGTCCGACTTGACAGGAATTATGTAAATATGCTATTACTAAAGTTCACATGATCATAAGGGAATACTCATACGCATTCATATGTTAGTGGGATATCTACTGTATCATAAAGACAATGAATTTATGTTATGCAAAATGCCGACCATACTGATTGTTATTCGCATTAATGCAGTTAATAGTTTCATGAAGAATATTCAAATTCATTTAGATATTGGCTGTATAAAAGAAGCTGTACGCTAATACAGCTGATAGGATTGAGTCTTGTGCCGTAAATGTCGTTCCTCTTCGACCATAAACATTTTTTTTATACAATCTTGAATACACTGACAAGAATACCCGACATCTGCTTTATCTATATGAAGAGCATCACAGTTCATTTCAGCGAATACTTTACATCGAAAAGAAAAGCTCGCTATATATGATTTTTATACAGTTTGACAGATTTGTCGAAAAACGAGTTGTAATGTACTCAAAACTTTGAAAAAATAAATACAAGTGTTCTATCCCCAATAATTTTCTGAATCATCCTGACTAATGTGTTGTGACAAAATGACCATAAGACGTGAACACTGATCTCGAAAGTGTTCTCAAAGTTACAATCTTTACTTAAATTGCTATTTTACAGTGAGGAAACAAGAAATTCACAAAATGAAAGGATTTTTTTTAAAAAAATGTTATTTCTCTGGAGATTCCATTTTTATGGAAGCTTCGAGGGCATGTTATAGAAAATCAATCATGTCGTTGTTGTTGTAATTGTAGTGTTTAACGCCATTGTTCAGCACACGATAGTCTATACATATCGGCCAGTATTAATGGTGGAGGAAGAACCCGTGAAAATCTCAGTAAACAACCACCGACCCACCAGTAGCTACTGTCAAACAATGATGTCAGATATTACACCAAATGGAGATTCCAGAAGTCAATTAGTAGTTTTTAATACATACGAAGAAGGGATAAAATATGCACTTGGCAAAAGACAATTGTAAAGAAATAACTTAAAGTACTAACCAAAATATTTGCCATATTTAACTCGATGGTAAGACAGTTCAATTTCAGCGAAATGCAGCATCAATGCTAGTGTCTATCATTGTTGCAGGCCATCATGGCCATCATGCAGGCCATCATGCAAATGATATGTCTGTCAAAGTAGACTGTTCATGCAGCACAAGGGTATATGAGGCCACTACGAGATATATTACATAACCAAAAGAATCGATATAATCCAAAGATGTACAACGCTAACCATAACAATACCAGGAGAAATATTGTAAATTATGGAATTTATGAGTAGTTCAATAAAGAGTTAAAACATACAGAGAATGCAATAATTGATTTCATGCAAAAACTCAAAGTAAAAAACTGACACTTACAGTAAAAGACCGGTCACTTCA
Source organism: Unio pictorum (assembly GCA_030141615.1). NCBI lineage: Eukaryota > Metazoa > Mollusca > Bivalvia > Unionida > Unionidae > Unio > Unio pictorum. The sequence continues at coordinate 5,016,270 of JARLTB010000095.1, forward strand.
CAAAACGTTATTTGGTATTGCAAATGTTATAGAATTTGAAAACTAATACATGAAGGCTGTTCTTAAGATGTATGAAAAATAGATTGCTGAGTTGCAATAAAGCTGATCTGCCAGAAGACATGGAAACCATTTAAAAGTAAACATGTGCATGTTCATTGACACTTAACACAGGCCGAGAAACATGTCTAAGAAAATATTTAGAACAATTTACCATTATTCGAAAGGCTGAAAGAACCATATAAAGAAAACGCTGTACAGTTCTTGCGATAGCTACTGCTAAATGGATGACCATTTTAAATGTTGCTATGTCTATGAAAGCATTTGAAAATGGATGAGTTGGTAGAACACTTGGCAATAACCCTACATCAGGAGGAAAAATCGAATAAGTCGTCGACAAAACTGAAAACCGCTTAAAACCGGTAAATATTGATAATTATCATTTTACTGAAAATAAAATCAGCAGCAGCAAGGGACAGAATTATTGGCAGAGTTACAAGCTGGTTTTTAAAATATGTTTCTTTCCATGCTGAATATATTAGTATGCTTCGTTTTATTTTATTTAAATGAATTTCTTAGTTGTATTTCTAAAACAAAATAACGGAAACCGCATCAGATTAGAGAAGCCATATGTAGTGGGGCTAAATATTTCTTTCAAAGATCATCTCCATATGCAAATAATCTAGTTTAAAAAATGTGAATTTCATCTCTGCAAGTGTTGCACTGTGCTTAACGAAGTGTATACATACTTTTGGTGCACGTATCATACATACATTTTACCATGGGCTATCGTTGGATATGACAACAATGTGAGCGGTATTTAAAAAGTTCTGAATATTTATTTTTATTTTTTACCATTGAGCTGACTAATAAATGTAATACCAAATCGATATGCAACATATCTTTATATATATAATGATCTGCAGCAGTGTGTGAAGTATGATGTAATGTAGGTAAATGTGAATGACGTAAGCATGTCGGGGACATGTGTACGTGATATTGATTTTTAACGTAGTTTTAACAACTTTTCAGTCATATCGCTATGATGTCTGTAGTTTGGCAATTTTTAATGACGTCTAGCACTGGGGCATCATGCTGGAAACATGTAGCGTAATGGCCCACTCAGTCACATTATCCTGATACGAGGCCGACCCGTCCTAAAACTAACCCCTGAACGCTGAGCGCCTAGCGAGGCATCTGTAAATGCTATTTGTATAGGTCTTTGGTATCTTACGAGTCTAGCTCTTACAGAAAGTAACAGTGAAAACGTGAAACCAACATGCTTTGTAAAATTTAATAAATAATTTATTTCCCTAAAATATCAAGTGGAAAATGAGAATAAAATGAAATCCAAAATTAATCAAAGAATTAAAAGATAGAAGTCCTAGTAATACAATTTCCTTAATGAAACTGAGTTTGGATCCCACTTAAATCCAAAATGAAAGACGATGGCGTCTGGTGTAACCTGCGAAGTTTTGCAGTGTTAATATTCTCTTGTTGAATTACAGAAAATATTATTCCAGTGTTTAAAGTCTGTATAAATTTCGATAAATATCCATGTCCAAGAATTAATTTACATCACTAGTATTTGTAGTGAAAACAATCATTATAAATTCAATTATTTGAAGAAAAAAATATTTGTGGAAAAACTTGTCACGAGATCTTATTTATTGAATTATATGTTTCGAATAATAGCATCTCCAACTAAATTCAAATTTTAAATAAAATATCTGATCGAGATTAAGTAAAGCTATTTTTATAACGATCGATGGTATTTTTGTTATTATTATTTCATATACGAATGTTTATAGTGAGAATAATCTCAACATACAATCTTGATGTACATGTCAAATACAAGCAAATAAATCCACTACAGGTTGAACCAAATAAACGAGTCAAACTGGTAGTGAAGCTACGTACATATATTTTATAGAGCTGTACCATCCTTGTGTAATTATCCTATCTTAATGTAAAGTCAGAAATCTCACTTTGTAATGGGGGTTTACTAGTGTAAGTCTTTTGAAAAGAAGAACTTGGTATGAACCATCGTGAAATATATCAGACCATTTTGAATTTAATGTTAAAAAGATCCTGTAATTGTGACATGAATTACGACAAAGCAAATTTGGAAGTTACTTCCATATAACTTCGATAGACAGATAAATAAAAACAAGCTAAACATCAGTTTCATAAAAGATATTTCATTATCGCAATATGTATATCAACATCGTAATCGCAAGATTTGCAAAATATCATAAACTCTTGTATGAATTCAGTGTACCAGCATTCAATGTTCTGTTGTAAATTTTGTTTACAAAGACGGAATTGTATCGATCATGACATATAAGGATTGATCTAAATCGGATCAAACACAGAGCTTCTAAAGTGACACCCACATCAGTAAATATAACGCAAGATCATTGCAACAACGCACACTACTTGTCGAATGGGTCAGAGCTACCAAATCCATATACGTTGATATAAATCACGTCCTAAGTATGCATGTAATCTTGGTCAGTCGAACTCATTCATAAACTTGATAGTATAACCTCACAACTCTAGTCTTTTTCAACGCGGATATTTTAATATTGTCACCAGAGTGGTAATAAGCTCAGCTAGTTGGATGCAAAATCCTTCCAGTAATATACACTAATCTGGTTCATCTTGATGATATAAGCCCACATTTCAAGTTTGATCAAAGTCTCTGCCAGTCAAATGCATGATCGCATAATATATATATATATATATGTATATATATATGTCAATTTCGCTCATTATCTAACTACTCTAAAAGGTTCATGACAAGAGTCTATTTAGCTTCATTGCAAGGCTAATCAGCTAATCTTCATTGTCGTCAACACGTAGCAGGTGAAAAATAAAATCACGAATCCACTTGATGAAATCTTCGTCTTTATTAAGTTGCGTACTTTCGAAGTGCATTGTGGGGAAAATGGTAAGTTGAAGGGGACAAATACACTCGTCAACAAGAATAATGTTCAGAATCGATTTATTCTTCTTGCTAATTTCTTGGGCGATCCCAATGAAATATTCCAAGTCATCACGTGGTACTTCATTTTTATCCATTATCAAGACAATGTGCTTGCTAGACTCCATTTGTTCTGTCTGAATTTCCCACCTCTGTTTCCCGGGATCTACATTCTGGCTGTTTCTAGCGATTCTTAGCCCGAAATTCCCAGACAAAAATTCCTCTAGTTTCTCAGCTAGAACGATAGTCTTATCTGTCCCTGTTTCTTCGTCATATAGAAGAAAAATGTCAAACTTTGATTTAACTATTGAGTTTACATGAAACGCCTGTTGAAATCTTTCACCAGCGTTTTCTCTCTTTCCCATAGTGACTAAATAGAAAGCACACTCAAGGTATACCCTCAAACGAAAATTTCTACTAATTTCAGTCCCTTCTTTCTCGCTTTTGTCTAACAGTTGAGCTGCATCCTCATGACGATATTCCTTCAGTAAAGTTTTAATCTCACAACTAATTATTGTGGGATCGTTTGCTTCATCCCCACCCAATTTCACAATTTCTTGAAGAATTGATCGAGTTTCGGCTGGTCTCTCGAGTATTTCACCCAGATCTGCAAGTGCTTTCAACATCGCAACATCTAGTTCTCGGTGCTGGAACATGTCTTTTAGTACTGGATAGGACTTCCATTCCTCTTTGGGAAAATCGAGCGTCTTGCCTTCTATGGATGCTATTTTTTCTAGTGCTTTTCTCCAGTATATGACAGCATCTGTCTCCCATTCTGTTCTCCGCTCCTTATCTGTCTCTTGTTCAGCAATATCTCTACAACAGGAGCCGAGATTGTCATAGCAAGATACTTCTAGAATGGCTGTGATGCTGTCTTCCATTTTCAACGTCATCAAAAATACATCACGCGCTTCCTGCAATTTCTTTATCTGTCTCAAAAGTACACCCTTTTCCAAAGAAGCCCATCCGTTGCCGCCTAGTTCTATGGCTTCGTTTAGATGGAACAAAATTTCTTGTACATTTTCCTCTTCATCCTCTGGTATGCTGAAGACACGGTCCAACCCTTTAGCGCGTGACCTCGTTGTTTGTTTAGTGCGTGTGTGTTGTAAAGTACTATCAGTTTGTCCAGTTGAATATTTAATGATTCTCTCCCTTTCTGAAGTTGCTGACACGGACTTTTCATTTGTTTCAACAGTTGTTCTTGTCTTTGTCTGAAAAAATTCTTGTTTACTGTGATTGTGTCTAGCAGTGGCACCTTGAACTATATTACCTGAAAACGTTTTATGGCGAATACCTCTACTGACTGGGTCATATCTATCGCTGGTTTCATTGTTATAACCTCTCTTGGCAAAAAGTTTGGCTTTCAGTCTCAGCTTCAAAATAAGAGCAAGATGATGATGAGCATATGATGTATTTCTTATACTTAGAGACTTCCTCAGTACTTCCTCTGCCTTGTCTAGTTTCTTTATATACTTATAAAGATTTCCACATATTTTTAATACGTGGGAATCATCACCACATGTTTCCATTGCTAAATCAAGAAGACCTTCGACACTGATGTCCTTAACGTTTTGGGGAAACAATTCTTCTGTTAGATATTTGTTTAGGCTAACACCTTTTGGAGTTCTATATAAAAGTTCTGCGAGGGATGCCCAACATTTACCCCTCCATCTTGCTGAAGAATTGGAACAAGCAACTTCATATAACAATTCTGCCCCTCGTTTTATGCATTCATCATCGTCCCTCTTTTCCCATCCTTCTCTGGGCATGTTTCCAAAATTACATAACTTCCGATATATGATTCCGAGATCTAATTTCCATAAAGCTAAATTAATAGGATCTTTATCTTGTTCACCCATGTCACGAACTACGTCCTCAAGCATATCTTTGGACTTCAAGAGATAGGAAGGACCAAATACAGAATAGCAGTAAGCTATTTCCGCCTTTCCAGTGAGGAGTAGGTTATGCTTAGATTCTGATAATTTATTTAGTTCTTTGTTTCCTTCGCTAAGATGACCATCCTCCCGCCTCATCCAGAGCCTATTGAAAAGAGAGACAATATTTTCTTTATCTAGTTCTAAAGCTTTTATGTTGTAACTATACGCAACATCTCTCTCATCTGCACTCCAACAAAGAAAGGAAAGTATGTTATATATCCTTACTCGCTCTATAGTTGTTTCAAATTCATCGGACAATATTTTCCCCTCTAACTTCTTCTTATACACTTCTATTTTCTTGCTGCTCTTCAGCTCTTTGACTTCAAGGTTGAATGACGAGGGAAATGCTTGAAATTTTTGTTTAAACCGGGCTTCTTCTTTATCCATTTTCCATCACCCTGTGAATAATAATAATAGTAATAATAATAATAATAATAATAATAATAATAATAATAATAATAATGATGATGTTTAGTAAATACAAGTTCACACGAGATCAATTTTAGTTCCACACGCATGAATCTTGATCCAAATGTTAAATTCCTGCTGATAAGGAATTGTACAAGGAACATATATTCATTGTTTACATAGGATAACACACACGCACGCTTAAATCTATGATATAAAACTCTATGTTATAATGCATGTACTGTGGAATATTTTTTTAAGAGCAGTGGTAGTATTCTCAAAGGAATTTTTTGATACAGTTGGTCCGGACTTGTGTGCAACTGTAATCAACACTTAATCAATTAATACATAATCATAATAAATACTAGAAATGTCGTGTTTGTATGAACTGAAACAAATGTAACATAAGAAATTGCGACGTTGTCGAGTTCGATGGAAGTCAACTCTTCCTATATAATTTTAAATATATTTATGATTCATGTTGAGTCGAATATTTCGCAGAGTCGCAGAAAATTTAAATATTTTTGACGGCATAAATCAGAGGCTTGAGTGCAAACTTACTACATGCCTTGTGAACGGGTAACATTTACCGTCATACATAGCTACGGCAATATGCAAAACAGATGTCAAAACAATATATATATATATATATACATACATACAGAGAGAGAGAGAGAGAGAGAGAGAGAGAGAGAGAGAGAGAGAGAGAGAGAGAGAGAGATTACTACTATCCAAATCATCGTGATTATATGCTAATAGAATATGGTCTGTCGACTTCAACAATTTTTTATGATCTGACTCAGCATCAGTGGGCAGTGGATGTGGGACTGGCGTGGGAATAGGATGTTTGTAACAATTTTTAAGCTGTTAGGTTTGCATACCGTGAAACTGGTGTTTGAAATCACGGACACAAATGTCAACACGAAGGTTGTTGTTGTTATTATTGTTGTAGGGTTTAACGTCATTTTTTCAGCACACTATAGGCTATACATGGCGGCCAGTATTAATGAAGGAGGAAGAACCCGGGAAAAAACCCGGAAAGAACCACCGACCCACGAAAAGCTACTGGCAAGCTTTCTCAGATACACACATTGGCCGAATCTGAGACTCGAACCCACGCAGACAGAGCTGAGATGGCAATGATCCTTAACGGAGAGCGGTTTAGAGTACTCGGCAACTTGGGACCCCTTCAACACGAAGATAACGATCTAGATACACACAAATGTGGCCCCTGTGCTGAGACTTTGCAACTAATGAGATTTTGTACTTTGCTGTATGGGGTCATCTTATTTGACTTTGCATCTAACGCGATGGTGTTCTTTGCTATATTGGGTCATCAGCTTTTACTTTGCATCTAATGATCTTTTGTACTTTTCTGAATGGGGTCACCATTTTTGACTTTGTGTCTAATGATATGTTGTACTTTGTTGTAAAACTTAGCATTAAAAGCTTTCATTAATGGGTTTATAATTATTTTGCTTCAGTAACTTTTATTCGCAATCAACATAAATAAATAAAATTTAACATTAATCTATGATTTTATTTCAAGAGTTAAGGTTGTTACTTTTATTATTCTTATTTGTGCTGTAAATCCTCCACTAACTCTATTCTTTTTAACAATTCAATATAGCTCCAAATGAAGTGAACAAACGAAAGGCTGCATATTTTAATCAAGCAAATTGGAAATTATTTTGATGAGAGTTTCCTTATTTCTGGCATTATATTTTAATGATATTTTCTCATAAAAAATATAATAAATTTAGAAATCTGATACTAATTTAAATCAACATAATTATTCACTGTGTTTTAAAATTGGTGAAAATAAAACAACCTAAATTTGAATCAATCATTCCAAAACAAAAGTAAAAAAGAATGTGGAATTTGAAGAATTAGACGATGGAGAGAAGTGTAATGCCAGAATTTTTAGTAAAATTAATAAGATTGCAATTTTCTTTAAATTGTATTACAGCAATGTTTTATTCATTTATATTAAAGTAAGTTTCTAAAATATATTAAGATTAATTTTATTTATTTCCAAAGCACAACTATATATTAATGGAATGAAAATAGTTGCTGTGCAAGCATAAAATTGACAACGTACATCACTAGCTATACGAATGTACATTGTTGTGTGGAATAAGTGTATGATGTTACTAAAGACATTGTATGCTGTTTTCAATGATTTTCAGTAAGAACTCCCTAGCTGCTCTGTAAGAAATATACAGTTCTAAAAACCAGCCAAAATTATAAGATTACGCATTGGCGATTTTCCAATCCGGTGACTAAGGCTGAGTCTGGCCTTCGTGTTAGTGACGTGAAACAAAATGGTTCTTATCTAATGATGAACAGACGTCGCTACTGGCTTAGTATATTAAGGGATTATCATATTTGGGTCCTGACTTGCGCCAAATGAGTATAAGTAAGAGGCGTATATTGTCTAGGTCAGTCCCTTATACTTTGAAGCTAGCGGAACGTTTGTTTTTCATTACAGATGTAGCTGTCTTATCATCGTGGCGACACTCTTTTAAGAGAGCCTGAACTCCTCTCTCTCTCTCTCTCTCGTCTCTCTCTCTCTCTCTCTCTCTCTCTCTCTCTCTCTCTCTCTCTCTCTTCTCTCTCTCTCGTCTCTCTCTCTCTCTCTCTCTCTCTCTCTCTCTCTCTCTCTCTCTCTCTCTCTCTCTCCATGGATATTGACGTTCCTTAACTTACGAGTAATTCCTTTTCATAGCAAGAAATGAGAAGAAGGTTATGAAAAACTAATCACAACATACATAACAAAACTTTCATAACAAGTGACAACAACTTTTTTTTTTTACATAACAGAAGCATTTACACCAAGTAATAAAAAACGAAAGAAACAACTGGAAGTGGTATTTCTACCTTGACGATGTCAAGGGGAAGTGGTCCTTTTCCTTGTCCTAATAATAATCCTTCTGACGTAGATCGACGAGAAAACAAATCTTACTGGAGGAATATGAGCCTGTAATAATTATCCAGAAAAAATTACCGAAATATCTGATATTTGCTAACGATTATTTACAGGTGGTATCATGGAAGTTAGCATTCATCGGGAACTCATTGAATGAATTCTTGATGATTACTACAGTGACTAATTGTCACAGTGATTAGATAAATAAGTAATAAAACAAATAAATGATACACATAATGCTCAACGTGGACCAACCACCGTCAAAGTGATAAATTCGCGATTACCAATTTATAAACAACGTACGGACACGGCTTAGGTGACGTTGTTCGTAGTTAAGGTCATAGTGCTATTTGTAATGTTGCCGGTAAAGCATTTTCGGCAATAAAGGATCAATTATCACGATTAATACAACGAAAACCAACGCAAATGAAATTACCAAGTACTAAATTGATGCCTGCAAATACTAGTAACGAAATACATGAAGCTGCAAATAAAAAAGTAGCAGAAGTGGCTGTAGACGCATTGCGTCCAGAATCAGAACAAATATAACGGTTTGTCTGATAGCAGGAAGTGGTCTTCGTGTTAGACGATAACAATTATAATAACGTATCGATGTCATATTTTGAGTAAAATAATGCCACTACAAAATTAAATATACATTTTTAGAGATGTTTCTATGCGCGATCAATTACGTTCCAAACTAAAAAATATTGAAATCGGTATAATTAATCCTGACGCTAGTTTTGGTCCAGGGAGTCATTTGGGTTGCATACGTGATTGATCCACGTGAAATTGTTTATTTTGATTCGTATTGACTGGCACCATAAAGAAATAATTTTATGATCTGGTATTCAACATTACCAACACAATGACAGGTACGCCAATATGAGGCCGTGATTCAAATGCTGTACTCAACACTGTACCTCTATCAACAGCACTTCGTCCACCTCATAAACATGTACGTGAATACACATTAAAAAAGTATTAAAATATAATGGCCGATATTTACGGAAGATCTACTAAGAGAAAGACTTAGCAGAGTGACTTTTTGAAATATGCAACTCTTGATGACGTCAAAGATGGGCGCTCTAATATTTTGAATCTCGCGATTGTAGATCCAATGAAGTGGGTATATTTCAAGTTAAGCAAGGAAAATTAAAAATAAGTAATATTTCATTGCAAGATATTATTGTCAGAATTAATGGAGTAACCGAGAACAGCATAGATGTGTTTGATAATAGTGGAAAAATTAAACTGGTGTTATTATGTCAACATTATTTGATAATATTCGAAATTGAGTGCAGAAATCTGTTGATACAATATCCGGTATCATTAACATGACTAATAATAAAATTACAGATCTTGGAGAGCCAGAATTAAACGATGACACTGCAACAAAGAAATATGTCGATGATAAAAATATCCCAATAACGGACTCGTTAATAACAATCAATACTGGAATGACCTTATTTAGAACTGACGTTTCTAATAATTGAAACACGTTCTTGAGTTTTCGTAGAAACTAAAATAGAAATATTAACGAATTTTTAAAGCAATCCAGCGGTTATCGACATTACACTCGATGACATAGAACAATCACCAACAACGTAGAATATGCTGTAGCGTCTGGACAAGTCTTGTGGTCACCGCCTAATAAATTTATTAAACATCGCGCTCAGGTTAACGGGTCATACAGGTTGTCAGTGATCGGTGTTACAACATTTACGATATCTACTCCAATTTCACAGCTTTATCCACTAATAAAGTCTTCTAGATCTATGTTAGTACTGCTATATCAAAAAGGAGAAGTAACATTTGTTGTGGAACCTGAGGATAAAAGACTCGGCTTGATTTACAATTGGTGTATATAATTTAATCGCTAAACAGCCACCTAATTAAATAATGAGCTGTCCAATCAACGTGCAACATTATAGATAGAACAAGGTGTGTGAATGGCAAAACAAACTAAAACATATCGTTGATACGTATACAGCGAAATTTTAAACAAATATCATAGACGTGTAGTTGTCGAAGATATAATTGTATCGTGACGTTTTGCGGACCCAAAATTAAATCAGAACCATGTGTAATCAAGTAAGTCGGACAAGCCACTGTTTATTGTTAAACTTGACCGCAGGCTAACACCATTCCTTACGTAAGTTTGCCGTAACTAGGATAGGAAGCCGACCAATGCCGTCAGAAGTGTAATTAGCACCTTGGGCTGGAAGGATGTTTTGTACATCAAAGACAGACCAGTGAAAGTGGTCTCAATAATCTCGATAGAGAAACGGAAGGAAGAGGAGGAAGGAGAGAAGTCGGGAGGGGTGAAATCCAAGAGGAGTGGGAGGATCGAATAAAATAGATGAGTACAACCAAAGGCCAGGTGGAAAATCGAACTCACACTGAAAATCATGAGATGAAATAGGCTATCACTTGGAGGACGAGTGATTGTGTATCATTTAAATCTATAGGCTTTATTAAATTGTTTTATTTGAATTTCATCTTCGTGTTATATATAATTTAACTTTCGGCAGTGTTGACTGGGGGCTCAGAGCTGTACATCTATTTCGTCTTTAATTTAACTTAAAAAAATTCACGAGCCAGGTGGAACCTCCATAAATATTTTAATTAATATATTGGAAGTACCCCACCCCAACCTTTGCAAACGCTACATGTATATTCAGCGTCCGCTGTTATCGTTGGAACATGTATAGCTACCAACAAGAACATCATTACCGGCAATGGCAATAATTATAACAATTTGTGTTTCAGCTGCAAAAACAATTGCTAGTATTCTTAATATGATTGCCAATATATATATCTATATATAAATATAGCAAATTGAACCTTACGAATACTCAATATAGTTACATACATCGACGCTGGCAACACTAAATTATCTTGTCTAATATCATCAGGCCATAGCGATGCAAAAATATCAGATACTGAATTCACATAATTGATTAGGATTTACAACAAATCAATGAGAATAATAATAATAATAATAATAATAATAATAATAATAATAATAATAATAATAATAATAATAATAATAATAATGTCGTCATTGCAATAACTACTACACCGGATTGTCACTAGCATAACTCCATCAAAAAAAACGATGATATCAGCAAGTTCGACCAACCCTGAATTTAGCGTCAACTTTCCAACTGCATTTCAAGCGAAATAATTTGCGCCTGCAGAATTACGATTATATTATAGCTGGCCAAATAGTAGATCAAAGTCATTTGGTGGATTACAGGATTATAATTCTCTTGTATTTGCAAAGAAAAATAAACCAACCAAGACTGATCATGTTGTGACTCTCGATTGGTTGGTTGTTTCTATTCCAACGGGCAGTTATCAAATTGAACTATCCAATGATGAATTTCAGCGCAGAATGAAATATGTTACAAGAAAAGAATCAAAATTAGCTATTACTATTCACGAACCAACTTTATCAGCTTTAATTGAAATAAATTCGCCTGATTAGGGTATAGATATTTATCAATAATCGATAAGGTCTGTTTTAAGTGGTCAGAAAATCCACCTGTTTATAATGAAATACCAGAACAGCTACGAGATGGTTTTTCTACTAACGAAAAAAGTTTATAAATTGTTCCAAAATATCGAAATGTATATCCGTGGACTAGCTTGGGTGAGTATATTGTATATAAGAATTCTAAATTATTTCCTTTAGCCTCAGATAAGTTAATTGCTTATGGGTTTCCTACAACGCCAATATCAATAATCGATGTTGATAAATAAAAGAAACTTAATATGTATATTGTTTAAGAAGACGATTTCAAAATATTGGAAAATTTAAATAGAACTGAATATACAACTGTGTCCACGACGTTAGTGTAGTTATTTAAATTTATATTTTATAGTATCCTAATAGCGATCTAAAATGGAAAATCATTGAAACAATAGAATATTGAAGTCAAATTGTGTCAGACCTTGAGTTTTCAAATCGAGTTTCCATTGAGATAATAAATAATAATATTTATGATTTAGGAAATAAAATTAAAACCATTATACAAATATATATTAATCATTAGAAAATAGCTGAAGCAGATTTAATAAATTGTGTACTGACAAAATTTAAAACGGACAAATTAAAAATATCACTCAAGATATTTGATATCAATGAAATCTTTCCAAAATCGCCTCGTCGTGGAACAATAACTCCACCTCCAACTATTCAAAAATATATTATTGATTTGTACGGCGGCGACGTATTTAACCAGGAAACGTTATTATCACATCAAATATTGCAGTTAATCTTGCAGGTGATGCAATGTATGACCGTTTTCAGGCTGATTTTAATTAATCAAAATTAAGCTAAGCATATATTTTAAATTATTCTACTCCGAAAGTACCTCCTGGATATTTGATTGTAAAAGAACCCATGAATCTTGTTTATATACGTTGTCACAATAATTTATTATCACACACGTTTCAGTCTTACTGACAAATTCCGGACACTTGGTTAATTTAATACATCAAAATTTAAATTTTAATCTTTATGTGTGATCATAACGAATTTTAGGTCTTAAAGATGAGTAATATATTGGTACCCAAAACAAAGAAAATCTCATACAAACAATTTAAGATACAACCCACATATAAACTCCAAGATTGCCAAACGAAATTCACATGATACATATATAGTCTTAATTATATTCACATCACAAAACTAAATTAATTAACTCATCTTAAGGACGGCACACTAAATATACAGGGTTTATATACGTTCAACAGACAAGCACACCCTCCCCAAAAATCAACCCATGGAGAGTGCAAATAATACCCACCACAAGTGATATGGTGGGAAGGTGTGTTTCTCTGTTGAAATTCGAGCAATTAACCCCCAAAATGTAGTTTATTTATAACGAAAGAAATAGTTGTAGATTAAAGAGTTATCTCCCTTTAGGTATGTTGAACTGTGTTATACCAATGAAAACGTCAAATATAGAATATCAAACAAAATAAATAAAGAAACAGTAATTATAATATTAGTAGCAACTACCGGTGATATTTTCCTTCGACAATAACGATATTTTTCTGATATTTCTTTGAAACACCGATTTGTATATTTTATCAGCTACGCGCTGAACCGGAGGAGCGCATATATCAATATATTTGTCAGCTGCATTCATTTATTTAATTATTATGTCTTTACCAGTCCCTGTTTCATTTATATTACTAAAGTTAAGTTGACCCAGGTGCTGCCGGTATTTTCGAAGCACGTCCATTTTGTCAATAGCCCTATATAACGCTGACACAATTGCCCATTCAACACATCTTTTGTCAAAATTATTTCGTTTATGCCTGATCTTTGCGGGACCCACAGTGGCTTTGGTATTTAACTGAATCCACGAAACAGTTCATATGTAGATAGATGTATCTCGACTTGAGAATATCTGTCGACAGTCCATTCCGATCATGCACTGGTGTATTTCTAAAACGTCTTTAGAATCTTTTCAATACTTTTATCAATTTCATCATTATTGATGCAAGTGTTGTAACAGGTCCAGAATGTACGTGCACCGTTGTAAACCCACGGTGTTGTCATTTTAAATTCATCCTTGTTACGAATAAGAGGCATAAATAGATATGTATTAACAAAGGAGTCTGACGTTTTATCAATAAGTACGGCGAAATTTCTGACAACATGAATTCCTCTTATCGGTAATACAAATAAACACAGGGAGTGCAAGCGTGACCACAACCCTTCGCACGATTCGACATTTTCTCACGCGTTTTTCATCGCTTCAGAATCGCAAGAAGACTGAAAAACTACACATATACATTCAAAAGACAGTGACGTACCAACGCATAACTCTTAAATGACCATATCCTGAATCCAGTCGGGGAGTTAACCTTTGTTTTCACCATTACGGTCACAAAACCTTTTTGGAAAAATCGACCTGACGGAAGTACCCTATTCCACCAGTTTCTACCTCTACAGCGGAATCTATGTTGTGTATCATAGTACGAGGTTTTGGCACCAACCATATCATTTGATAAAGATGACAGTGATATCCGCTACACCAACCATATCATTTGATAAAGATGACAGTGATATCCGCTATACAGCCATATCATTTGATAAAGATGACATGGATATCCGCTATACCAACCATATCATTTGATAAAGATGACAGGGATATCCGCTACACCAACCATATCATTTGATAAAGATGACAGGGATATCCGCTATACCAACCATATCATTTGATAAAGATGACATGGATATCCGCTATACCAACCATATCATTTGATAAAGATGACAGGGATATCCGCTATACCAACCATATCATTTGATAAAGATGACAGGGACATCCGCTTTACCAACCATATCATTTGATAAAGATGACAGGGATATCCGCTATACCAACCATATCATTTGATAAAGATGACAGGGATATACGCTTTACCAACCATATCATTTGATAAAGATGACAGGGACATCCGCTTTACCAACCATATCATTTGATATCAATGAAAGGGATATCCGCTATACCAACCATATCATTTGATAAAGATGACAGGGATATCCGCTCAAGAGCGGGTTACCAACACTGTAGTGAAGAACATTTCAATACGGTATACTAGGAAGCTATGTGTTTCAACAATTTAGTTTTAAAAAAGTTACGATTAAGATAATGATTTGTAGACATGTCGGTAACAATTTAGTTTTAAGAAAGTTACGATTCAGATAATGATTTGTAGACATGTCGGTAATAATTTAGTTTTAAAATATGTTACGATTCAGATAATGACCTGTAGACATGTCGGTAACAATTAGTTTTAAAAAAAGTTACGATTCAGATAATGATTTGTAGACATGTCGGCAACAATTTAGCTTTAAAAAATTTACGATTCAAATAATGATCTGTAGACATGTCGGTAACAATTTAGTTTTAAAAAAGTTACGATTCAGATAATGATCTGTAGACATGTCGGTAACAATTTAGTTTTAAAATATGTTACGATTCAGATAATGACCTGTAGACATGTCGGTAACAATTTAGTTTTAAGAAAAGTTACGATTCAGATAATGACCTGTAGACATGTCGGTAACAATTTAGTTTGAAAAAAGTTACGATTCAGATAATGATCTGTAGACATGTCGGTAACAATTTAGTTTGAAAAAAGTTACGGTTCAGATAATGATTTGTAGACATGTCGGTAACAATTTAGTTTTTAAAAAGTTACGATTCAGATAATGATCTGTAGACATGTCGGTAACAGTTTTAAAAAAGTTACGATTCAGATAATAATCTGTAGACATGTCGGTTGGTTATATAATGATAAAACATAAATGGTAGTAAAATTAGGAAAAATGGCAAATATAATTAAATATAGTCCACAAAGACAGTAACAGAATGATAAACGTACATCCTATTACGAGAAAGATGTATGAACAGATGGTATTAAACTATTTTAAATTGTTCAGCATGGAGATGATAATAAAGGTTTTCACTAACCTTACTCTCGGTTTTGTTATTGCCAAAATACATGTACGACTGTGTCATTTTGTTTCTCATAAGATGTTAATGGCCAGTGCAGGCCTCCATACCTTTCATTAAGTTCTATTCTCCAGATAATCAGGTCTGACAACAAACTATTTTATTTGCAAACAGTATAGGCATACAAGCAGTTTATGTTCTAATTCTCAAAGTTTTAAACATAATCAACTTTTTCTTACTACTCAGTGGATTATCAATAAATATCGGTGACAGTTCTGTTTCATTACATACAAATATGATGCTAATGTACAACTTCAAGGTCTGTTGACAAGAAAGTGTCGATATTTTCATTGTAAGTTATTATTTCACAAGCTTACTGAAAAGTGTTACAGCATAGTCATGGAAATAAATGGAACATCACTATTGAAAACAATTAAAGCCATTTGTTTATTATCCCGGAACCTATCCGCACGCACCCGTACTGAATTGAGCATTAACACTAATCTATAACGGGAAAAAACAGTGACCAATTCACAGTTGCAAACAGTACACATCCCACCCTCCATTTCACGCATCGTCCTGTATGATAATATAATTTACTAAATCTTAAAGATTTCTAATAGTACTTACCGTAATTTCTTTTTCAAACAAATCCAACGACAGCTTGAATAACGATGGTTTTTGCACGCATTCTAATTAGGTTAAGACGCAAATACAGTCCATTACGTCATGCACTTCACAACTAGGTATACTAAACTAAACAATAATCAATCGAGTTGAAGACTAATGTAGTCGATCTTTTTTTCCGGCTTTTTCTGTGTGGGGCGCCATAGCGGCCACAAGCTGGTTCAACAAGAAAATTGCAGTTGAAGTTTCAGTGTTATATGCATAGAATTCCAATTTCACATGTTGAATCAAATTGTTGGTGCTCAGAAATGCGTATCATATTTCGAGTTTTGCAACTTCATTTGTTGAATTACATAACGGTGATTGAAAGTCACATTTTATGTCTCGAGATTGTAGATTTTTTTCATGTTGAATTACAAAGGGATGGTTGAAATCTCAATGTTTGCCCGAATTCCAGTTTCACATATTCAAAGTTTCATTTCATATGTCGCGTTTTTAAACTGTATTTGATGAATTACACAACGGTCATTGAAAATTTAATTTTGTATGTAAATGATTACAATTTCAAACGTTTAATCTATGTCACGTTGTATAATTAAGTAGATTTAAACCTGTGTAGGTTAGACACTGAGGCTATAATTTCGCGCCGTCAATATGTATAAAGGTCAATTCGGTGAACAGTAGGTGTCACGCCAGTTAATTGACATAGAACTTGTGACAACGAGCTTTAATTTTGCCAAAGTCAGTTACGTAACATTGTTTACAGGTAAGTGGTGGAATTCATGTTTGAAACAAGGAGCATCAAAGGAGGGTCGTAAAACGGCCTGACAGACTGTTGGGATAGCGACGGTGTCTGATCATTAAATGACCCAGCATCCAATCGGAATTGAGCATGGCGTGGCCAGTCATTACAATCGCAAATTTAAATATATTATCTTGCGAACTAAAAGTAGTAGTGATACAACCATCTTGCAGGAAGTAAGGGAAATAAACTACTCAGACGTCAAACGTCTTCTGGGAATAACCAGGAGGTTCAGTACAGAAGCTTTTAGGGACTAGAGGGAATTACCCCAGTGCAATTGATCCGAGGCTCTGGGAAAAAAAGAGAAGAGTGGAGGGAGACAAAGGCAAAGAAAAAGGAAGAATCATGCAGATGAGTAGGAAGGAGGAACATTTTATACGCTAATTCAAAGATGAAATAGGCCGTCAATTGGTTGAGTGATAGGGTTTTAGTTAAATTTTATTTGAGAGATGAGTGTTATTGAATTATATTAAATTGTTGGCATTTGAATTTCACAGTTGGTGTTTTCATTATTTTACTGTCGGTGGAGGGCTCAGAGCTTTGCATCATCTCTCTATCACTACTTCAATGACAAAACAAGCCAGGTTGGGTTTTCTGTATTAATTTAAATAAATTGAGAGCACCCTTTCCCAAACTGAATAAGGACAACCTTCACAATCTAATTGTGTTGAAAGTTGGAGAGTTTAGAATTGTCACTGCTGAATTACACAACTGAAGTTGAAAGTTAAATTTCCAATGTCAAGACATTCCCATAAGTATGGAAGAATTGTTTTATGTGTGTTTTTGTTTTAATCTTGCACATAGTTTTCATTTATGTGTGATCTTGATTCTATTACATGTATTTTATAATGCTGTCATGAGATAAAAATAAGGTCTATGATCGGGAGACACGACTAGCTCCCTCGAAAACACAGTCTAAACAAAATCTCTAATGATTTTCATTTTGTTTGTAGTTTTAAAAAAGATGTTTATAACAGTAGGCTGCTTTAAGTAGTATTTTCTTTCAACAATTATTTGGTTAGTTCCTCTGTTGTGTAAGTCCTGGTGCAATATAACTTTATATGAAGATGCGTCTTGGTTACTCATACATGTAAGACATAGCACATGCTGATTGTGTTTAGGTGCTATGTCTTACGATCCGAATAACGGCCTTGTATAGTGTGTTCCGATGTTGTTGACATCGGAACGGGTAGTCAAACGTTCAGGAAAATCGCACATACTTGGCAACCTATATCGACACTCTTTCACCAATTTATGTTTAATTAATATACTTACTGTGCTGTCTTTATCCTGGTGGAATCAATATCTGACACTTGGAAATAGACGCATTTTTTTGTTCAGTTGACATACATTTGAATTTGTTTAAATGCGACACTAGTCGAGGTATGCCGAAGTATATTCAAGTATGTTCAGATCGGAAAATGTTTCTTGAACGAAACTAAAGTTGCTTGCTGTTCAAATACTTGATACTTTAATACCTTCATTTCGTTAAAATAAAACGGCCTTGATGAAACCTACTTCGGCATTCCTCAACCACCATCGCATTGCAACCACTTGAAAAGTGTGTCAAAAGAAAAGAAAATTGCCTGTGTCAGATTTTGAGTCGATGACGATCACGATCAAGATAACAAAGTGCTTAAATATGTGGATGAATGTTGATATTTATTTGCCAAGTATGTGATGATCATGAAAATTTCACCTCTTATTCTCCTGTCAGTAGAGTTCAAAATACACTACACAGCGCGGTTCGTTAGGCAGTAAGACCCTGACGTCCAAAACATAAATATCAGCGTTAGGTCTTACATGTAGAACTACGTCTTGGTGTGTACCACAAATATTAGTTACTATATTCATTTTATACCCTTCAGTGCTTCACTCATATTTTATTTTCGAGCCGATGATAGTGGTATGTGGACATACCATTCACTATTCCGAAGTTAAAGATATTTTATTTCAGTTAATAATTTGCGTACATTTTCCTAAACCAGTTTGTAGAGTCTCGACCTACTTGGTATAAATAATTATGACTTAAAGCAAGTCATCCAATAATATGGTCACTAGCCACTTTTAATTTGGATTCTAGTTCACAGAAACGTTGCTTCTAATTGCTTTTTTCTCTTTTCTTATTTTCTTATATTGAGATTTCCATCAAATATGGTATTCGCCATTATAAAATGAAGATAATTCATTATGCGAATTACTTTTCCCCATATGTCATTGCTGTCAAGGTCACATTCGTTTAAAGTTTACAATAAGAGTTGACATAAAGCGTCTTATATTTCCTAAACTCCTTGATGGACTTGTTAATAGTTGGAAATGAGTCATAGCGAAGGTGCCTTTCTTGGGAACAATTACTTAGCCCTTACTAAATGCAGGGGGAAAAACTTTTGAGGCACACTAGTTTTTCTTGCTACAAGTGTCATCGTCATCATCACAACCTTATTCCATGAGGCCGTTTAGGCACGCAGTGGACTTTTCAACCAATTCTCTCCATCTTTCCCTGTTCTCTACTGCCCTTTGGGAATCTTCAAATTCCATGCTTGTCCACTCCTAGATGTTGTCTTCACATATTTTTTTCTGCCTACCTCTTTCTCTGCAGCTTTACACTGTGCCTTGCAAGATTGTTTTTGCCAGTCCAGATGATATTGAGACATGCCCATACCAGTTCAGTTTGCTCTTTATTTACAGTGGTCAAGAGACCTTCATAATATCCTATGGTTCGTTGAATCCAGTTGTGCACATCTTCGTTGGTTGATGGTCTATGTATGATATGGTCTAGATCTTGCGGTAGTATCTCATTTCGAAAATTTAGATCATTCTTTGCTGATCTGATGTGAGAGTCCATGTTTCACAAGGATACAGAAAGTTGGATATGACAATCAACCGCATCAGTCCAAATCTGGAACAAAAATAAATGTTGGTATCTTTCCATATCGGCATCAATCCTATTATTGCTGCTGTTGTCCTGGCAATCCTGCAAAGTAGTTCCGGTTTAGAGCCCTCATCTATGATGACTTATGCCAAGTACTTGAAGCTTATGATTTTTTCCAGCTTCTCTGCACTGACCTTTTTTCTGCACTAATGTCGTTGGTGTTGTTTGCATCGGTTTGGTTCTTCAGTGCTAATCTCCATACCGTATCATGTGGAGGTTGTGCCTAGTCACTCAACCAAGCCTACCAGTTCTTTTTACTCTCTTACTAAACCATCAAAGTCATCTGCGAAGCTAAGATTGGTGATTGTTTTTCCTGCAATGCTGCCAGTGCCCTTGTAGTCATGCAAGCCATTTCTCATGATCCTTTACAAGAAAATGTTGAAGAGTTTAGGTAACAATATACTTCCCTGTGTGACTCCAACTGTTGTTTGAAACCATTCTCATCTGATGCCACTGATGAGTACAGCACTGGTGGCTTTTTATGGAAGTGCTCAACATCCCGAACCATGGTGTGAGCTGATGTACTTCCTCATAGTTGCCCATAAGGCCGCATGCCATACCCTAAGAAAGGCTTTTTTAAATCTATACAGACTATATATTATGCTGATGCTGAAGTCATTTCTGGCAAAGGAGTCTGAAATGGAAGATTTGTTATGTGATGCTCCTTCCTGCTCTGAAGCCTACCTCCTCTGAAGCAATAATTTCTTTGCTTGATGTTTTAGTCTGTTGAGAATCATCTTCAGCATGACTTTACTCAGATGATTGATCAGACTGATGGTTCTGTAATTGTGGTATAGCTATAGGTTTCCGTCTTTGTGGAGCACGATGATCAAGGATTGAGTCCATGTTGTGGGCCAATCTCCTGTCTGCAAGATCTTGTTGCAAATTGTTGTCATGACTGTGATTGTCTCTTCTTCTCCTGCATTAATGTGCTTTGCTGGTGTGTAGTCTACGTCAGATTAATTTCTTTTCTTTAGAGACCTAACTGCAATTTATACTTCTTCACGGAGAATGGGGTTGTCATTAATTTCCTCTGCCTGATCGCAATTTAGTACTGCTGTATATCCTTGGGTCTTACGATTGTACATTTCTGATCAGTATTATGCCCGTGGCTTCAGAATCTCTTGATCTTCTGTGAGGCATTTTCCTTATTTGTCTTGGATGGTGGTCACAGTTTATGGGTTGTTAGATCTTTCATCAGTTGATATGTCACTTTGCTATCGTTTCTACTCATACTGTATTTCTATTCATGATTCGTTTGCTTTCCATGATTTTCCTGATCATGTCGTTTATCTCTGTAATTTTTACTTCCTTCATGATCTCATTTTTCCTATTTCAGTTCTCTTCTTTTGTCGCATAGTTAAATGACATATGTTGTGACCCAAGTTTTCTTTTTTAGACGATATTTGCCAATGATCTCGCTAGCTGTGCTAGTCACAATTGTGTTGGATGTGGTTGATAAGGACTCGAGATTGGTGTATTGGCTGTCCAGGGTTGTCACAGGTGCAAATGTAACACCTATCATTGCTTGGAAGGTTTCTGCGACTTTTGTATCTTTTAGTTTTTCTAGGTTAAATCTGATTCTTGGTTGGTTAGGCGTTTTGATCATTTTCAGATGGATGCGAAAGATTCTCATTCATAATTCATGGTCACTTAACAGATATTGTGCAAAATCGTTTTTCACCAAGATTTAATCAATCTGGTTGTGATGTTGAACATCTGGACTGTGTCAGATCCATCTTCGGGATGCTTTATGAGGGCCGAATGTGGTGGCTAGCACAAGACTGTCGTTGGCCGCAAACACCAAGAGCATGGGTCTTCTTTCATTTGCGTCTGCATTGCAGAAGAGTTCACATGTGCTTTACCAGTTTATCTGTAATTAAAGTCCCACCTTTGCATTTCATTCTCCTTGTACAAATGTTCTTCTTGGGTGAGTTGTCAATGCCATCTTGCATTTGGTTGTCAAATTTCTACAGTTTGTTGTCATCATAGATCAATGTACGCGCCTATTGTCTGATTGTGATGTTGAAGGGATTCTCCCTCAGGCGGATGGTAAGGAGCCTGCTAGTTAATATTGTTCACAATGCCCTTGTGGACAAGAAATCGAAATGACTGTGTTGGTCCCCTCTTCCGCTGAAGTAGAGCTTATACCCTTCATGTATTGTTATTTCGTTTCAGTTTGTTCCGCATAGACTAATAATGTTCCAGGTGTACCTCTCCAGCTCATGTGTAAGTTTTTTCAACTTTCACATAGTACTCAATATATTCCCTCAGGTGAAAATGCTTTTGAGGCACACTAGTTTTCTTGCTATAAGTGAACAACTGAGTTAAAATGTTTGCCACACACATGCCTAAAAATTAAACACCATCCCTTTTTATAACATAATTCTACAATGAATACATAGTTATTGTAACCTTTGACTTTGATTGAATACAAACAAAACTTATTCGATAATTTATTTTAATAAAAACGCTATTTGTTCTCCATACGTTGGTGACGAAAATTATCGATAAAACGACACTGAAAAGGAAATTGAAAACTTTCGTAGTTTGAAAGTGCAAAGGATATGGAAACGAATGGAAGACGTTTACTGAGCTTAAATGCTTGCAAAACATGTCAATAATTAAGTGTTCTTAAATCTACCAATACCTACTTGTAGTAGTAGGGGCCATGAGTGGTCTAAAGCGCTCTCAGTTACGGATCACTGCCGTCTCACCTCTGTCTGCGTGGGTTCTACCCCAAGATACGGCTAATGTAGTTATGTGAGAAAGCTTGCCAGTAGCTTCTTGTGGGTCGGTGGTTCTTTCAGGGGCTTTTCCTGGGTTCTTCCTCCACCAATAATTCTGGCCGCCGTGTATAGCCTTTAGAGTGCTGAAAAATGGCGTTTAAACCCTAAATCAAACAAACAAACCTACTTGTAGTCTGAATTTTTTAATATTATAATTTCTAATGTGCATACAGTTCTTGTTTTAAAACGAATAAAGTGTCCTTTAACATCGCATGTACTGTTGAAAGAATTAGCAAAATACACAATTCGACTCAACACATGAAATTGGAATTCTCTAAATAGGAAATTAACCTTTCAACTTCCGCTATGGAACTTAACCGATAACATGAAAAACCTGAACATAATAAATTAAGCTTTCAACCACCGTCTTGTAATTGAACAGTCAAGATCTAAAATCTCAAGATATGAAATGAAACTTTTTCAGCACAAACAACTTCACTTTACATGTGAAGTCGGAAATTTGACATACAACAATGAAATATAACCACAATTTCATTCAACGTTTGAAACTAAAATTCCCGATATACTACATTGAAATTTCAACCATCGCTGCAAGCAATCGATAAAAGCAACAATGGAACATTCAATCACGTCACAATAATTCAACATATAACATTAAATTGAAATACGCAATATGTGACACAGAACTTTCAGCATAAGTATTTTGGTTCAATATGTGAGACTTTGAAATCGACATTTCAAAAGCTACTTTCTAATTTAACTTTTGTCCCCAAAAGGCGCCTCGTGCTCTGTCGTTTGTTTGTGTGTGCTCTCTCTCTCTCTCTCTCTCTCTCTCTCTCTCTCTCTCTCTCTCTCATATTATGGTCTCTCATATAAGACCATCCCATATAATATAATATAATAAAGGCAAAACCTTTTTATTCCGAGTCCTATTAAGACATTTTTGTCATGAATCGCAATCTAATACAGTTTTATTCAAATTTAGATTTTATATGGTTGTAGAAAGCTTTCATTCAAACAAAACTATGTTATTACTAAAGTTCACATGATCATAAGGGAATACTCATACGCATTGAAATATTAGTGCTTATGGTAGGCCACACATATTAATGTAACACGAAGCAGAATATACCAATAGTAATAGTATAAGCAGTTAATATGCAATTATCAGGACTGGTATGTACCAACGCGTTAATTATACAATTACAATAAATGTAATTATATTCAGTTGTCCTAACAGATATATTAATTTGTCATAACGTAAAGAAACTATAACAAAGTTATTACATTGATAAGTACAAGATTTTCTTGTCCGACTTGACAGGAATTATGTAAATATGTTATTACTAAAGTTCACATGATCATAAGGGAATATTCATACGCATTCAGATATTAGTGGAATACCTACTGTATCATAAAGACAATGAATTTATGCTATGCGAAATTCCAACCATACTGATTGTTATTCGTATTAATGCAGTTCATAGTTTCATGAAGAAAATTCGTATGCATTCAGAGATTGGCTGTATAATAGAAACTGTACGCATATACAGTTGATGAGATTTAGACTTGTGCCGTAAATATCGTTCCTCTTCGACCATAAACTTGTTTATCCCATCTTGAATATACTGACAAGAATACCCGACATCTGCTCAATGTATGTGAAAAGCATGACGGTTCATTTCAGCGAATACATTACATATTAATAAAAAATTCAATAAATATGATTTGTATACAGTTTGACAAATTTTTAGAAAAAAGAGTTGTAATGAACTCATAGCTTTGAAAAAATAAATACAAGTGTTCTATCAGCACTAATATTTTGAATAATCGAGACTAATGTGTTGTGACAAAAAGATCATAAAACATAACCACTTATCTCGAAAGTATTCTTAAAAGTGACAATCTTTACTCAAACGGCTATAATAGTTGTCTGTTCGTACAATTTGACAGTGGAGCCACAAGAAATTCACAAAATGAAAGGATTTCAACAAATTGTTATTTCTCTAGAGATTTTATTTTTATGGAAGTTTCGAGGATATGTTGTAGAAAATCAATCATGTCGTTGTTTTAGTTGTAGTAGTGTTTAACGCCAATTTTCAGCACACAATAGGCCATATACAGCGACCAGTATTAATGGGGGAGGAAGAACCAGTGAGAATCTCCGGAAAGAACCACCGACCCACCAGATGCTACTGTCAAACAATGATGTCAGATGTTACAGTAAATGGAGATTACAGAAGCCAATTAGAAGCTTTAATACATACAATTATAAAATATGCACTTGGCAAAAGACAATTGGAAAGAAATAACTTAAAGTACTAACCATAGTTTTTGTCATTTTTAGCTCGATGGTTCAATTTCAGCGAAATGCAGCATCAAATCAACGCTAGTGCCTATCATTGTTGCAGGCCATCATGGCCATCATGCAGGCCATCATGGCCATCATGCAGGCCATCATGCAAATGATATATCGTTCAAAATAGACTGTTCATGCAGCACAAGGGCCACTATGAGACCTGTTACATAACGAAAAGAACCGATATAATCCAAAGATTACAACGCTAACCATAACAATACCAGGAGAAATAGCATTGTAAATTATGGAATTTATGAGTAGTTTAATAAAGAGCTAGAACAAACAGAGAATGCAATAATTGATTTCATGCAAAAACTCAAAGTGGAAAACGGACACTTACAGTAAAAGACCGTTCACTGCACAAAACGTTATTTGGTATTGTAAATGTTATAGAATTTGAAAAAATGTATGAAAAATAGGTTGATGAGTTGCAATAAAGCTGATCTGCCAGAAGAGATGGAAACCATTAAAAAGTAAACATGTGCATGTTCCCTGACACCTAACACAGCTCGAGAAACATGTCTAAGAAAATATTGAAAATAATTAGTTAAAGGTTAAAGACAATTTAACGTTAGGCAAAAGGCTGAAAGAACCGATATAATCCAAAGATGTATAACGCTAACCCATAACAATACCAGGAGAATTATCATTGTAAATTATGGAATTTATGGGTAGTTTCATAAAGAGTTCAAACAAACAGAGAATGCAATAACTGATATCATGCAAATGCTTAAAGTGGAAAACTGACTTTCTGTAAAAAGATCGTTCACTGCACAAACGTTATTGGGTATTGTAAATGTTGTAGAATTTGAAAACTAATACATGAAGGCAGTTCTTAAAATGTATGAAAAATAGATTGCTGAGTAGCAATAAAGCTGATATTCCAGAAGACATGGAAACCATTTAAAAGTAAACATGTGCATGTTACTTGACACCTAACACAGCCCGAGAAACATGTCCAATAAAATATTGAAAACAGTTTACCATTATTCGAAAGGCTTAAAGAACCATATAAAGAAAACGCTGTACAGTTCCTGAGATAGCTACTGCTAAATGGATGACCATATTAAATGTTGCTATGTCTATGAAAACATTTGAAAATGGATGAGTTGGTAGAACATTTGGCAATAACCCTACATCAGGAGGAAAAATCGAATAAGTCGTCGACAAAACTGAAAACCGCTTTAAATCGGTAAATATTGATAATTACCATTTTACTGAAAATAAAATCAGCAGCAGCAAGGTACGGAATTATTGGCAGAGCTGGTTTTTAAAATATGTTTCTTTCCATGTTGAATATAATAGTATGCTTCGTTTGGTTAAATGAATTTCTTAGTTTTATTTCTAAACAAATAACGGAAACCACATCGGATTAGAGAAGCCATACGTAGTGGGGCAAAATATTTATTTCAAAGATCATCTCCATATGCAAATAATCTAGTTTAAAAAATGTGAATTTCATCTCTGCATGTGTTGTACTGTGCTTAACGAAGTGTATACATACTTTTGGTGCACGTATCATGAATACATTTTACTATGGGCTATTTTTGGTTATGACAACGATGTGAGGGATATTTAAAAAGTTCTGAATATTTATTACTATTTTTTAGCATTTAGCTAAGTAATAAATGTAATACAAAATCGATATGCAACATATTTTTTATATATAATGATCTGCAGCAGTGTGTGTTGTAACCTTGCCATCTGCAGCAATATCAGTGTGATGTAATGTAGGTAAATGTGAATGACGTAAGCATGTCGGGGACATGTGTGCGTGATATTGATCTTTTAACATAGTTTTAACAACTTTTCAGTCATATCGCTCTGATGTCTGCAGTTTGGCAATATCTAATGACGTCTAGCAATGGGGCATCATGCTGCAGACATGTAGCGTAATGGCCAACTCAGTCACATTATCCTGATACCAGGCCGACCAGTCCTAACACTAACCCTTGAAAGCTGAGCGCCTAGCGAGGCATCTGTAAATACTATTTGTATGGGTCTTTGGTATCTTACGAGTATAGCTCTTACAAAAAGTAGCAGTGAAAAGGTCAAACCAACACGCTTTGTAAAATTTAATAAATAATTTATTTCCTTAAATATCAATTGGAAAATGAGAATAAAATGAATTCCAAAATTAATCAAAGAATTAAAAGAAAGAAGTCCTAGTAATACAATTTCCTGAATGAAACTAAGTTCGGATCCCACTTAAATCCAAAATGAAAGACGATGTTGTCTGTTGTAACCTACGAAGGTCTGCAGTGTTAATCGTCTCTTGTTGAATCATATAAAATATTATTCCAGTGTTTAAAGTCTGTATAAATTTCGATAAATGTCCTTGTCCAAGAATTAATTTACAGCATTAGTATTTGTATTGAAAACAATCATTAGAAATTTAATAATTTGAAGAAGAAAAAAACATTGTGGAAACACTTGTCACGAGATCTTATTTACTGAATTATATGTTTCGAATATTAACATCTCCATCTAAATTCAAATTTTAAATAAAATATCTGATCGAGATTAAGTAAAGCTATTTTAATATACAATCTCAACATACAATCTTGATGTACATGTAAAACTACAAGCAAATAAATCCACTACAGGTCAAAAGAAATAAACAAGTGAAACTGCTAGTGAAGCCACGTACATATATTTTATAGAGCTGTACCATACTTGTGTAATTATCCTATCTTAATATAAAGTCAGAATGCTCACTTTGTAATTGGGGTTTACTAGTGTAAGTCTATTGAAAAGAAAAACTTGGTATGAACCATCGTGAAATATATCAGATCATTTTGAATTTAATGTTAAAAAGACACTGTAATTGTGATATGAATTACAACAAAGCAAATTTGGAAGTTACTTGCATATAACTTCGATAGACAGATAAATACAAATAACTTAAACATCAGTTTCATAAAAGATATTTCATTATCGCAATATGTATACCAATATCGTAATCGCAAGATTTGCACAATATCAAAAACTCTTGTATGAATTCAGTGTACCAGCATTCAATGCTCTGTTGTAAATTTTGTTTTCAAAGACGGAATTGTATCGATCATGAGATGAGATTGATCTAAATCGGGTCAAACACAAAGCTTCTAAAGTGACATCCACATCAGTAAATATAACGCAAGATCATTGCAACAACACACACTAGTTGTCGAATAGGTCAGAGCTACCAAATCCATCTACATTGATATAAATCACGTCCTAAGTATGCATGTAATCTTGGTCAGTCGAACTCGTTCATAAACTTGATAGTATAACCTCACAACTCTAATTTGTTTCAACGCGGATATTTTAATATTGTCACCAGAGTGATAATAAGCTCAGCCAGTCAGATGCAAAATCCTTCCAGTAATATGCACTAATCTGGTTCATCTTGATGATATAAGGCCACATTTCAAGTTTGGTCAAAGTTTGACGAGAAATATGCCTTTCATAATGGTATAGGCACAATAAATCATATCCAAGATCACCTTTTTGTTATGTGTGGATGTCACTCATTCAGGGAACAAACAGTCCTTGGCTAAAAGAGCCTGGACAACTAAAACTCATTGTTAGAAAAATATAATTTCGTGTCAGTAGCCCAATCTTTACATATAAAACTAAATATATTTTCGAATTATATGACCATTTTCTATGGACACTGTGACCGACTATGCAGTAAAAATTAAATTTGACGCGCGCGGCTTTATCGAACTGGTTTGATAACTTGAGGATACAAGTTTATATTACTACTTTGTTCACAATGATATCAGAATAAAAGGATTTTTTACCGTGTATAAGCTCAGTCAGTCAAATGCATGATAGCATAATAGATATGAGTCGATTTCGCCCATTATCGAACTACTCTAAAAGGTTGATGAGATGAGTCTATTTAGCTTCATTGCAAGGCTAACCAACTAATCTTCATTATCGTCAACACGACGTAGCAGGTAAAATATAAAATCACGAATCCACTGGATAAAATCTTCTTTGCTGTTAAGTTGCTTACTTTCGAAGTGCATTGTGGGGAAAATGGCTAATTCAAGGGGACAAGTACACTCGTCAAGAAGAATAATGTTTAGAATGGATTTCTCTGTCTTGCTAATTCCTTGGGCTATCCCAATGAAATATTTAAAGTCACCAGGTGGTACCTCATTTGTATCCATTATCAAGACAATGTGCTTGCTAGATTCCATTTGTTCTGTCTGAATTTCCCACCTCTGTTTTCCGGGATCTACATTCTGGCTGTTTCTGGTGATTCTTAGCCCGAAATTCCCAGACAAAAATTCCTCCAGTTTCTTAGCGAGAACCATAGTCTTATCTGTGTCTGTGTCTTCGTCATATAGAAGGAAAATGTCAAGCTCTGATTTAGCTATTGAGTTTAAATGAAACGCCTGTTGAAATCTTGAACAGGCGTTTTCTGTCTACCCCGTAGTGACTAAATTTAAAGAACACTCAAGGTATACCCTCATACAAAGATTTCTATAAATTTCAATCTTTTTCACTTTTTTCTAACATTTGAGATGCATCCTCATAATGATTTTCCTTTGGTAAAGTTTTAATCTCACCATAAATTATTATGGGATCGTTTGTTTCATCCCCACCCAGTTTCCGAATTTCTTGAAGAAAGGATCGAGTTTCGGCTGGTCTCTCGAGTACTTCACCGAGATTTGCAAGTTCTTTCAACATTACAACATCCATTTATCGGTGTTGGAACATGTATTTTAGTACTGGATATGACTTCCATTCCTCTTTGGAAAAATCGAGCATCTTTCCTTCTGTGGATGCTATTTTTTCTAGTGCTTTTCTCCAGTATATGACAGCTATATAATAAAGACAATGATTTCATACTATGCAAAATGCCAACTATACTGATTGTTAATAGTATTAATGCAGTTCATAGTTTCATGAAGAAAATTCGGATAGATTCAGAGATTGGTTGTGTTAAAGAAACCGTACGCCTATACAGCTGATAGGATTAAGGCTTGTGCCGAAAGTGTCGTTCCTCATTCGACCATAAAACTCCTCTATCCCATCTTGAATACACTGACAATAATATCCGACATCTGCTATATCTATAAGAAGAGCATGACGGTTGATTTCAGCGAATACTTTACATCGAAAAGAAAAGCTCGCTAAATATGATTTGTATACGGTTTGACAGATTTTTCGATTTGTAATGTATTCAAAGCTTTGAATAAAAAAAATACAAGTGTTCTATCCCTAATAATTGTTTGAATAATCCTGACTAATGTTTTGTGACAAAATGACCATAGAACGTGACCACTTATCTTGAAACTGTTCTTAAAGTTACAATCTTTACTAAAACGGCTATTTTAGCTGTGTGTTCTTACAACAGTAATGCATTTTACAGTGAAGAAACAAGAAATTCACAAATTGAAAGGATTTCAAAAAATTTGTTATTTCTCTGGAGATTCCAATTTTACTGAAGCTTCGAGTGCATGTTATATAAAATCAATGATGTCGTTGTTGTTGTAATAGTTGTGTTTAACGCCATTTTTCAGCACACGATAGGCTATACATAACGGCCAGTATTAATGGTGGAGGAATAAACCGGGAAAATCCCCAGAAAGAACAACCGACCCTCGAGAAGCTACAGTCAAACAATGATGTTAGATGTTACACCAAATGGAGATTCCAGAAGTCAATTAGTATCTTTTAATACATACGAAGAAGGGATAAAATATAAACTTGGCAAAAGACAATTGGAATGAACTAACTTATAAGTACAAAAAACAAAGATTTTGTCCTATATAGCTCGATGGTAAGACAGTTCAATTTCAGCTAAATGCAGCATCAAATCAATGCTAGTGCCTATCACTGTTGCTGGCCATCACGCAAATGATATGTCGGTCAAAGTAGACTGTTCATACAGCACAAGAGTTTATAAGGTCACTACGAGACCTGTTAAATAACCAAAATAACAGATATAATCCAAAGATGTGCAACGCTAAACCATAACAATACCAGGAGAAACAGCATTGTAAATTATGGAATTTATGATTTGTGTAACAAAAACGTTTTGTGGTATTGTAAATGTTATAGAATTTGAAAACTAACACATGAAGGCTATTCTTAAAATGTATGAAAAATAGATTGATCAGTTGCAATAAAGCTGATCTGCCAGAAGATATGGAAACCGTTTAAAAATAAACATGTTCATGCTCCTTGACACTTAGCACAGCCCGAGAAACATGTCTAAGAAAATATTGAAAACAATTTACCGTTATTCGAAAGGCTGAAAGAACCATAAAAAGAAAACGCTGTACAGTTCCTGCGATAGCTACTGCTAAATGGATGACCATATTAAATGTTGCTATGTCTATGAAAACATTTGAAAATAGTTGAGTAGGTAGAACACTTGGCGATAACCCTACATTAGGAGAAAAAAGTCGTATAAGTCGTCGAAAAAACAAACTGAAAACCGCTGAAAACTGGTAAATATTGAAAATAAAAACAAGCAGTTGCAAGGAACGCAATTTTTGGCAGAGTTACAAGCTAATTTTTTAAATTTGTTTCTTTCCATTCTGAATATTTTAGTATGCTTCTTTTGGTTAAGTGAATTTCTTCGTCGTATTTCTATTAGAAGATACAGACACCGCTTCAGATTAGCGAAGTCATACGTAGTGGGGCAAATTATTTCTTTAAAAAATCATCTCCATATGCAAATAAACTGATTAAAAAATTGAATTTCATCTCTGCATGTGTTGCACTGTGCTTAACGAAGTGTATACATAATTTTGGTGCACGTATCATAAATACATTTTACTATGGGCTATTGATGGCTATGACAACGATGTGAGCGGTATTTAAACAAAATTATGAATATTTATTACTATTTTTTAACATTGAGCTGAGTAATAAATGTAATACCATATCGATATGCAACAATCTTTATATATAATGATTGATCTGCAGCAGTGTGTGTTGTAAGCTAGACATCTGCAGCAATATCACTATGATGTAATGTATGTAAATGTGAATGACGTATCAGTGTGATGTAATGTATGTAAATGTGAATGACGTATCAGTGTGATGTAATGTATGTAAATGTGAATGACATATCAGTATGATGTAATGTAGGTAAATGTGAATGACGTATCAGTGTGATGTAATGTAGGTAAATGTGAATGACGTATCACTATGATGTAATGTATGTAAATGTGAATGACGTATCAGTGTGATGTAATGTAGGTAAATGTGAATGACGTATCAGTATGATGTAATGTATGTAAATGTGAATGACGTATCAGTATGATGTAATGTATGTAAATGTAATGACGTATCAGTGTGATGTAATGTAGGTAAATGTGAATGACGTATCAGTATGATGTAATGTATGTAAATGTGAATGACGTATCAGTATGATGTAATGTATGTAAATGTAATGACGTATCAGTGTGATGTAATGTAGGTAAATGTGAATGACGTATCAGTGTGATGTAATGTAGGTAAATGTGAATGACGTATCAGTATGATGTAATGTATGTAAATGTGAATAACGTATCAGTATGATGTAATGTATGTAAATGTAATGACGTATCAGTGTGATGTAATGTAGGTAAATGTGAATGACGTATCAGTATGATGTAATGTATGTAAATGTAATGACGTATCAGTGTGATGTAATGTATGTAAATGTAATGACGTATCAGTATGATGTAATGTAGGTAAATGTAATGACGTATCAGTGTGATGTAATGTAGGTAAATGTGAATGACGTATCACTATGATGTAATGTATGTAAATGTAATGACGTATCAGTATGATGTAATGTATGTAAATGTAATGACGTATCAGTATGATGTAATGTATGTAAATGTAATGACGTAAGTATGTCGGGGACATGTGTGCGTGATATTGATATTTAACGTAGTTTTAACAACTTTTCAGTCATATCGCTATGATGTCTGCAGTTTGGCAATTTCTTTTGACATCTAGCACTGGGGCATCATGCCGCAAACATGTAGCGTAATGGCCCACTCAGTCACATTATCCATATACCAGGTCGACCAGTCCTAACATTAACCCCTGCAAGCTGAGCGACTAGCGAAGCATCTGTAACTACTATTTGTATAGGTCTTTGGCATCTTACGAGTCTAGCTCTTACAAAAGAAACAGTGAAAAAGTGAAGCCAACATGCTTTGTAAAATTTAATAAATAATTTATTTCCCTAAAATATCAAGTGGAAAATGAGAATAAAATGAAATCCAAGATTAATCAAAGAATTAAAAGATAGAAGTCCTAGTAATACAATTTACTGAATGAATCTGAGTTCGGATCCCAATTAAATCCAACATGAAAGACGATGGCGTCTGTTGTAACCTGCGATGTTCTGCAGTGTTAATAGTCTCTTGTTGAATCACAGTAAATATTATTCCAGTGTTTAAAGTCTGTGTATGTTTGGATCAATGTCCTTGTCCAAGGATTAATCTAAAGCACTAGTATTTGTAGTGAAAACGATCATTAGAAATTCAAAAATTTTAAGAAAGAAAAAAACTTTGGAAAAACTTGTCACGAGATCTTATTTATTGAATTATATGTTGCGAATATTAACATCTCCCTCTAAATTCAAAATTTTAAATCAGATATCTGATCAAGATTAAGTAAAGCTATTTTTTAATAACGGTCGATGGTATTTTTTTTATTATTTCATATAAGAATGTTAATAGTGAGAATAATCTCAACATACAGTCTTGATGTACATGTCAAATACAAGCAAATAAATCCACTACAGGTTAAACTAAACAAACGAGTCAAACTCCTAGTGAAGCTACGTACATATATTTTATAGAACTGTACCATCCTTGTGCAATTATCCTATCTTAATGTAAAGTCAGAATGCTCATTTTGTAATGGGTGTTTACTAGTGTAAGTCTAATGAATAGAAAAACTTGGTATGAACCATCATGAAATATATCAGACCATTGTGAATAATGCTTAACGTTTAAAAGACCCTGTAATTGTGACATGAATTACGACAAAGCAAATTTGGAAGTTACTTGCATATAACTTCGATAGACAGATAAATAAAAATAAGTTAACCATCAGTTACATAAAAGATATTTCATCATCGCAATATGTATACCAATATCGTAATCGCAAGATTTGCAAAATATCATAAACTCTTGTATGAATTCAGTGTACCAGCATTCAAAGCTCGGTTGTAAAGTTTGTTTACAAAGACGGAATTGTATTTATCATGACATATAAGGATTGATCTAAATCGGGTCAAACACACAGCTTCTAAAGTGACACCCACATCAAGAAATATAACGCAAGATCATTGCAACAACGCACACTAGTTGTCGAATGGGTCAGAGCTACTAAATCCATATACGTTGATATAAAAAACGTCTTAAGTATGCATGTAATCTTGGTCAGTCGAACTCATTGATAAATTTGATAGTATAACCTCACAACTCACGCGGATATTTTAATATTGTCACCAGAGTGGTAATAAGCTCAGCTAATCAGATGCAAAATCCTTCCAGTACAATGCACTAATCTGGATCATTTTGATGATATAAGGCCACATTTCAAGTTTGATCAAATTATGACCAGACATATGCCTTTCATAATGGTATAGGCACAATAAATCATATCCAAGATCACCTTTTTGTTATGTTTGGATGTCGTTCATTCAGGGAACAAGCAGTCCATGGCTGGCTAAATAAGCCTGGAGAACTAAAACTCATTGTTAGAAAAATACAATTTCGTGTCAGTGGCCCAATCTTTACGTTGAACAATAAATATGTCTTCGAATTATATGACCATTTTCCTAGCACACTGTGGCAGACTACGCAGTAAAACTTAAAATTGTCGCGCACGGCTTTATCGAACTGGTTTGATAACTTATGATACAAGTTTATATTTCTACTTAGTTCACAATGATATCCGAATGAAAGGATTTTCGTAAAGTTAATAAGCTCAGCAAGTCAAACGCATGATCGCATAATATATATGTCGATTTCGCCCATTATCTAACTACCCCAAAAGGCTGATGATAATAGTCTTGTTAGCTTCATTGCAAGGTTAATCATCTAATCTTCATTGTCGTCAACACGTAGCAAGTGAAAAATAAAATCACGAATCCACTGGATGAAATCGTCGTCGCTATTAAGTTGCGTACTTTGGAAGTGCATTGTATGGAAAATGATAAGTTGAAGGGGACAAGTACACTCGTCAACAAGAATAATGTTCAGAATCGATTTATTCTTCTTGCAAATGCCTTGGGCGATCCCAATGAAATATTCGAAATCACCACGTGGTTCCTCATTTGTATCCATTATCAAGACAATGTGCTTGCTTGACTTCATTTGTTCTGTCTGTTCTTTCCACGTCTTTCTTCCTGGATATACATTCTGGCTGTTTCTGGTGATTCTTAGCCCGAAATTCCCAGACAAAAATTCCTCTAGTTTCTCAGCGAGATCGATAGTATTATCTGTCCCTGTGTCTTCGTCATATAGAATGAAAATGTCAAACTTTGATTTAGCTATTGAGTTTAAATGAAACGCCTGTTGAAATCTTTCAATGGCGTTTTCTCTCTTTCCCATAGTGACTAAATAGAAAGCACACTCAAGGTATACCCTCAAACGAAAATTTCCATTAATTTCAATCCCTTCTTTTTCACTTTTTTCTAACATTTGAGCTGCATCTTCATAACGATATTCCATCAGTAAAGTTTTAATCTCACAACTAATTATTGTGGGATCGGTTGCTTTATCCAAGCTCATTTTCCGAAATTCTTGAAGAAAGGATCGAGTTTCAGCTGGTCTCTCGAGTATTTCACCTAGATTGGCAAGTGCTTTCAACATCTCAGTATCCGGTTCTCGGTGCTCGAACATGTCTTTTAGTACTGGATATGACATCCATTCCTCTTTTGGAAAATTTAGCATCTTTCCTTCTTCGGATGCTATTTTTTCTAGTGCTTTTCTCCAGTATATGACAGCATCTATCTCACATTCTTTTCTCAGCTCCAAATCTGTCTCTTGTTCAGCAATATCTCTACAACAGGCGCCAAGATTTTCATAGCAAGAAACTACTAGAATGGCCGTGATGCAATTTTCCATTTTCAACGTCATCAAAAATACATCACGTGCTTCCTTAAATTTCTTTATCTGTCTCAAAACTATACCCTTTTCCAAAGAAGCCCATTCGTTGCCCAATTTTATGGCTTCATTTAGATGGTGCAGAATTTCTCGTACATTTTCCTCTTCATCCTCTGGTATGATGAATACACGGTCGAACCCTTTAGCGAGTGACCTCGTTGTTTGCTTAGTGCTTGTGTGTTGTAACGTACTATCAGTTTGTCCAGTTGAATAATTAATGCTTCTCTCCCTTTCTGAAGTTGCTAACACGGACTTTTCATTTCTTTCAACAATTGTTCTTGTCTTTATCTGAAAAAATTCTTGTTTACTGCGATTGTGTCTAGCAGAGGACCGACTGGGAACGTTGCTGCCCTTGGCACCTTGGACCACATTACCTAAAAACGTTTTATGGTGAGTATATTTACTGACTGGATCATATCTATCCCTGCTTTCATTGTTATAACCTCTCTTTGAAAACAGTTTGTCTTTCAGTCTCAGCTTCAAAATAAGAGCAAGATGATGATGAGCATATGATGTATTTCTTATACTTAGAGACTTTCTCAATACTTTCTCTGCCTTGTCTAGTTTCTTTATATACTTATAATGCTTTCCACATACGTTCAAAACGTGGGAATCCTCACCACATGTTTCCATTGCTAAATCAAGAAGACCTTCGACACCGATGTCCATAACGTTTTGGGGAAACAATTCTTCTCTTACATATTTGCTTAGGCTAACACCTTTTTGAGTTCTATGTAAAAGTTCTGCGAGGGATGCCCAACATTTGCCGCTCCATCTGGCTAAAGAATTGGAACAAGCAACTTCATATAACAATTCTGCCCCTCGTTTGATGCATTCTTCTTCGTCCCTCTTTTCCCATCCTTCTTTGGGCATGTTTCCAATATGACATAACTTCCGATATATGATTCCGAGATCTAACTTCAATAAAGCTAAAGTAATATAATTTATATCTTGTTCACCCATGTCACGAACTACGTCCTCAAGCATATCTTTGGACTTCAAGAGATAGGAAGGACCAAACACGGAATAGCAGTAAGCTATTTCCGCTTTTCCAATGAGGAGTAGGTTTTGTTTAGATTCTGATAATTTATTTAGTTCTTTGTTTGCTTCGCTAAGATGACCATCCTCCCGCCTCATCCAGAGCCTATTGAAAAGAGAGACAATATTTTCTTTATCTAGTTCTAAAGCTTTTATGTTGTAATTATACGCAACATCTCTCTCACTTGCATTCCAACAAAGAAAGGAAAGCAAGTTATATATCCTTACTCGCTCTGTAGTTGATTCAAATTCATTGGACAAAATTTTCTCCTCTAACTTCTTTTTATACAATTCTATTGTCTGGCTGCTCTTCAGCTCTTTGATTTCAAGGTTGAATGACGAGGGAAATGCTTGAAATTTTCGTTTAAACCGGGATTCTTCTTTATCCATTTTTCATCACCCTGTAAATAATAATAATAATAATAATAATAATAATAATAATAATAATAATAATAATAACCATGCTGTTTAATAAACACAAGTTCACAAGAGATCAATTTTAGTTCCACCGCATGCATCTTTGATCCAAATGTTAAATTCCTGCTGATAAGGATTGTACAAGAAACAGATGTTTGTTATTTACATAGGATAATACACACGCACACATAAATCCATGACACTAAACTCTACGTTATGATGCATGTACTGTAGAATAATATTTTTAAGAGCAGTAGTATTCTCTACGGAATTTTTTTATACTGTCTGTCCGGACGTGTGTGCATGATGTTAAAATATTCTTCATACATCGCTTGAAATACTCTAAATCTATGAATATTACATGAACCCTGCAGTAGTTTTCAATCTAATCATATGATTTTACACATAATGGGAAATATTTTGTCTGAAGATCACCATATGTATGTTTGGAAAAACCTAGTTGGGGTGTGTCAGATATTTAACCAATATTCGACAACTGTAATAAACACTTAATCAATTAATAAATAATCATAATATATACTACTAATGTCGTGTTTGTATGAACTCAAACAAATGTAATATGAGAAATTGCGACGAGCAGCAGAGAGGGTGAATCGGACATGTTTCAAACAAAAGTTTGCATTTCGGATTAGCATTTAAGAAATCAAACAAAAATGACTGAAAATCAATAAAAACGGGCAAAATATGGCTGCAAATCAATGAAAACAGGCAAAAATTAATGAAAAATTAATGAAAACAGGCAAAATAAAAAAAAGAAAGTCTCCATTTGCCAAACAGAGACTTAGTCATTTTTGTCCGAAAACATGATCCTGCAGGGGTTTCAAAATGAGTAAAACTCTTCAACCGAATATTTTATCAAGTCCGATACGATATCGTGTCCGAGGGTCTTAGGATTTCACAAACAGACTAATTTGTAAAACCTCAATCAGATTATTAGACTGATCAGTGAGTTTAAAATTGATTCTGGTTAATGAATCATTATGACACCGCATATAGACTGGATTCACCGGGGACTCAATTATTAGAAACCCTGGAGGAACTGTTGGTGCAAATGAATATAGAATATATCCTTGCTGAGCTTGATTTGATCGTTCTAAATTTATTTGATAGCTGCCTTCGATAACATCACATACTAACTTCAATGCAATCACCGATGAAATATTTACATTGAACGGAGCAATATGCCTGCCGCCACCGTCTGGGTCATTATTATGTTTGAGGATTGTTGGTGGTGGTTGCAATTTCTTCCACGCATCATGAATTATTCTAAAACCGATATCGATGGCATCATTGAGAAGTTTTATTTAGTTCTGGTACGTTATATCCTGGTAGTTTGAATGCTGGAATATCCTTGACGGGGATATTATAGTCTGTTGCAAATGTTGTTCTCGATAAGGGTTCATCA
This sequence comes from Unio pictorum, assembly GCA_030141615.1. Taxonomy (NCBI): domain Eukaryota; kingdom Metazoa; phylum Mollusca; class Bivalvia; order Unionida; family Unionidae; genus Unio; species Unio pictorum. Next base: position 5,055,485 of record JARLTB010000095.1, read on the forward strand.
TCATCTAATATATCCTGAATAATTTTCAAATTAAATGTCTCCATATCGTCGATAATTTTATTGCATGTTTCTACGACGCTGATAAATTCATCTCGGGTGAGAGAGCCGGATTTAAGAGATATTAACAACAGTGAAAAATCATTATTCATTGCTGTGAAATTTTGAATAATTTTAGGTTCCTTAATAAAATGATATCTCTCTAAACTATCTTCTTCCTTCTCTTTTTCAGTTAGATAGTATCCGATATCAAAAAAATCTCTAGTAATCCTGTGATCTTTATAACTCCTTATTGGATTATCAGATTTTATCCTGTCTGTGACATAATCAGTTTTTTTTGGTTCTGGTAAATTAACGGTTTCTCGTTGAGGTGGTAATTCAGGCCATCCTAGTATTGTCCTTATAGAACTCTGATAGATATCTACGACATAATTTGGTGAGTTTATTTCAATGGCAGATGATAGTGTTGGCTCATGAACTGTTATAGCTATTTTCGATTCTGCTCCAGTAATCGATTTTATTCTACGTTGCAATTCAGCATTGATTTGTTCAATTTGGTATGATCCGGTTGGTATGGAAACAACGTTCCAGTCTGGGGTACAGTCGTCTTTATTCTTATTTGCAAACACCAAGGAATTATTCGGTTGTTGACCACCAAATGATTTTGATCTGATATTAGGCCAACTGTGGTATACTCGTAATTTTGCTAGCGCGATTTCCTTCACGTGGACTGGGATAGGGAAATTTAGACTGAATTCTGGATTCGTTGATGTTATTGATATCATGCTGGTTTGTACTGGGTTTGTGTTCTCCACTATTTGTTGAAGTAATTCCATCTGTGTTGTCATTGTTATTATACTGTTGTTGTCGCCCTAATTTTGACATCGCAGAATCACAAATACTGACCATCGCTGAGAACTCACTATCTGATATAATTGTATCATCGAGCGATGACGATATCAATGAGGATAATTGTGAATACGCAGTGGATACATGAAATTGAATTATGTAGTCTTGTAGTTTTCGTAGGCTGCATGATGATATTTTTTTTGTTATTATTGAAATAATTCCAGCGATTGTTGTTGCCGCGGATATGCAAATTGGAACAGCTATCGGGGCAATCATTGTCACTGAAGACAGTATAATACCAGCTCCGGTGATTACATCACTCACAGCGTACACGGTAACGTCAATTGCGGTAATTCTCCTGCGATATTTTTTAATTTTCATTGCATACTCCTCAGTGAGGGTTTTGAGTCTATTTTGAAATTCTCTGACCTGATCATAGCGATATTGCGATGATGAAATCATTTTATTTTTAAATCAGTTTACGATTTCAATTGAAACCGTTATTTACATAAATCCGCTACGAATTCCACATACCATGTTGTTGAAACCCTAACCAAATTTTTATCAGTAGATGTTATCGTGAACTGTTCGGTTGTATCCTTGTCGATGATCGTTGAAATCGTATTATTGACCCCGGATGAACTCGACGATGAAATATTAAAATGAGTCGGTGTCACTAGTGTTAATCGATAAATACCCTTAACGGTTGCAGTGATATCTAATTTGTTGTTTGTAGGTGTCCACGCAAATGATCCGTGTTGGATCGTGTATACTACGTTGTTGGTTTTCTCATGAGGGATTTTTGTTTTTTCAATGATTGTTATCATCCTCAGAAAATCATCTTTGATGGCCTCGGTGAAGTTTTTCGTCTCATCGATGGATTTTTTTTATATCAGGGAGTTTTATTTCAATTTTATCCAAAGGGGTTCCAATAAATTTATCAATGATATTTCTACGGAATGATGTAAACTGTTTTCCGTGTTCTTCAGTTTTAGATTGAAGTGTTGTTAGTTCCAACAGAGAATTTTTCAACTCATCGTTGAGAGTTTTTAATCTATCTGTAATTGTCGAAAAAAGTACACCCGGTTTGAGTTTACCCTGATCAGAAAATAACGCAACGGTGTTCTCGATTGCGTCTCGTTGTTTAACCAATATATCATCCAGAGAAATATTACTAGTTTTCAATTTACCCTGACGATCTTGAAATAGAACTATTTCCCCGGGATCAACACTTGCTAGGTTCAACGTCTCAGCTATTTCATCTTCAATTATTTTTTTATATCACCGGTTGCAGTGGCATCGGCACCGGGTTTCTTCAGCGCTGATAAAGATCTCCCCCAAATATCAATCATGATATTTTATACATCTCTCTCTAAAAAGCGATTACTGGTGTAATCATTTACGACAACATGTGGTGGTTTTTTCGATGATGAAATAGCGTTAAGGACATTTAATACTTCACTGCCGCATATTGGTGGATCATTCATTTGTTGTGTTGGTAGCGTAGAATACCAAGTCTTCATTGGAAAAGTTTTTATATAACGCATAAACTCTTTTGGCGGTGCTAATCCATATGAATCAAAATAGACGATTGCTCGTGGATCAATAGCGTATGCAACCCAGTGAGTTCCAGGTCCGGTGCCGTTATCTAAATTAATAATACCGGCTTCAACGCTGTTAGGTTGATGTGGTAATTGATCTTTCATAAAGACGCCTCTGAAATTTTTAATCGCAAGTTTTTTAGCAGCATCCATTAAATCAAAATTGGACATTTGGAACCATCGAAGATTTCTCAATTAATAAACCGTTCCTGGGATTCTCAGGCCTTTTCCGCTGTACCATGAATACGGGGTTCCTGGTAGTCTTAGACACTTTCCCCTTTTTTTATAATCCTGTCCAGTTGCCTTCTTTAGTGCCATTCCTGCTGCAGTACCAACGGCTCCTAACGCCGCTGCTTTAGCCACCGCTGGGGCTACTGCTGCAATCAAGGCCGGAATTGCAGCTAACAATGGAAATATACCACCTGATTTTATCATATATTTTATAGCAGCCGCAGAAAGAGTAATCTGAACACCTTTTTTTGCTACAAGTGCATCATTGAAGTGTTTCACTTGACGAGTTGTCAGCGATAATTTATTTGCACCACCAGTCATTTGATTAGGTTTCAGCGTGATTGTGGTTCCACATTTTTAGCCGATTCTGATTGCAATTTTTTTATTTGACCGGGAGTTAACGCAACACTAATAACACTATATGACATTATACATAATAGATTGATTCTAAATCGTAAAGCGATTCAATGGAAAATCGTTTACAATTTCAATTACATGTTTTCCACTGGTGCATCAATGATTCTCATTCTTCCTCCAACACCTTCAAGTAGCATTGATTTATCACTGAGAATGACAGCAACTGCTCTATAATTAGCAATACCAACACGAAGCACATTAGCTATAAAGTGTATATCAACGACGAATTGTCTTGTTAAATCAAGATGTTCCAATGAAAAGTAATAAATCGGATATAGATTTTTAAAATCAAATTGTGATATTTGCAAACCAGTATCAACATTTTTATCACGTGCCATAAATGACAACAACCTATGATACACGCGAGCAATATGATTTTGACCGTAATCAAGTTGTACATCTTCAGATGGTTCCTGCAGGCCGTTTGTTCTCAGTGAGACGTCTTTAACACCTAATTGATCAAATATCATATGGCTAGAGAGTTGATTGCCAACTCGTGTGTTATCCTGTAACGCAATAAATATATGACGTGGCGCAGCCATGCCTTGTTTTGATGCTAGATTCCACGTGAATACCCCGTTGATATTTGATTGTTTAACATCTGTACTTACCGTTAGCCAACTTAGTAATGATTTTCCTCCATGTTCCATGAATGATAGTAATCGTTCTTCTGCGGTAATTGATGGAGTCAACACTGGCATCCATAATGATAGTTTTGTTAAAATGACTTTACCGGCATCAGCATTTGGATTTGCAGCATCTGCTGGAATCCTCCAAATTGCGTCATTATCATCACTTTTTCGCACGAGTGCTACTGTATGAAAAGCTCCATAAATAACTTTTCGAACATTTCTACAGAATCCAAATATGTGATGCAGTGGAATCGCGCATGAAAATGATTTACGCCGCCCTTCCAACATTGATATACGTGTTGCAGCCCCTAGATTGAAATTAGGATCGTTGTTTATAATCATATTTTCGACATCAACATTAGCAGCACCAGCATTATTCTGTGGTCGTCTTATAATAAATTGATTTCCTCCAGCGGTATTTTTAACATCCTTTGCAAACATCATAGAAGGTCCTGCAGATATTGTATAATCATCAGAATATCTTGCTAGTCCTATTATTGTTGTAGCCACATCAACATCGCGATCTATCGACTCAATTTCTTTTCCATCAATGAGATATCTAGCACTCTCAAATAACGCCATAATACCATTATTGACAAAACCGACTTGAGTTCCAACTGGATACGGTGCTGGTACAGCAGTAGTATCAGCAGCCGTTACAAGTTCTCCTTCTACTTCAATAAACGCTTCAGCGGGTAGAAAGTACTTACTGGTATCATGAACTTGAAGTTCAATTCTTGATCGACTATTTGAGTCTATTGCATGATAGGCGTAATATTGATAATCGCGTACAGAATCATCCCTGGGCCTGGGGCGTCTATATCAAACGCTGGATCAGGTGACCTTTTGAACATTTTATTATATATCCATTGATCTAAATTGCGATTTTCCATTTCATCGACGTAAAAACGCTAGCGTTTTCGTTGTAAGCCACTTCCTGCTATCATATTTGCGATGTTGCTTTGGTCGGGGGTCACCAATGACGAAGTCACCAGCGATGCTAATTTTTCATCTGCTGCGTTATTTATTATTTTACTAACACTTGCAGGCATTTCCGCTGTAGATGGCAATGGTTTCTTTTTTCGTGATTTCACTAATGATGTTATTTTATTTTTCACGGCTGAAAACGCTTTTCCCGCAAGATCTCCAACAGCACTAATACCCTTATCACGAATAACATCAATGGCTTTCATTCCTAATTGTTTAGCTAACGGCATCACTTTTGGGGCCATTCTTGAAAATAATCCTAAAACCGTGAGTTTACTACATAGACGCTGGCTGGTTTGTCATGATTGTAGTGTATGATCATTATTTGAAATTGTAAACAATTTTTCAATTGTAAAACAATTTTTCAATTGTAAAACAATTTTTCAATTCAGTCACTATGATACCCACTTGATAACTCGTTAATGAAATCTCGATATGTTTTGATATCCATGATACCGCCTTGAAATAACCGTCTACAGATATCAGCTGCTTCATTAATTATTTCCGGTGAGTTATTTCCAACTCGGAACCCTCCTACAAGAACCTCTAATCGTGATATATCATTGATAACACTATCAGGACAAGCGTTTTCAACTAAACCACTACCTGAAAACCCCTTCCCGCTATAACCAGTTGCTTCATCCAGTTTTTCTAAATCCGTGGTTTGTAAATAATCATCATCATCATCAGATGGTAGTTGTTGTTCTTTAGGAGAGAAAGATATTTTCTTTGCAGGTTGCTGTCGCTTTCTTTGCAATTTTGGCGGTTTTTGTTGTTGTTTTAGTTCTTCAAATCGTTTATACACGTTACCCACCGCATTTATATATCTATTGTATGATGGACTATCTGTCTTAATTTGACTTTTTCAGTTTTGATTTTGTAGAATATATCAGCCCAGTGAGTTATACTTCTAACATATTTATGATGTTCTGGTTTCAACATTTTTTTTCTGTTTTCATAAGTCGTAACAACAAGCGCAGGAATTTCTGATAGTTTAGTCTCATCAATTGCTGCTAACCCTTCCTCATTAAATCTCACGCGTAGGTCATCTACTGTTCTTTTTGATTCAGATGTTTTAGATTCCATTTTTTGTACAGCTTGTTTTGTTCGTTCAGTTTCCGCTGCTATTTTTTCAAGTTCACCAATAACAGATTTCCCCGTCTCGGGAACATCTCCGTATATAGCACGCTCTACCCCCTTCGTTGCTGTGGTTACTGGTTTAAACAATTCTTCAGACCCCACAGCAAAATCAGTTTGTAAACTCTGTCGTTGTTGCAGTTTATTCCTTACAAAGTCACGAATTGGTATAAATCTCTTAATTGCATCTAATCGTTCACGAGCTAATCGGGTTGTTAATGCTTCATTGACCATTATTTGAAATTGTAAACAATTTTTCAATTGTAAAACAATTTTTCAATTGCAAAACAATTTTCTGAACCCGACCTAACACCACCGTGGAAGTGTTATTTTCACATTTTAAGGGCGTTATCAGGTTTGAGGGAAGTGCCAATATTGTATAAAAAATAAATAATACTGGCACTTCCCTCATTTTTTGACATGTCAAATGATTTTTAGAACCACCGTGGAAGTGTTATTTTGACATTTTAAGAGTGTTATCATTGATGGCGAAAGTGCCAATATTGTTATAAATAAATAATTAATGGCACTTTCGCCATTTTTTTTACATTTTAACACCACCGTGTAAGTCTTTTTTTGATGTTTTAGCGGCGTTATCATTGATGGCGAAAGTGCCAATATTGTATAAAAAATAAATAATACTTGCACTTTCGCCATTTTTTGACATTTTAACACGGTCATGGAAGTGTTATTTTTACATTTTAAGGGCGTTATCATTGATGAGGAAAGTGACCAATTTGTATATAAAATAAATAATACTGGCACTTTCCTCATTTTTTTGACATGTCGGATGATTTTTGATACCACCGTGGAAGTGTTATTTTGATGTTTTAAGGGCTCAATCATTGATGGCGAAAGTGCCAATATTGTATAAAAAATAAATAATACTGGCACTTTTGCCATTCTATTTTGATCAATCTGACATTTCGTCCATCGATGTTTTATTCAGTATGAAATATTTTCACTGATTTTGATGATTGTTAACACCACCGTGGAAGTGTTATTTTGATGTTTTAGCGGCGTTATCATTGATGGCGAAAGTGTCATAATTGTTATAAAAATAAATAATACTGACACTTTCGCCATTCTATTTTTTCATCAATGACATGTCGGATGATTTTTAACACCATCGTGGAAGTCTTTTTTTGATGTTTTAACAGCTCTATCAGGTTTGAGGTAAGTGCCATAATTGTTATAAAAATAAATAATACTGGCACTTCCCTCACTTTTCCATTGACCATCCATTAACGGTCCATCAATTTTTTATTCAGTATGAAATATTTTCACTGATTTTGATGATTTTTAACACCACCGTGGAAGTGTTATTTCATCATAAAACACCTTCGTTCATTGATGGCGAAAGTGCCAATATTGTATAAAAAATAAATAATGGCACTTTCGCCACTTTTCCATTGATCCATCAATTTTTTATTCTCTGATTTTGACAGTCATGGAAGTGTTATTTCATCGTGAGACACCTTCGTTCATCGATGAGGAAAGTGACCAAATGGTATATAAAATATTTAATACTGACACTTTCCTCACTTTTCCATTGATCAATCGGAACCGTCCATCGATTTTTTATTCAGAATGAAATATTTTTTATTCAGTAAGAAATATTTTTTATTCAGTATGAAATATTTTCACTGATTTTGATGATTTTTAACACCACCGTGGAAGTGTTATTTCATCATAAAACACATTCTATCAGGTTTGAGGGAAGTGCCATAATTGTTATAAAAATAAATAATACTGGCACTTCCCTCATTCTATTTTGATCAATGTGACATATCATCCATCGATTTTTTATTCACTGATTCAATCAAAAGTGCTAAAAAAATGGAAATCTCTTTGAGGGTTGGGCAATCAAAATCGTTCATTTTCTTGAATTAACGCTCGTAGGTTTCTAATTTTAGAATTAACCTCCTTTTTCAATTCGTATTCGTTACCCAATTCTTTTCGTATTCTTTCCACGATAGTATATAACGGAACAAACACACTTACGTCACTGGAAAATGCAAGAGAGTCCCGAATAGCATTCTGAATTCTTTTGATGAGCGCATATTTCTTTGGCAGCATATATTTATTAGTGCTAACCCCGTATTCTATATCCTGAAAATCTGACTTGATTTGATCAGGATTCAAACCATCTGATAGTTCAATATCATGACTTTTCAATTTTAAAATTTCTACTATGATGCTGTTCATGTTTTCGGAATTCATCATCTATAACAATTACATATTTCTAAATGAAAAATATGACGCATCATACATAACTGAATTGAATTCTTTGTCCTATCTTTTTTGAAATCACAGATTGATAAATCCCCTCTGCAACATATCGTACTGAAGATCGACAAATATTGAAATACTTGCCGGCTTCATTCATTTATTGAAATATTTTTTCCTCGTTAGTTGCCGTATTCAAAGATTTCACAGGTCTCGATTTTTTCGAGCATTTTCCACTCTTTCCTCGTTTGGTATTCTTACTCTGTGTAACAGCTTGCAGATTTGATAAAGAATTGTTCTTCGGATTAGAATCGATATGATCAGTAACAAAATCATCCTCGATCAATCCATTGAAACATTCAAGTTTTCTTTCCCGTAACAGTAAACACCAAATACCCCATACCATTGTCAGCACTAACTGGTTTCTTTAGCCTACGGTTTCTTACGATACCATCACTGGATGCTTCATAATTTGTAATCAAGGGATGTGGTCTGAATTCTTGGTTCATTTGTATACATAATACTATTTGTCTAATTCATTGTTTGGTTTAATAATGAATCTTTCGATGTAGTCTTGAGGGTTTCTTATGACTTTATCCTTGACGGCTATGTCAAGGTCACAGTCAAGGTCAGAATTTTTGATTGATTTTCCATTTTTGATTCTTTTATCATAATAACGCTTCAACTCCCTGTATCGCTTTCCACCACAACCGATACATAATTGTGATTTTCCCCTGACCCCAACCCCACAACGAATACAGGGTAACGGACCAAGGCTTCCACGACGAAAACTTTGCATATGATACCCACAGAACTCATTTCTGCATGATTTGTTACACGGGGTTACTGATCCAATCATGAGCCATTTGCAATGATTCATTATACATAAATCTTTCATTTAAATGCTTGTTTTAATTATAGTATGAAGGAGTTCAAGAGATTATCGAAAATAACGCCCTTGAAAAATGCTCAATTCAATCTCGTTAAACCAAAACGTATAATAGACGATAGCATGAAGGAGTTCAAGAGATTATCGAAAATTAATCCTAAATTTAATCTCGATAGAGTTTCTGTTAAACCAAAACGTATAATAGACGATAGCATGAAGGAGTTCAAGAGATTATCGAAAATTAATCCTAAATTTAATCTCGATAGAGTTTCTGTTAAACCAAAACGTCTAATAGATGATAGCATGAAGGAGTTCAAGAGATTATCGAAAATAACGCCATGGAAAAATGCTCAATTCAATCTCGATAAGGAGTTCAAGAGATTATCGAAAATAACGCCATGGAAAAATGTTCAATTTAATCTTGATAGAGTTTCTGATACACCAAAGAATAAAATTCTTGATAGAACCATGATTAGTAAAATCAGAGACTGTTTTAATGAATTCAAGCGTGATGGAGCATCTCATTGTTGGTCAACATTTCGAATTGTACCCAATATCGATGCTACCATGAATGATGAAAAAGCAGCAGTGATAATCTCACATCTTGGAGGGGGGAAGATATGTTTTTCGAATAAAATTCATTATCCGTGATGATACTGGAAAATGGATCATTAGGGATAAATACGAACCCATTCTTAAGGACAAAAAAACTGTCACTATGAATCAGGATTCAAAACCAGGAATTTTGACTGGAATTGATAAACCATACTACGAAAGATCTTATCCTGTAACAGCAGTTGTTTACGGGATATATCCGTTAAATGAAAAACCCGATATTGCAAAACTAGCACCCATGAAATATTCGTCATTGCCACTCAATTGTGTAGCAGAACGAATAATAGAACACTTCACAAATGCGTCCCGGGGAAATAAACTGACTGATCTAAGACGAAAAAAATAACCGAATGGGGATTAACAGTGAAACAGCATGGGGCAACAATTCAGGATATAACCAAATTAGAAACATCATTGAGATTTCCAATATCAGTAACGACAATAACCAGTGAAGTATTATACGAAGCAAAATATAAATCAAAAGGAACTCCAATACAAATTATTGATCATAATGAACACGCGTGGGCATCTGCAGTAACAATATTCCCACGGGTTAGAACCGTGAGATATATACCCCAAACCGAAAAGTTTTTTCAGAGCAGAAATTATTTGATGCTATTTACAATTTGAGTAAAAACGATCCTGTGTCGATGTGGCTATTTCATAGTGCTGCAGACAATGAATGTAGATTCGATCAGTTTGTAAGACCCAACGGAGAATTATACCGTACTGAAGAACTGCATAATCAAATGAAAAAACTAGCTAGTGAGTTTTCTGGGGGAAAAATTGAAGACCAATTATTAACAAATTGTTTTACACTCCCCTCGGTTGCAGCACATTTTGCTAGAAAGAAAAACGCGTGGAAACCAACAAGAAGTGAGTTTTTATCAGATATCAAATCAAGTTATCTTGAATACAGCCACGGCGGATTATGGAATACAAAATATGACCCTGAAACCGTTATTTCCGTTGATATGATTGCGTGTTATCCAGGGAGTTTTCTCGGGTATGGAGAATGTGCTGAGTATTTCAAACGATTTGGACACCCCACACACGAAATGGCTCGTGTTGCTATTAATGGACCACTGCCTGATTTTGATTTAACAGGATTCGCTTGTGTAGTATTATTTGAATTGGCTACAGGACTTCATCCGTGTAGTTATCTTTTTATTGGTAAACACATGTCTGAAAACACTGGATGCCAATAGTATTGTTACGGTATATGATTGATTGTGGGATGTTACAATCGTTAATTGTCAGTGAAGCGATTATATCCTATCGAGCACAGAAATCAGTGTGGTTACAACAACCTGATCTAGAAAAAATAATTAGCGAACAGCGAAAACTGTTTCCTGATTTTAATGAAGAAGAAATTGTAAATTGGTCCAAACAGTTATTTGAAATCAGAAACAACGAAGCAAAAGATCTTGGACGAAGAATAATCGGTAAATTCACCCAGGGTGGCAAATATGACAATAAAAGATATTCTTCACGATTGATTATAGACAACGCTGAATACGATTTTGTAATCGCGGATTTAACGAATAAGGGCCTATATGTTAATCGTAAAGACGCTTTTCTGTCCGATGGAACCAAATTAGGTACAGTTGTTACCTACAACTATGGATACAATCCGCAGTATACACATTTTAGAGCTTCTATGCTCGGTTTTGCTTCTATTAACCTGTTTTCAATGATAAATAGATTTCCTAACACCGCAGTTAGAGTAGCCACTGACTCATTTTACATAAATAGCGATATGGCTGAATTCATAAACGGTAGCAAGGCTACTGGCAACGAGAATTGGGGATCATGGAGAATAAAGCGTGAAATGCTTCATGATTATATTCAATCAGTAGATGTTACAATTGAAAATAATTATTTAAAAAGCAATCAGTGCTCAGAATTTTCTAATGCACCATCGATTTCTGATCCAATATGCCGGTACAAAACAGTTTATTTAAACGGTTGTGGTGGGTCAGGAAAAACAACCCGGGCAATTGAGTTATTCCGTGGGAAATCAAATATGATTGTACTAACACCAACACACAGACTTGCAAGAGAGATGATACAGCGAGGGCTTGCACTTATCACAGTTTTTTCCGATGGAAAGGAGATAAATGGAACCCTGAGCGTATGGGCGAGAAATTCATTCCTGAAATCCTCATTTGGGATGAAATAGACACAGTGTCATTAGATGTATTACAAACATTTCTTGAGTGGTTGTTATTGGAAAATACAAAGGTCGTCATGTGCGGTGATCACGGACAACCACCACCATTTGTCGGTGCATCCCCACATGAATGGCTAAAGGGTTTTGTAGACTATTATGAAGAAATAAGTACTGATTATAGATCACTTGATAATGAATTAAAAGAATTTAAGAAATTAATTAGATTACAACCGGATAGAATCCAATGTGAAATAGCGCGTGAAATAATTGCAGAAACTCCAATGAATGAATTTTGGGAAGCGTGGAGACCAAATGATTTGATAATTGCAAGTAGAAAAATAGTCAGGGACACACTTCAGATGAAATTATTTGAATTGCATAAAAAAAGATTTGCAACACTTCCAGTACCCCTTTGTTTAGGCCATCGGATACACGAAAACAGAACATTGAAGTTGATATTCTAGGCCTGACAGAAAAACAAATTCTCGTATTAAATGATATTGTGCTGGTTGATATCAATGTCGTTGAAAATGCATTGCGTGCTAATAAATCCCCATGGACTCTAGGATATGCAGCAACAATACATTCTTCACAGGGATTAACTATATCCGATACAATTTTTTGGATTGTAGATAATCGCATTGAGTGGTCAAATTTAGTCAATCTTGCAGTATCCAGAGTACGAAAAATAAATCAGCTTCGAAGAATTGTCTTTGAAAATCCTACGGATTTTTTGGCTAGTTAAGACCCCGCGGTGGTAATTGAATATCCTCGGGTATCACTTGTAATTGTTGTCGAGTAAATCCTCGTTGAGGGGCAGTTGAATCCAGTTTATAAATTGCTGGTCTAGAAATAGATCGTGTTATACTAGATATCTTATGAGCAGTAACACTCCAAATAGGATCAGTATCCCTTTTTCTGCCACCTTCAAGCTCTCCTGGTTCGTATAAATACCTCACAGTGATATTACTACCAAGAATTTGTTCTTTGAAATCTTTTTGTGGTTTTTCAGGTATAGACTTCTTTTTAATCGCATTGATAGGTTTCAAATTAATTGTCCTAGTAATCTCATTATTCAGTTGAGGGGCAGTTGAATCCAGTATATAGATTGCTGGTCTAGAAACGCTAGCGTTTCCACCCGTAGATCGTGTTATACTAGATATCTTGTGTGCAGTAACACTCCAAATAGGATCAGTAGCCCTTTTTCTGCCACCTTCACGCTCTCCTGGTTCGTATAAATACATAACAGTGATATTACTACCAAGAATTGGTTGGGAAACGCTAGAATCCTCTTGTGAGAGTTTTAATATAGACTTCTTTTTAATCGCGTTGATAGGTTTCATGTTGATTGTTCTAGTAATCTCATTATTGAGTGCGGTAATTACAGCTGGTAATCTTTTAACCCATTCACGGGATCTTTTTTCTTGGATGAATTCCTTTGCGCATTGATATCCAAATAACCGATCAGTCCTATTAAACCGTTCTACAATTGCCTGACCACGATGTAGTGCAGTATGCCCTCGTCTAATAGTGACATTATGATGCTTCATTGTTAATAACACTGCACCCTGAAATTCTTTGCCAGGATCAACTTGTAATAGATTTGGCCAGTGTAGAGGGCCTCGTCGATAAATCCTTTCAAATGCAGAAGCCACTTCAGTTGCTGATTTTGTTTTTATTGGCTCTGCTTCTTTGTATCGACTTGCAATATCAACTACAGTTAATGCGTATTTGTAACCGTTGTCATTTGGTAAAAATAATATATCATCCTGATGAACTTCATTAGGGAAGGTCACATCAAAATGCGAGAAATTAATTTGTTTAGGCGGTGGTAGATAAATTTGCCATATCGCCTGTTTGGATAACCAATTAGCCGCAGTGGCCTTTTTCACTTTTGCTGCTCTAGCGAGTTTATTGATTGCTGATTTACCCCTCCAGTATCCTCTTGGGGAATAATAAATAGATTCCATGTTGTTATTAATTACCAGCACCTAACATCAATTTACCTTTCATAGCTGATTTTATCAACCACGAAGCCAATTTTTCTTTGAAGGATTTATCAGGAATAGCATTTAACGCATGAATTAATTTCACATCTGCTATAAGCCTGTGTTGTAAATTGCTGCTTTTATAAGAAACATCATGAAGGTGACACGCCCTATCAATGGCGTTTATTGGTTCTTCACCGGGTCGGGGCTGATTTTGATTATTGAGTCTGATATCAAGTCTTGTTCCCGGTCCACAATAACTATAACCTGGAAGGTGTTTTTCTCCTGGATACTTTGCCCATGGGGTTCCAGGGAGTTTAGTTAGCTTGGCTGCGATATCACCCCCTCGTTTTTTTTTTAAAGGTTCCTTGGGTTTAGAAACAAATCTAAATTTCTTTGTACTACATTGTACGCATTTACCAGAAAGCGCTCATCGGTTATTTTTTGTTGTAATCGTCGTCATGTCATCTGTGCCAGTACGTTTTTTACACTTCACACAATATAGATCCATATTTTATATATAACAGCATGAATATAATTGATTATTCAGCTACCCGACGACGGGAACCTATTCAACACCATGAAATGTTACCGAATTCAATTAGAATGATTATAATCGGACCATCTGGAAGTGGTAAAACACAATTGTTACTTAATTTGATAACGAGATGGATGAAATGGAACAAATTGTTTTTAATAGCCCCGAGTGTAGACGATCAGCGATGCTATGAAGTGCTTAAGGATTTTAACGAGAAAGCAAAAGAATTTCAAATCGATGATGATTTGATTGAATTTATTACTGATATCGAAGAAGCCCCTTCCGTGGAAGACATCGATGGAAGTATTAACAATTTAGTCGTATATGACGATATCATGTTAGATAATAAAAAAAATCCTGCTAGGATATTTTCCAGAGGCAGACACAAAATCACTGATGTGATATATGTCACTCAACAATACACACAAATACCAAAAGTGATTCGCGATAATTGTAATCTGCTATGTGTATTCAATGGAGATGATACTCATACACTACGAAATATTCATCAGACCTGGTGCAGCGGTCATATGAATCATAATCAATTTAGAAATTTCTTTAGTCACGCTCAGTCAATACCACACGGATTTGTGACGATAAATTTAGCAGACCCGAGGACACGATATCGTATTGGACTTGATAAAATATTCGGTTGAAGAGTTTTTACTCATTTTGAAACCATTGCAGGTTCATGTTTTCGGACAAAAATGACTAAGTCTCTGTTTGGCAAATGGAGCCTTTCTTTTTTTATTTTGCCTATTTTCATTAATTTTTCATTAATATTTGCCTGTTTCATTGATTTTCAGTCATTTTGTGCCTGTTTTCATTGATTTGCAGCCATTTTTTGCCCGTTTTTATTGATTTTCAGTCATTTTTGTTTGATTTCTTAAATGCTAATCCGAAATGCAAACTTTTGTTTGAAACATGTCCGATTCACCCTTTCTGCTGCTCGACGTTGTCGAGTTTGATGGAAGTCAAGATTCATGTTGAGTTGAATACATCGCAGAAAATTTAAATGAGAGAGAGAGAGAGAGAGAGAGAGAGAGAGAGAGAGAGAGAGAGAGAGAGAGAGAGAGAGAGAGAGAGAGAGAGAGAGAGAGAGAGAGGGGGGGTAGGAGGAAGTTTGGAGATTAATGAATACTATTCAAATCATCGTGATCTACGCTTCAGGGCAGGTTTATTATATCACTAATAGAATCTGGTCTGTCGATTTCAACAATGTTATAGAGGGTAGAGGATGTGGGACTTGCATGGTAATAGGATGTTTCTAACAATTTTTAAGTTGCCATGCTTACATACCGTGAAAATGGTGTTTGAAATCACCTACACAAGTGTCAACACGAAGGTTGTTGTTGTTATTGTTGTTGTTGTACGGTTTAAAGTCATTTTTCAGTACACTATAGGTTATACATGGCGGCCAGTATTAATGAAGGAAGAAGAACCCGGTATTATTTTTGTATGGTGTCATCATATCTGACTTTGCAACTACTTTGCTGTATGAGGTCTTCGTTTTTTACTTTGCAACTAATGAGTTTTTGTACTTTGCTGTATGGGTTCTTCTTTATTTACTTTGCGTCTAATGAAATGTTTTACTTTGCTGTATAACTTAGCATTAAAAGCTTTCATTAATGGGTTTATTATTATTTTACTTCAATAACCTTTATTCGCTAGCAACATACATAATTATAATTTAACATAATTTATAATTACAGTTCGCGAGTTAAGGTTGTTACTTTTATTAATCTTATTTGATCTGTAAACTCTCTACTAACTGTATTCCTTTCTCGAACTTGATATAGCTCCAAATGAAGTGAACAATAATACTATGTTTACCATCCTGACATTAAATGTCCAAAACATTAACGATTTTTCAACATATTAGTACAGCTGATTTTTTCATGTCACCTTTTGATTGTGGTTTAATTGCGAAGCAGACGACATTTATATTTTATAAGAGCCTCTATATGATAGTGATGCTTATAACGTGGGTATATATATATATATATATATATATATATATATATATATATATATATATATATATATATATCGCTGTATGTCAAATGTATATAATATGTAATATCAACAGAAAATATAAATCCCTATTATATATCGAGTCAATATTTGTTATATAAACCAAATTCCAGCAATTCCAGCATTTATATAATTTATATATCAGAGCTAATGATTCAAGAGCAGCATTTATGCATTGTCCATCATATATTAAAACATTTATTAGTAAATTATGTGCAAACCACATAGTATTTCTTTTCTTACAAAGATATTTACAGTTAGCAAAAACTTAAAAGGCTCGATATTTCAATGAAACAAATAGGAAAGTATTTTGATAAGAGTTTCCCTATTTGTGGCATTATATTGCTCACAAAGAATAAAATAAATTTACAAATCTGATACTGATTTAAATCAATAAATTTTTCAATATGAATCAATCATTCCAAACAATAAGTGAAAAGGAAAGGGGATTTTGAAGAATTAGAAGAAGGAGAGAATCATTTACCCCATGTAATGCAATACGAAATAAACAACTGGAAGTGTTATTACTACCTTGACGATGTCAAGGGGAAGTGGTCCTTTTCCTTGTCCTAATAATAATCCTTCTGACGTAGATCGACGAGAAAACAAATCTTGCTGGGGGAATATGAGCCTGTAATAATTATTCAGAAAAAATATCTGATATTTGTCAACGATTATTTACAGGTGGTATAATGGACGTTAGCGTTTATCGGGAACTCATTGAAGAAATTGTTGATGATTACTATAGTGACTAATTGTCACAGTGATAGATAAATAAGTAATAAAACAAATAAATGATACACATAATGCTCAACATGGAATAACCACCGTCAAAGTGATAAATTCGCGATTACCGATTTATAAACAACTTACGAACACGGCCTTGGTGATGTTGTTCAAGGTTTATTTGCCAATATAACCACAAAAGCAATACCGATTGCAAAACAATTATCAATGAAAACTATTAATGTTTTTCGTGAAAAAGGTCATAGCGCTACATGTATTTGTAATGTTGCCGGTAAAGCATTTTCGGCAATCAAGGATCAATTAGCACGATTAATACGACGAAAACCAACGCAAGTGAAGTTACCAAGTACTAAATTGATGCCTGCAAATACTAGTAACGTAATAAATGAAGCCGCAAATAAAAAAGTAGCATAAGTGGCAGTAGACGCACTGTGTCCAGAAGCAGAACAAACATAACTGCTAGTCTGATAGCAAGATGTGGTCTTCGTGTTAGTCGATAACTAATATAATAAATTGTATAAACGTGTATCTGACTCAAGATTCGACATGGACGCTGCAATTCTCAATGCTGACTCCGTATGGGATTATCAGTTTTATCGTTATGACGCAAAACAACCAAATCAGCGTGGACGTATTGAACTTCATGTTAAGGATACAATTAGATATTTCTTACCAGTCAAAGTATTTATTGAAGTAGAAGGTGAAATTATAAAAAAATATGATACAAATTAAAGAATTGGTGATACAGATTTTTTTATGCAATGGAATTTTACCATTCTTTATCAGCGTCACATAAAGGATTGACAAATGAAAATGTTGAATAGTGTCTTGAAAATGTTAATATTGCTAAATCAATAATCGGTTTAGCAATATATTCTGATGAGTACACAAGATCAACTGGTCCGTCAATGATGTTTGTATAAGATACCACTGATGAACCAGAGAACAATGATGGGGAAAGCAATGCAGTTGGAATTCAAGTTGCATTGACGAATTAATATATTTACTATGGATTCGCCTCACTTAAATCAATGTTGAACCACGATGAAGTATTTTCATGTGCAACTTCACTATCTCACATCTTTGTTTTTGTAGAAATTTTAGAAACGTTAATCTAGAAGATAAGCACACAGTAGTTCTTATACGATAAGCCACCGACAATGATGCATTCTGGCTACCCAAAACATAACCTTCGCTATGGATCCATAATTATCGAGCAGTTGCTGTTATATTTAGAGACAAAGCGATGCTACTTGAAGACACTGGTGGATGAAGGAGTCATTGATTCTCCTGATGAAAATATGTAATATGTTCTGAATACATAATTAAATCGCTAATAATAGGCCTATTATGAAATATCATATCATGTAGTAATGTAAATCTGACCCCGGGTCAGATGAAAAAACTACAAACCGCGTCAGTGAAAATGTCTGGAACCACAATAACTCTGAAAGGACAGACAAATTACAGGTGGTCAAAGTAAGCTGTCACTGATAGAATATGACAAGACCGGAATACGAATTACTCTATCCGCGGGTGCTATTTCTGATTTATCTAAATCAGGTGGTATATTGCCACTTCTTGCGGCTGTACCAGCGCTAATAGCTACTGCCTCCCCAGCTGTCGCAAAAGCGGGAATTGCAGCACGCAAACAATACCAGGAAGACGTTAAAAAGACAACAGTATGCCTCAACCGGGTCGTCTAAGATTGCTGGCCTCACAATACGGAAAGGGTAAAAGACCACCAGGAACTCCTCCTCCCCCCAATAGTATGGAATGGATCAGATACAGTTCGATAGTAAAAAAAAACCAATAGGTATTTATATTTATATCGATGTCATATTTTGATTTAATTAATGTCACTACAAAACTAAATATACATTTTAGAGGTGTTTTTGTGCGTGATCAGTTACGTTCGAGACTAAACAGTATTGAAATCGTTATCATTAATCTTGACGCTAGTTTTGGCCCAGGAACTCATTGGATTGCATTCGTGATTGATCCACGTGAAATTGTTTATTTTTATTCGTATGGACTTGCACCATAAAGAAATACTATTATGATCTGGTATTCAACATCACCAACACAAACAATGAAAGGTCCGCCAATATGTGAACATGTGAACAATACGCATTTGACAATAATATAATGTATAATACGAAAATAAATCAGAATGCATGGTCTCTCAGCCTACTTCTTTCAAATTATTATCTCCTCCCCCTATACTTATTAAAGGCAATGCCCTTACCTATGTCAACATTTAAACTTATTTAGGTCATATTTTGAAATCCATCGGTCGGATAATGAACATATGATGAGACTTTACCGATCTCTGTGTACAAGAACAAACATGCTTCTGCGTAAATTCAAGAATTGTTCATTAAATAATCAAAATTAGATTATTCAAATCTTATTACTGCACCATGTATTGCACTCCTCTGTGGACAAAATTTAGTGAATGTATGAAAAGAAAACGAGTTATTGGTTATAATAATAGTCTTCGTTTTGTATTAGGTCTTCCAAGGTGGAGCAGTGCATCCAACATGTTTGTTAACTACAATGTATTCAGTTTTGATGAAATAACGAGAAAGTATGTATTCTCAAAGATGACAAGAATATCTAATAGTAAGAACTGTATATTTAAATCTCGTTGGAACTGTGACATTCATATAAATGCTCATATTATTTGTAGATGGAACAAATTTCTCTTTAAATGTATCATTTAATTTAATTATTAACAATGCGCCTGCAGAATTACGATTATAGTATAGTTTGCTAAATAGTAGATCAAAATCATTCGGTGGATTACAGGCTAATACATCGCTTATATTTGCAAATAAAAACAAACCAGCCAACAACGATGGTGTTGTCATTCCCGATTGGTTAGTTGTTTATCTTCCAATGGGCGCCCCCTGCGGGTTCGGGGTTGTAGAATAGGCCCGACGTGCCTCGCCACGTGTCGTAAAAGGCGACTAAGTAGAGGCAACCTGTTTGCCGTGGGTTGCGTCCCGTGTCGGGGGAGGAAAGGATCCTGGTAGTTGCAACACACTACTTTGGCCTCTACTTCTCCTAGACGGGTGGTCGAGATGGGCCCGGTCTCGACAAATCGGCTGGTCACGCCGAGCCCTAGGAAGTCTTTATTAACTCTCTCACCTCCTTTTACTTTCTCCTTGTATCTCTTTTGATACCACCGTTGCCCCTATTTTCTATTCCTATATCTTTCCCTTTTCCATATCTTAGAAGACTTCCTAGAAGGCGGTGGCTCAACGGGTCAATCGGGGGGTAATTTTACTGACCTTAGAAATTGGCGACTTCAGGGTCAACCAAAGGTAATTTTATCAACTGAGTATGGCATCTGTGTATCCTTGGCACTTTAAAAGTGTCCCCTTGTTGGGCTCCTTGGTGGGTGGGGAGCACGGGTGCTGAATTTTTCAATCATGCCATCATGGAGAATTCCAAAAAAACACTAAAACGCACCAAAACTGTGTCATCAGAGTCGGATGATGAACCATGTAGTGTGGAATCCTTTCCTCGCTTCATGGTCATCCAATCGAAAGACGAAGCTAATCAACTTGCTACATTGTCGCCATTTATAGTCGAAAAGACTATTCTTGGATTAGTCGGCAAGCCGAAAAGTGTCAAGAAGCTTAGATCAGGCGGCCTACTTGTAGAGTGTGAGCGCAAAGCACAAACTGAAAATATACTGAAAATTAAGACCTTTCACGATATTCCAGTAACCTGCTCCGCCCACTCTACACTTAATACATCAAAAGGTGTCATTCGTTGCCGTGACCTTGCTGGAGTCGGCGACAAGGAAATCGTCGAGGGCATGAAAAATGAAGGTGTCACTGCAGTCCGTAGAATTCGTATCAAACGAAATAACAATCTGCAGGACACCAACACTATTATACTCACCTTTAATAAGCCAACAGTACCTAAAGTGGTCAAGGTTGGATTCCTACAAGTTAAGGTTGAGGTATACATACCAAATCCCCTCCGATGTTACAAATGCCAAAGATACGGTCATCATGAGGACAGATGCTCTAGAAGCCAAATATGTGGCCGATGCGGCGACCCCTCCCACCGGGAATCAGAGTGCAAAGCCACTCCGCATTGCGTCAACTGCGGCAAGGAACACCATGCTAATTCAAAGGAATGCGACACATGGAGACAGGAGAAGGAAATCCAGAGGGTTAAATACACTTCAAACATTCCCTATCCAGAGGCCAGGAAGCTTGTTCAAGCTAGATCACTCCCCGGCCCATCCTTCTCAACTGTAGTGAAGAGCAGCCAAAAAGCAACGAAAGACGCACAAACTCAAACAAACCCACCTGAATCCCATTCCGACTCGAACATCCCACACTACAAACCGCAGAAAAACTCGACATCGACACAAACAACATTCAACAATACTCCAACACCAAAATCACCAAATAGCAAGAAAAAGCTACAATCAAATAGGCAGCAAAATGGGTCTGATGACCCTATAAAGCTACACAACAGGTTTTGAGACCTAGAGGACATGGATGCAGAAGAATCTGCTTCATGTCCTCAGGGTAGCTCCAGACCTAACAACAAAAAATACACCCCCGTACTTCCTCCAGATAAATAACCAAACAGTTTGCCTCCGCGAACGGTCTAGCCTAGCTCCAGAATCTTTAATATAAAGTTGTAATGAAGAACACCATTTTACAATGGAATTGTAGAGGACTTAAAGCCAACTACCATGATGCTCTTCTGCTTTTAAACGAACATGATCCTGCAGTACTATGTCTTCAGGAAACATTTTTGAAAAATACAGATAACATCACACTTAAAAACTACTCCCTGTTTAACAACTACTCTCAGAATGTTGACAGGGCCTCAGGAGGAGTTTCTGTTATTGTGAACAACAGAGCCCCTCATAGGGTCATTCCTCTAAACACAAATTTACAAGCTATTGCTGTAAGCGTCACTCTTCATCGAGTGATTACATTTTGCTCTATTTACTTACCACCAAACACTAACCTAGTTCCCAACGAATTAGATACCCTTGTTCAACAACTTCCCGCACCATTTGTTTTACTCGGGGATTTTAATGCCCATAATATTTTATGGGGATCAAATCATATAAGTGACAGAGGTCACAAAGTTGAAGACTTTATTTCTAGACATGATCTGTGTCTATATAATACCAAAACACCTACATATCTACACCCAGGCACGGGTACATACACATGCATCGATTTGACAATTTGTTCTCCCTCGCTGCTTTTAGACTATGAATGGAAGGTCGCTGATGACCTTCACAGCAGCGATCACTTCCCAATCTCCCTTGTAAATATTAACTCTACAATTGATGAAATAACTCCACAATGGAATTTAAAGAAGGTCGACTGGGCCAAGTTCGAAACACTCTGTAAAACTAGGCTGAATGAGGATACAGTTTTCAATGTTAACGACCCCATTCAGCTTTTCACATCTATTTTAACAGAAATTGCAGAAGAATCTATCCCCAAGTCCTCAACAAACTATAAAAGAACCCTAAAACCTTGGGTCACTAAGGAATGCAAGGAAGCCATTAGACTACGCCGAAAAGCATTAAAAAAATTTAATAATCATCCGACGCCCGAAAACTTAAATATATATCGCATTGTCCGAGCCAAAGCCCGCCGCACAATCAAAGAAAGTAAAAGAGCATCATGGAAGAAATATGTTTCTTCTTTAAACTCTCGTTCCTCTGTTAAGAAAGTTTGGGATACTATACGCAAAATAAACGGAAAGGGCAAACAAAACCCTCTCCGACATCTGACACTGAACAATAACAACTTTAATTCAAAACGTGACATTGCAAATACTCTTGCTGACAGTTTCTCCAAAAATTCATCATCATCTAATTATTCAGAAGCCTTCCAAAAACTTAAAACTCAAAAAGAAAAGTCACGTTTAAAATTCACATCCAACAACTCGGAAAGTTATAATCAGTTGTTCTCATTATCGGAGCTTAGGGAGGCTTTAGATAAGGCCCATAATACATCCACTGGGCCTGACGAAATACATTACCAGTTTTTGAAACACCTTCCAGAATCATCATTAACATCTCTTTTGAAACTCTTCAATGATTTATGGATCACTGGTAATGTACCAAAAATCTGGAAAGAAGCAACTGTAATACCAGTCCCCAAACCAAATAAAGATAGCGAAGACCCCAACAGCTATCGACCAATTGCACTGACAAGCTGTGTGTGAAAAACAATGGAACGAATGATCAATTCTCGACTTATCTGGTACTTGGAAACTAACAATTTAATATCTCCTTTCCAAAGTGGCTTTCGTTATGGACGGAGCACCAATGATCACCTGGTTAGACTAGAAACATTCATTCGTGATGCATTTATCAAGAAAGAGCATTTAGTAGCAGTCTTCTTTGATTTAGAAAAGGCATATGACACAACATGGAAGTACGGGATACTAAATGACCTGCACGATCTAGGTCTAAAAGGCCGGCTGCCCTCTTTCATATCCAGCTTTCTCTCAGACAGAGAATTCAAGGTACGAGTGGGCTCTACAATATCAGATTTGCACGAGCAAGAGATGGGTGTGCCCCAGGGCAGTATTTTGTCCGTGACACTTTTCAATATCAAAATTAATAGTATCACAAAGTGTCTGACTCCTGGTGTGGATTGCTCGCTATATGTTGATGATTTCCTAATATGTTATAGATCGAAGCACATGCATACAATTGAAAGACAACTTCAGCAAAATATAAACAAGATTCAAAGTTGGGCCAGTACAAACGGTTTCAAATTCTCGAAGTCTAAAACAGTATGCATGCATTTCTGTCAGTTACGAAGACATCACGATGAACCTCACCTCACGCTGGACGGAACACCTATTCCAGTTGTTGAGGAAACAAAATTTTTAGGTATTATCTTTGACAGAAGACTGACTTTTATTCCACACCTAAAGAACTTGAAAGCTAAATGCTCAAAAGCACTTGACCTACTTAAATTAGTATCACACACTGACTGGGGTGCTGATAGAAAAGTCATCCTGAATTTATATAGAACGTTTATTCGCTCCAAACTAGACTATGGTTGCGTTGTGTATGGCTCAGCCTGGAAATCATATTTGAAAATACTTGATCCAATTCATCATCAGGGAATAAGACTGGCTTTGGGAGCATTTAAAACTTCCCCATGTGAAAGCCTTCTAGCTGAGGCGAATGAACCACCATTATCACATCGTAGAGACATGCTTTCCGCACAGTATGCTCTCAAATTAAAATCAAACCCTCTGAATCCTGCTTTTTCGGCTGTTTTTTCAACCCAAATACAAAACTTTATACGAAAATAAACCAAACGCCATACCTTCCTTTGGCATTAGAATATTATCCAGCCTTGACACTACAAATATAGATCTTTCTAACATTCAGAAAACGTCTATCCCCGAAACACCACCCTGGCTAATTAAACAACCAAAAGTACTTTTTACGCTACACGACGGTAAAAAATCTGAGACAAACCCTTCTGTCTTCCACAACTCTTACCATGAACTCCTCACCGAATTTAAAAACTACACCAGAATTTACACTGATGGATCAAAGGATGAGGAAAAGGCTGCTGCAGCCTTTGTTTGTGGAAATCGCACAATGCTCTGCAACATATAGAAAAGAAACATATTTTAAACAGTATCATTTTCTCCGACTCGCTATCAGTACTCCAGTCACTACACAATAGAAACCTGGAGAACCCAATATTGAAAAACATACTCCTTAAACATAATGAGCTGAGTGTCAACCACAACATAATATATTGTTGGTTACCTAGCCACATTGGTATTAAAGGTAACGAAAAAGCAGATCGTGCTGCTAAAAGGGCACTTACTCTAGGACCATCTGATTTTAAATTACCTTTTACTGATTTTAAACATTGTATCAGAAGGTTCTTTCGTCAGAAGTGGCAGGCGTCATGGAATGATGCTGTAAATAACAAACTTCATGCAATCAAGCCAGCCCTGGGAGAATGGACCCCTTCCTACAGATCCATACGTAGGGAGGAGGTAGTCATTGCAAGAATCCGAATTGGTCATACTTATATCACCCACACACACATACTTAAAGGTGAAGACCCACCAGAGTGCGTTTACTGCAATGAACCATTCACTGTCAATCACCTTATGATAGAGTGCTTTGACTTGCAACCTACGCGCGATCGTTATTACATTGTGCATGATATGAAAGAACTTTTTGATACTATAAACATCACTCGTATTATAGAGTTCCTGAAAGCAGTAAATCTTTACTCTAAAATTTGACTTTTATGCTATGACCTTGTGCAGTTTTATGCAATATATATATATATATATAATACCTTTTCATCCTTTTTCATTAACATAGTACATTTACCTCTCACGTTGATCGGGAAACTTTATTTTGCACCGTTACCATCTGACCGTTTTTAATTTCAACCATCTGTTATTTTATATCGCTGGTCGATATAGGACCTTTTATAAATTTTAAAAGATTTCATACTTTTACTGTTCGGCAAATACCAACATCTCACCATTTTACTTTGAACTATTTGGTTTTCTATGTCACTGGTCGATGTTGGACCTTCCTATTTTCAAACATATAACCTATTGTATGGCGCTAAATAGCCTAAAAGTGCTGGTGCGCCGTTAAAATTCAATTAATCAATCAATCTTCCAATGGGCAGTTATGAAATTGAAGTAATGAATGATGAATTTCAGCGCAGAATTAAATATATTACAGGAAAAGAATCAAAAATAGCTATTACTATTCACGAACCAACTTTGTCAGCTGCAATTAAATAAATCTCTTGATTAGGGTATTGATATTTATCATTCATCGATCAGGTTTGTTTTAGGATGGTTAGAATTCCACCTGTTTATAATGAAATACCAGAACCGCGACGACATGATTTGTCTAATAAGGAAAAAAGTTTATAAATGTTCCAAAATATCGAAATGTATATCCGTGGACTAGCTTGGTTGGGTATATTGTATATAATATTTATAAATTATTTCCATTAGCCTCAGTTAATTCAACTGCATATAGATTTCCTACAACACAAATATCAATAATCGATGTTGATAAAAAAACCTAATAATTATATTGTTTATGAAGATGATCTCAAAATATTGGCTAATGGTAATAAAACTGAAAATAGAACTGTCACAATATTAGTGTAATTTAAACAAATATATTTTAGAGTATCCTAATAGTGATACAACATTTAAATCAAATCATGTCAGACCTTGAGTTTGCAAATCGAGTTAGTATTGAGAAAATAAATGATACTAATTATGATTTAGGAAATATAAAAAAATAAGGATGAGGCAAATATATCATTAGAAAATAGCTGAAGCGGATTTATTCAATTGTTTACTGGCACAATTTAAAACGGACAAATTAATAATATCCCTCAATGTTATTATCAAACAAAAAAGCCCATCTCCAACTATTCTAAAATATATTAATGATCCGTACGGTGGTGACAGACATTTTACAACATCGATCGTTAATATCACATCATTTATTGCAGTTAATATTGTATGTGATGCAATTGATGGCAGTTATCAGGCTGATCTTGAGAAATCAATTATAGCTCAACAAGATATATTTTATATACTTTTACTACACAAGTACCTCCTGGATATTTGATTGTACAAGAACACATGAATGCTGCCTAAATACGTTGTCACAATAATTTATTGTCGCGAATACATTTCAACCTTACTGTCCGATCCGGATACGAGTGATTAAAATAATGGACATCAGTCAGATATCATAATTTGATGGGGTATATGATACATTATAATAATGAAAATCTTATCAAAAACAAAAAGAAAGTGCATAAACAATATTATCAGGTTTAATAACAAAAAACATTAAAAAGTCAAAGATAAATATTATTATCAGAAAAAGTATTACACATGTTATTAATCACGTTTGACTTCATCGAGGACTTCGTCGCTCTTTTCGTTTCACTTTCATAGTCACCTTTGATGTCGTCAAGGTCTTCATCACTCGCTGACATAATCTTTCTTATACGAATGTTTGTACGAATACGAATGTCCTTTTGGTATTGTGTATTTGTGTGTCTTATACGAATATCTTTGTGTTTCGTATCCGAGAGATAATTGTTATATAACCAAAGCTTGTTTACGTGCTCGTGGTTTTCTTTAAATGCCTTCACGCGACAACGATGAATATAACGTTTCGATCAGTGACAATTGAGATTGGGCAAATTTAGTCAAGTCGCACATGTATTCGTATGGATGCATACCACTTCTTGTTAGAAGATCTGAGTTGGATGGACTGTATCGACAAGTGATTGGGAAATTATCCGAAGTTAGACTGCCTACTAACGTCTCAAAAAATGAATTCATTAACTGTAACGAATTGATGAGCTGTAATTTTCCGAGCCGAAGAGTGATGTATATTCCATGCCATGCTTATTGGTGAGTTTGACTGCATGGCTACTGCTTGAATTAGTAAGTGGCTATCATACCCACGTAAGTTATGAGAAACTACAGCGAGTTTTGCTTTGTTTGAGTAAATCCTCAACACTAGATTGCATGGGCTATGTGTATCTGCTTTCTAAGCGCCAGTAATGCGACAGTGATCTTGGACTTTAGCATTGGTGGTAGAACCTTGCCGTTTGTTTTGTGAATATTTAAAATTGCTAAACTTGAGGAACAATATGCCTTCGCGCGAGAGTGGTGGTGGTATGTTGTAGAACTTTCACTTCTTTTCTTCATGTACTCTGGGGATCAACTAAGGACTATAGGACTAACAGTCATTAATTAGGACTAAAGGACTAACAGTCACTAATTAGGACGATAGGACTAATAGTCATTAATTAGGACTATAGGACTAATAGAAATTGATTAGGACTATAAGACAAATAGTCATTATTTAGGAATATAGGACTAATAGTCATTAGTTAGGACTATATGACTAATAGTCATTAGTTAGGACTATAGGACTTATAGTCATTAATTAGGACTAAAGAACTAACAGTCATTAATTAGGACCAAAGGACTAACAGTCATTAATTAGGACTATAGGACTAATAGTCATTGATTAGGACTATAGGACTAATAGTCATTATTTAGGACTATATGACTAATAGTCATTAGTTAGGACTATAGGACTAATAGTCATTAGTTAGGACTATAGGACTAATAGTCGTTAGTTAGGACACGTTAGTCATAGTTTGCGTTCACTTGCTTGTTATCTGTCCATTCCACAATATAGTCCTAATTAATGACTATTAGTCCTATAGTCCTAATTAATGAATATTAGTCTTAGAGTCCTAATTAATGACTATTAGTCCTATGATCATAATTAATGACTATTAGTCCTATAGTCCTAACTAACGACTATTAATCCTATAGTCCTAACTAATGACTATTAGTCTTATAGTCCTAACTAATGACTATTAGTCCGATAGTCCTAAATAATGATTATTAGTCCTATAATCGAATTAATGACTATTAGTCCCATAGTCCTAATCAATGACTATTAGTCATATAATCATAATTAAGCCACTAAAATGGTTATATTTCAGTATTATCGGTCGTTTCGTCTTCTAAGGGATTGTGACAACTATGAAAATTTGTCTTATAACGTAAATATGTATTACATATTCAAACTTGTTTGCAAACAGTATATGCATTCATTTAGCTTACAGCTGGAAGAAGTGATGTATGTGTAGGATGTATCTACGCTACTGTGTGAGAAGGCACTTTCTTCAAGGCAAAAGTACGGTTGAAGCGACGATAATCGTTAATGATATGCAAATTAAGAACTAATCCAGGAAAATGCATGAGAAATTGCATAGTTTATAAGAAAGTCTCGCAGGCAGATCTGTTGGGTATTACGATTATCGCTGGTCATGAATTCTAACTGAAGTGTAGCGTAACACGGTTACAGACAGCGAGTTTGTCATGCATAAATACGCATGTCCTCCTGTTGTAGAGCGGAATCTATGTTGTGTATCATAGTACCAAGATTTGGCACCAACCATATCATTTGATAAAGATGACAGGAATATCCGCTCAAGAGCAGGTTACCAACATTGTTGTGAACAACATTATAATTCAGTATACTAGGAAGCTATGTGTTCCAACAATTTGGTAAAAAAAAAAGTTACGATAATGATCTGTAGACATGTCGGTAACAATTTAGTTTTAAAAAAGTTACGATTCAGATAATGATCTGTAGACATGTCGATAACAATTTAGTTTTTAAAAGGTTACGATTCAGATAATGATCTGTAGACATGTCGGTTGGTTACATAATGATAAACCAGAAATGACACTAAAATCAGGAAAAATGACAAATATAATTAAATCCAACGAGACAAGCACATACTGATAAACGTACTTCCTATTACGTAAGACATATGAACAGACGGTATTAAACTATTCTAAATTGTTCTGCTTGGAGATGATAATAAAGTTTTTCACTGACCTTACTCTCGGTTTTATTATTGCCAAAATACATGTACGACTGTGTCATATTGTTTCTTATAAGATGTTAATGGCCAGTGCAGGCCTCCATACCTTTCATTAAGATATCTTCTCCAGATTATCAGGTCTGACTACAAACTATTTTATTTGCAAACTGTATAGGCAGAAAAGCAGTTTATGTTCTATTTCTCAAAGTTTTAAACATAACCAACTTTTTCTTACTACTCAGTGGATTATTCATTATTCATAAATGTCGGTGACAGTTCTGTTTCATTGCATACATGTACGTTACTGATGTACAACTTCCTGGTCGGTTGACAAGAAAGTGTCGATATATTCATTGTAAGTTATTATTTCACAAGCTTACTGCTAAGTGTTACAGCATAGTAATGGAAATAAATTGAACATCACTATTACCAACAATTAAAGCCATTTGTTTATTATCCGGGAACCATTCCCCAAACAGCCGTACTAAATTTAGCATGAACACTAATCTATAACGGACAAAAGTGACCAATTCACAGGTGCAAACAGTACACATCCCACTCTCCATTTCACGGATCGTCCTGTACGATAATATAATTTACTAAATCTTAAAGATTTCTAATAGTACTTACCGTAATTTCTTTTTCAAACAAATCCAACGACAGCTCGAATAACGATGTTGTTTGAACGCATTATAATTCGGCACAGGTTAAGACGCAAATACACATTCCATTACGTCATGCACTTGACAACTAGGTAAACTAAACTAAACAAGAATCGATCGAGTTGTAGACTAATGCAGTCGTTCCTTTCTTCTGGCTTCATATCTGTTTGGGGCGCCATAGCGGCCACAATCTGGTTCGACAAGAAAGTTGCAGTTGAAATTTCAATGTTTTATTACCGAGAATTCCAATTTCACATGTTGAATAAAATTGTTAGTGCTCAGAATTGTATCATATTTTGAGTTTTGCAACTTCATCTGTTGAATTACATAACGGTGGTTGAATGTCACATTTTATGTGTCGAGGTTGTAGATATATTTTATGTTGAATTACAAAGTAAATGTTGAAATTTCAATATTGACCAGAATTCCAGTTTCACATATTGAAAGTTTCATTTCATATGTCGCGTTTTAAAACTGTATTTGATGAATTACACAGCGGATATTGAACATTGAATTTTGTATGTAATTAATTACAATTTCAAACGTTTAATCTATTTCACTTTTTCTATTTTCACTATTTCACTTTGTAGAATTAACCAGATTTATAAATGTGTATGTAAGACCCTGAGTCTATAAAGTTCTCCCCTGTGGTATTTACCGGTAGTATGAATCACGCGTATGTGTCCTAATGTTAGTCCCTTCTGTGTTAACCATTCCTCATTGGTTTGCAGGTTTTTTGGGCGCGCTTATCGGTCCTGTTTGGTAATTCAATCTCGGTTTCAGAGCCCGCTCTCTTCTATCTGTCATCAGCTGGACTGGTTTCCTCCCACACCTAGTTTTTGGAGTAACGGTAAAGCTATGTGGCTTAAATTAATTAGGAATAGTCCGTTTTAGTCAGTCCTGTGTAAGATCTAGACCGGGTTGCATGCTACACAATTTGGTGGCAGCGGTGGGATTATTTGTTTTTCGTGAAGTAGCTGCAAACCCTGGAAAATCGTATGAATAAATTAAAATGGCACAATCACAGACAGTCTCGTCAATGATGGATGCGCAAGAAAGAATTAAGCGTGAAATTCAGCAACTGGAACGTGAAATAGAAGAAAGTACGCGAAGGACTCTTAGAATCGAACATCAAATGACGCCATCGAGACCCCGAGAAAGAAATCATGCTCCTCAAAGAAGATTAGAATTTTCGGAACAAAATGAGCTGAAACGACCACTTGTAACGCCACAAACGTTCGACGGTACCACACCACTGATGGACTTTCAAGCGCATTTTAGTACGTGTGCCGGAATAAATAAATGGACTCAAGAAGAGAAAGGGCTTTATCTAGCAGTGAGTCTCAGGGGTCAGGCTCAACAGCTACTGGGATCTGGAACTCCGGATTACGACAAGCTCATGGATTCGCTAGAAAGAAGGTTCTCGCCAAAGAACCAAACGAAAATTTACAGAGTACAGCTAAAAAGCCGCAAAAGAAGGGAACATGAAACACTCCCAGAATTGGGACAAGCGATACGCCGACTCGCTTCCCAAGCATATCCCAAGGCGCCAGAAGAATTACTCGAAACACTGTCGAAGGAGCAATTTATCGATTCTTTAACGTACAGCGAACTTAGGTTAAGAATACAACAGGCACGCCCTAAAACCTTTGATGAAGCAATTCAGGTTGGAGTAGAACTCGAAGCCTTTAATAGAGCCGAGTTTCAGCGAAAGGATTTAGAGAGGTATGCACGAACCGTGACAACGTCTGAAGCAGGGTTAAGTGATATCCAGGAACTTAAGAGGTAAGTTGTGGAACTCAAGACACTACTAAAGGATTTGACGGCAAAATCTGCAGGGAAAAACGGAACGAAGGGAAGACCTATTTGTTACAAGTGCGGAGAAATAGGGCATTTCAAAAGAGTCTGTCCAAAAAGTAAGCCCAAGCTGTCGGAAAACTAGGATGTGCCCACCCCAAGGGCCAGGGGTGGGACCGTGATTCCAGGCCTAGGAATATAACTGGACAAGCAATGATAAAGGATGCGGTGATGTACCTCCAGGGATCTGTACATGGAACAGGCGTCAAATTCTTAATAGACACAGGTGCTACGGTTACTATGATAGCAAAAGGTGTCTATGAGAGGATGGCACCAGAAGATCGACCTCGGTTATATGAGGTTACTGGGAATGTTCTATGTGCAGATGGGAAACCGCTAGAAGTAGTCGGAAAAGGAAAATTTACCTTGTCATTCGGGGGAAAACGTCAAGAGCACTGCGTTATCGTTGCGAAGATCGGTTTGACAGTAGAAGGAGTGTTAGGATTGAATTTCCTCGAAAAAGTAGGAAGCGAGATTGATTTTGTGAATCACAGTTTGAAGATAGGGGACGCCGTTTTTTCATACGAGGTGATTAAATCAATTTCGATGGAATGCGCTAGAGTTGTGTTATCAGAGACAATGACGATCCCTGCAAGGCACGAAATGAACGTTCCGTGTAAATTACAAACGGTAGGGAATAATCACTCGTACGGTTCGACCGGGATCGTGGAACCAGAAGAACGATTTGTTGAAAATAAACAGCTTCTAGTAGGAAAAGTACTTATTAGCGCTACATCCGACAATGTCATACCTCTAAGGGTCATGAATGTTACCGACGAAACAAACGTCGTCCATGCTGGAACTAGTATGGGTCGTTATATACCGGTGGATGACGATGATGTTGATGATGTTTCTGGAGAATCATTGGCTCAAGTGAAAACCATCCAAATGCCTGAACACCTGAAAAAGTTATCTCAAGAAACGAAAAAGGGTCTTACATCGGCCCAACGCAAGAAAGTGGACCAACTTCTATGTACGTTCTCGGGTTTATTTGCTAACTCAAAAGATGACCTGGGCAGAACCAATCAAATACGTCACAAGATAAATACGGGGGATGCAAGACCAGTAAAACAACCACTCCGAAGAATTCCGATTCACTCAAGAGATGAAATTGAAGACCATGTTGAGAGTATGTTAACTCAAGGCATTATAGAGCCGTCATTAAGCCCCTGGGCCTCGCCCATAGTGCTGGTACGTAAAAAGGATGGAACGACTCGTTTTTGTGTCGACTATAGAGCAGTCAATCAACTGACTGTGAAGGACGCGTACCCTCTACCACGTATAGACGACTCATTAGATCGCCTTTCAGGTGTATCGTGGTTTTCTACCCTTGATTTAATGAGTGGATATTGGCAAGTAGAAATGGAAGACCAAGATAAACCCAAAACAGCTTTTGTAACACAAAATGGATTATATCAGTTTCGCTTAATGCCTTTTGGATTATGCAATTCAGGTTCCACCTTCGAAAGTCTGATGGAAACTATTTTAGCAGGTTTACAATGGAAAACGTGTCTGATATATTTAGATGATATAATTATTTTCGGTAAAACTTTCGACGAGGAGCTAAGCCGTCTACAGGAAGTTTTCACTCGACTGCAACAGGCAGGCCTTAAACTTAAACCTTCCAAGTGTCACTTTTTTGCACACGAAGTGGCATTCTTAGGGCATATCGTGTCCGAAGAGGGAATTAAAACCGACCCTAAAAAAATCGAGGCAGTGAAGTCTTGGCCTACACCAACGAATGTGAAGGAGCTTCGCAGCTTCCTGGGGCTTTGTTCCTACTATAGGAGATTCATGAAAGACTTTTCGTCAATAGCTAGTTGTCTACATAAATTGACAGAGTCAGGGAGGGCGTTTAAATGGACTAAGGAGTGCGGAGAAGCGTTTGAAATGCTAAAAGCTAAGTTAACAACAGCACCAATACTCGCGTACCCTGACATAACAAAACAATTCATTTTGGATACTGATGCTAGTGAAAATGGAATAGGTGCAGTAATTTCCCAAGTGCACCAAGGTCGCGAAAAAGTCGTGGCATATGGAAGTAGGACACTGTCAAAATCAGAGCGATCATATTGTGTGACACGGAAAGAATTACTTGCTGTAGTGTACTTTGTGAAACATTTCAAGCCATACTTGTATGGGAAAAGATTTCTCATTCGGACTGACCACAGTGCATTCGGTTGGTTAATGACGTTAAAGGACCCAGAAGGTCAACTGGCCAGATGGCTGGAGATCATAGAAATGCGGATGCATTATCAAGAAAGCCATGCCGACAATGCGGGAGACAAACGAATGTTGAAAACATGGGAAACAAAGAAAAACCAAACACACTACAAACAGTTGCTGTGAGTACGTTATGTTCCAAAAATCATAATAACGGTACGCATCCATCGGCTAATTCGGTGTCAAAGCTGAAGGAATCTCAGCACGCCGATAATGACATATCCATAGTTAGGCAGTGGGTGACTGGTGGCGTAAGACCATGCTGGAATGAAGTATCAGGCCAAAGCAATGAAGTTAAGAGTTTATGGGCTCAATGGGACCGACTTGAGTTGCACAATGGATTATTGTGCTGGAGATACCAAACATGCGATGGTAAAGTGGGACGTCATCAAGCCATTGTCCCCTATGAACTCAGGAAAAGTGTATTGAAGCTTTCTCATGATAGTAAAACGGGAGGCCACCTAGGGATTTCGAAAACCCTTAATAAAATCAGACAAGGATATTATTGGGTTGGACTACAACATGATGTTAGGGACTGGTGTAGTACATGTGAAACATGTGCAAGAAAAAAGTCCCCAGGCAAGAGGAGAAGAGCCCCGATGCAACTCTACAAGTCAGGAAGCCCAATGGATAGAATAGCATTGGATATTATGG
The DNA here is from genome assembly GCA_030141615.1 of Unio pictorum. Lineage (NCBI taxonomy): Eukaryota > Metazoa > Mollusca > Bivalvia > Unionida > Unionidae > Unio > Unio pictorum. The sequence continues at coordinate 5,090,412 of JARLTB010000095.1, forward strand.
GACCGTTGCCAGAAACTTCGATTGGGAATAAATATATTCTAGTAATTGGAGACTATTTTACTAAATGGACAGAGGCGTTCGCACTGCCTAATCAGGATGCCATAGCTGTAGCTAGTGTACTTGTTGAAGAGATAATATGCAGATTCGGCGTGCCGCGTCAAATTCATTCCGATAAAGGGACACAATTCGAATCTGAAATCTTCCAAGAAATGTGCAGATTACTGGGTATCGAAAAGACCAGGACAACTGCTTACCACCCACAGAGTGATGGAATGGTTGAAAGGTTCAATAGAACGCTTGCTGTGATGCTTTCTGCATATGTAAATGAACATCAGGATAACTGGGATGAACACTTGCCATATTTGACAATGGCGTATCGCGCAGCTGTCCAAGAGTCTACGAATTTCACTCCAAACTTTTTGACGCTGGGTAGGGAAGTGACCGTTCCACTCGATATTCAATTTGGACGGCCACCAGATACATATTCTCGAAATGCCAGGGTTGAAAACCTTTCGAAGACCATGCGTTTAGCTCATCAATTTGCAAGGAACCACCTTAACCAAAGTATGTTACGCCAGAAGAGATTCTACGACAGTCGATTGAAAGGGGAACAGTTCAAACCAGGTGATTCGGTTTGGGTTTACACTCCTCAGAGAAAAACAGGACTGTCAAGTAAACTGCAGTCTTGGTGGAAGGGACCGTTTCAAGTCGTTAAACGGCTCAGTAATGTGACATACCGCGTAAAGTGTGGATATAGGGGCAAACAGCAAGTGATTCATGTGGACAGAATGAAATCCTGTAAAGTCCGAGATAACGATGACAATGGGGATATGCATCAAAGTGATGATGATATCGATGAGCATGACGATGCTGGCTACAATAATCGCGATGATCCATCCAGAATTAAGAATATACCTTGGCCGTACCCTATGGAAAGTACCGCGTCGGAACACCCGTTACCAACGACCCAGAGTGGACGCCAAAGGCTACGCCCGAGCTGGTGGAAGGAATATGCATTTTAGAGAGAAACTTTTATTCCAATCGTATGAGACTATGAACTTCAGTTGTGGAAATTTAAAAAGTAAAAAGTGCTGACATTAAAGGCCATTAAGCTAAAATAGGGCTTACGTGTAATATTCGGCTGTATGTACGGTGTGTGACTATGCATTTAGAACTCTCGAATTATATAATAGAACTTGCTTATGCTAAAAATGGAAAGAACTTTAATCGCAACGATTTTTTTCGTTTATGGTATCTAGTCATGTCAGATATATTTTGCAGTTTTATAAGAAAAATCTAAATACATAGCAGTTTTAGTGTGAGGACACACTTATTCGGAGGCGTATGTAATTTGTAGCAAGGTATCTTTGCCGTGTGTGCCAATTATTTTGTATTTATTGCTCTATTGTCTGTCCATTTACTGCAAGTTCTCCCCTTTGGTATTTAGTATGAATCACGCGTATGTGTCCTAATGTTAGTCCCTTCTGTGTTAACCATTCCTCATTGGTTTGCAGGTTAATTTGGGCGAGCTTATCGGTCATGTTTGGTACTTCAATCTCGATCTCAACATTTGAAATCGAAATTTCAACAGCTACTTTCTAATTTAACCTAATTTGTCCCCAAAGGCGTATTATATTCTGTCGTTTGTTTGTGTGTGCTCTCTCTCTCTCTCTCTCTCTCTCTCTCTCTCTCTCTCTCTCTCATTAATATAATATAATATAATATAATATAATATAATATAATATAATATAATATAATATAATATAATATAATATAATATAATATAATATAATATAATATAATATAATATAATATAATATAATAACGGCAAAACCTTTTATTACTAGTCCTATTAAGACATCTTTGTCATATATCGCAATCTGATACAATTTTATTCAAATTTAGATCGTATATGGTTGTCGAAAGCTGTCATTCAAACAAAACTGACCGTGTCGGAATTAGAACGAAGCTGTCTACAAGAGGTGCTGAGTAAGAAATTAAGCTTTACCATAATACATTCTTTAAAAATATAATACGAGATAGAACTTGAAATAAAATAATGCAACTTTGTAAAATCCTAGCGCTGACACCAGCTGACAATGGTTATAACGGTTCTCTCTTTAAATATCACCTGTATAACACAGCGCCTTATATTTTCGATGTAGTTTTGGATTCCACTAAATTGGCTTCATGCCGTTATATTATTGCTACTGACATAGTAAACTAACAAAAAGGTTGTTGGCTAATTAGAACTAGTTAAACTGTTACTTGATTTCGTAAACTATTGGATGTGCTCTTAATCACTGTAGTGAGACACCATTGTTATAATATACCTAAAATATAAGTCTGTCTCACAACAATGCACATGTGGCTCCTTTAACAGCTTTTACTTAGAGGGCATATTAGATCAATGTGTTTTTATATGTGATATGCTAGATCTGTTTAAATACAAACATAATATATTACCTCTGATTAGTGTGCCAGACTTGCGACGACAAAAAGCGAGTTTGAATCCTAGCACCATACCTGCCCGTATTGGTTACCAGGGAATGTCTCTCAGCAAAGTAGTTACCCCTATTCCCTCAATATGCACGACGTAACCTTCGTACATTGTTGCACCATAAAACTCAAAGCCAAACCAAATTTGACATATGGATTTTTTTTCTAGGGTGGGGGGTGAGGTGCCCTACAGTGTTACATACATATACATTAAGTATACCGATTTGAGAGTAACATATGCATATATGGTGAGTTACATATACGTGCTTATGGTAGGTCACATATATTAATGTAACACGAAGCAGAATATAAAAATAGTAATGGTATTAGCAGTTAATATGCAATTACCAGGTCTGCTATGTATTAATGCGTTAATTGTACAATTACAATATAATGTAATTATATTCAGTTGTTCTAACTATATTAATTTGTCATAACTTAAAGAAATTATGACAAAGTTATTACATTGAGAAGTACAAGATTTACTTGTCTGAATTGACAGGAATTATGTAAATATGTTATTACTAAAGTTCACATGATTATAAGGGAATACTCATACACATTGAAATATTAATGGGATACCTACTGTATAATAAAGACAATGAATTTATGCTATGCAAAATGCCAACCATACTGTTTGTTATTCGTGTTAATGCAGTTCATAGTTTCATGAAGAAAATTCAAATGCATTCAGAGATTGGCTGTATAATATAAACTGTAGGCCTATACAGCTGATAGGATTGAGGCTTGTTGTAGGCCTATACAGCTGATAGGATTAAGGCTTGTTGTAGGCCTATACAGCTGATAGGATTGAGGCTTGTTGTAATGTACTCAAAGCTTTAAAAAAATTAATACAAGTGTTCTATCCCCAGTAATTTTCTGAATAATCCTGACTAATGTGTTGTGACAACACAAGACCATAAAACGTGACCACTTATTTCAAAAGTGACAATCTTAACTTAAACGTGACCACTTATCTCAAAAGTGACAATCTTACCTAAAACTGCTATTTTAGCTATGTGTTCGTACAATAGTAACGCATTTTACAGTGAGGAAACAAGAATTTCACAAAATGAAAGGATTTTTAAAAAATTTTATTTCTCTGGAGATTCCATTTTTATGGAAGCTTCGAGGGCATGTTATAGAACATCAATCATGTCGTTGTTGTTGTAATAGTAGTGTTTAACGCCATTTTTCAGCACACGATAGTCTATACATATCGGACAGTATTAATGGTGGAGGACGAACCCGGGAAAATCGGGTGTTACGAAACACCCAAATCCACCCAAATCCACACCCAAATCCACCCAAATCCACACCCAAATCCACCCAAATCCACTAAAATCAGCCCCAAATCCACCCCAGTCCACTAAAATGAACCCAAATCCACCCAAAATCACCCCAAATCCACTAAAATCCAATAAAATCAACCCCAAATCCACCCAAATTCACTAAAATCAGCTCAAATCCATACAAATCCACTAAAACCAACCCAAAATCCACCCAAAATCACCCCAAATCCACTAAAATCCACCCCAAATTCACTCAGAATCACCCCAAATCCACTAAAATCTACTAAAATCAACCCCAAATCCACCCAAATTCATTAAAATGAACCCCAAATCCATACAAATCCACTAAAATCAACCCCAAATCCACCCAAAATGAACCCAAATCCACCCAAAATGAACCCAAATCCACCCAAATCTACTAAAATCAATCCAAATCCACCCAAATCCACTAAAATCCACTAAAATCAACCCCAACTCATCTCGATTTCTCTCTAAAGATACAAAAAATAGTCTAAAGATCTCATTCATTTAACAAAGATTGGAATGTATGTGAAATAACAAGGTCAAACGTTTAAATGTGATAAAATAGGTATAACATTTCAAAGGACAAACATGAGAGAGAGAGAGAGAGAGAGAGAGAGAGAGAGAGAGAGAGAGTATTTGTGTAAGTATTGCAAACGTTCCAGTCACCAGATATTTTTATTTTAATGGAACAAATTAACAACTTAAGAGGTATCACTTCTGTGCTTCTCCTTTTGCAATTGCTATAGCCAACCTTGTCTGGTAAATCTCCCCCCCCCCCCGCGAAAAAAATTAATTAAAACATGAATAGATAAATAAATGTGCTGACACTGATGCACTATTTGTAAGGTCTGATGCTACCAATTCATAAAAGTGATCAAATGTTGCTGAAGAATCTGTTTGCAACACATTGCTGTACATTTTAGAACCTAACGGTATTACTTTTGTTGAATGAATACTTATATCAACATGGGTTTTCGAGGTATTCTAGTTTAAGGCACTGTAATGGGGAAAAAAACTCGAAGTAGGAAAGAGTAACAATCGAATTTGGACAAGTTGTCAAATATGGAGACATGAAAGGGGGAGGGCATGCAAAATGTGTGGGCAGCATACTGCATCTCTGTGTATGTATAGCTGGTATGCTGCATATTTAGTTTAATTTTATGTAATAAAATGGAAAGTACGTTACACATAGTTGCGACATACTTGTCAGATCCAGGGTGCTTGTGTGTATTCGAATGAATCTGAAGTACTTTATGTCACATGTTTTTGAATCCATTAGTTTAATTAGAGAATATTAGTCGAGGGGGAGGGGTCATAATGATATATACTCTCACAACCAGTGGCGTAGCGAGGATATTTGGCTCCCAGGGCAAAACACCCAAATTTGCGGCGCCCAGGGCAAAAACCCACATGTGCGCCCCCGGCTGCCCTTGTTGCGTAGTTATGTTGATACTTTGGACCAATTTGGGCCCCATTTGGCGCCAACGCGATGCCCCACCTGCACATCCCCCCCCCCACTTCGCTACGCCACTGCTAAGAACCTATGCATAGTTTCCATGACTGCAGTATTCAAAATATATTTGTTAAATATTTTGGAATATAAAGTATTTTTTTAAAAATACTAAATACAATACTAGTTGACTTTTGTTGATGGAATGAAGAACGATTTCCCCGGAAGTTTTGTTTCGGTTTTGGTAGATAAGCAGAAAGACATCTTATTATAGGTGGATAGTCACGTCACTTTTCAATGATAAATCCAGATTTGGCCAATGAGTGTGCTGACAGACAGAGAAAGAGCTGGGATCTATGGGTGTTAGGTATGGGGCCATGAACAAGCAAAGTGCTCAACTTCTTCATTATCATAATCACGCGCACACGTGAATGATTTAACTAAATTCACCAGGTAGGGGGTCGTCCATTTAGTACGTACGCTTGGAGGGGGGAGGGTGTGTGTGTGTGTGACCCAAATGCGTACGCTTGCGTATGGGGGGGGGGGGTCAACTGGCAATGTACGTACGCATAAGGGGGCAGGGTCCAGTATTTATGTGCAAATTTAATGTCGCATGCACCTGCCTAATATAAAAATTCATTAAAAATATAATACGCAAGTGAGGTCAAAAAGGTACATATTTCTGGATAGGTATTATGTAGTGCAACATAATCATATCACACACATGACCTGACAAGTCTACTGAAGTTCTTAGAATAAAATATTTATGTACCCCAACCCCTATTTAATACATGCATTTTTCACATCCGAAGGCCATTTTTGACAGCATGTGGTGCTCACAGTGCAAACGCAAGGCCTTTTCCTAGATGAAAATGTTGAAAAACATTGTCTACTAAATAGCTTGATGCAATTCATAATAGTTGTCATCCATGCCGTTTTTGAGATATTCTACTTGCCTTGAACCCACGTGTCTACTGCTACGGGAGGCTAGCTCTTCTTCCTAGCCGACTATTGGTATTTCACAATCAACATACTGCAGAGTAACTATGGAAAGTGTACATGTCTGACATCAATTTCAAGAACAACACAAGCCTGAAACAGCTAGTTCACAAATTTATCCATATCTTTAATTATTACGCAATAGTAGCTCAAAAACTCACACCATACCCTAAAGTTAAGAAATTTGTCAGGGGCCAATTTACGAAACTGGACCCTGCCACCTTAAGCATTTTGCCAAAAATAATTTCTGTCAAAAATTTTGTACATATCACTTACCTAGATATTATCTAACAAAATGGTCTCAAGGAAATTATTTTGTATGCTAAAGTAAAAATGTTATTACTCTTTTAGAAAAGTGACTACATTGCGGCAAAATGCATTGCATTGTATATACTTTGTGCTAGGGTTGCTGTCTTGAAAAGAATTAAACTTGTGTGCAATGGAATGTTTCCTGTCCTTTTTGCCATCGTATAGTCAGGAAGATACCAGAATTACATGATGATGTTGACTGAATGCTAAGAATGGATTTTATAGTTGCAAATAGTGACTGAATATGAGATACACTCTTTGTTATTAGCGATAGAACTTCTCTATTGTTCAAGCAATTATTTGTTGAAATTTTTCTTTTAAAAAGTGCCACTTAAGAAAAATGTTACCAGACATTTACATATATAATGTACTTTATTAATAATTATAGCTTGAGACATACACATCAACATTCCTGACCTGGTATTGTTCTAGTGATGCTAACATAAACACCATTGGGGGGTGGGGGTGAATACACCTATGTCTAGCTAATTGTGACAGATATAAAGAAACAAATATTATTCTATGTTTGGACATTGATGTGAGGAACCTTGCTGAACTTACATCAACATATCGGATAAATTCAGTGACAACAGGCCTTTGAAATGAACCATTCTCAAGCCCAAAATGCAAAATAAATACACAGTCCATACAGTTAACCCAAATATTCTCAGAATCCTATCCACTCACAGCTGACTTTAGCAATTGCAAGGATATAGAGAATGAGAGGAAATAGAAAGAAAAGCTACAAGAAAAATATTAACAAGAAGAAAACTCAGTACAAAAAGGGACATGTTGTAACTTCTATTACTTTAAATAAGGACCTACCAGAAAATACAAGTCATGATGAAGCCAAGTCGGTCTTTCATAATCAATCTTTAGTGTGTTTGGATCATAATGAATACATGCTTCAAACTTAAATGCTTCTACCAATATGACTGAGACAACAGATCCTAACATCATTCCATGCAAATTGAGACCTACAAAAAGGAAAACAACTGACATTATTACTCATTCTGTACTCAGTAAAAAAGTGGCTACCAGTATGCCAGAAGAAAACTGTGTTGTCAAGATCAATAAACTTTCAGAACTAATCATGGTATTTCTGCCACATCAATATAAGAATGCTTTTCCAGTTGTTACGGTACACAAAAGACAGGGTTTGTGCATTACTGTTTGTGTGCAATGCAATAACTGTAAGTTTAAATCCAATATGGTGGAACTGTTCACAAAAGTACTAAAACTTTAATTCTTTTTCCCCGAAACATTGTCCACAATATGCCATATCCATCACTATTTGCAACACCGTTCCATTGATGACATTCACCATTTATAACAGACAGTATGTCTACTTATGATTTCTTGAAAGTGCATTTGCTCCTGTGGAGTGAAATTACTTAGAAGAATGTGTGATGTCATGTCATGTAATGTTTTTGTGTGTCTGCAATGAAATATGAATAATTTTCATTAAAATAGGACTACAGAGCTTGTTACGTACATGAAAATCAAGTAAACACATTTTAAACCCCCATTTTCTCTCAAAGCAACTTAGTTAAGCTCAAAATATGCTAACTTGTCCTGATACCAATAGGTATAATTTATAGGTGCAAACAGAAATTACCTCCCTTGAATATCCTATAGAGCTGAGAGATTCAAAATAAGGAGACAAATAGAGGTACTATGATAAGGCTAATGTATAATAATTAATTGCATATGAATAAAGAACAAGAAAATAAGACAAAATGTGGTTCATTGCACAATTTTTTTTATAGCATTTTTCCCTTAAGGGGGCAGGGTCCAGTATTTATGTACAAATTTAATGTCGCATGCACCTGCCTAATATAAAAATTCATTAAAAATATAATACGCGAGTGAGGTCAAAAAGGTACATATTTCTGGATAGGTATTATGTAGTGCAACATAATCATATCACACACATGACCTGACAAGTCTACTGAAGTTCTTAGAATAAAATATTTATGTACCCCAACCCCTATTTAATACATGCATTTTTCACAAGGCCATTTTTGACAGCATGTGGTGCTCACAGTGCAAACGCAAGGCCTTTTCCTAGATGAAAATTTTGAAAAACATTGTCTACTAAATAGCTTGATGCAATTCATAATAGTTGTCATCCATGCCGTTTTTGAGATATTCTACTTGCCTTGAACCCACGTGTCTACTGCTACGGGAGGCTAGCTCTTCTTCCTAGCCGACTATTGGTATTTCACAATCAACATACTGCAGAGTAACTATGGAAAGTGTACATGTCTGACATCAATTTCAAGAACAACACAAGCCTGAAACAGCTAGTTCACAAATTTATCCATATCTTTAATTATTACACAATAGTAGCTCAAAAACTCACACCATACCCTAAAGTTAAGAAATTTGCCAGGGGCCAATTTACGAAACTGGACCCTGCCACCTAAGAAACGGGGGGGGGGGGGGTAAATGCTCCATAGTTTCAGCTTTCAAACTAGTAGATATACTATATTGGAAATTTCTATGTTAATCATGCGCAGTGCAGTCTTGGATATCGCACTGAACCTCAGTCTGCTGTGCACTAGTACATCATAGCATTTATGACATAAACTTGAATTATATACATATATTATATATAATATATATGTAGCCTCATGTAACTGAAATACGGCATTTGTTTACGTTTATGTCAATTTTGACACAACAGACCTACAGTTTAACTGTAGGCCTGAGTAGACAGGCTGTGATTCAAACTGCAGATGTTCATGCTGCTGCTGCTCCGACTAAAACTGTCACTGTATATTGGTGTACTATTTCAGCACATCAGATGTTCAGTCGACACACTAATTTTATCACATTCTTGCCATTACATAACAATTAACCAGATTAGACACGTTACATATTTAATCTACTTTAATGACGTCACAGATTAATCCGCGAACTAGCAGGCGCACTCGCCGCTGAGTAATGCCCCTGCAGCATAGGTCAAGGTCGCAGGCTCGTGTTGCTTTCTACCATATTAAATCAAGTATTACTGCTAACTTTATTTTTATAAATTAATTAATATTGCAGATGAAATTCTTGACTAGAGTAACGCAAACAACTTATTAACCAATAACGGGAATGTGATAAAGACAAAATGTAAGCAAGCCTCGGCGGATACACTCGTGCCTACGGCTTGTTAATGCCATGACAGTTTGTCATTATATTTTATAGACTATAGTTGACAAGTTCACAGAGTTTTAATTATTATTATACGTGAATAAAATATTGGTTAAAAAATCACGATGGATAATGCAGTCAAGTATAACTGTTTGTACAAAGCTGTGTGTAAAGCTAAATCGCAAGCAAGTAAACAAGAACAACAGAAAGAAACTAATCGAATATGGGAGAAAATAAAGCGTGGTGATACTACATATGAATATGTTACTGCTGATCTAGCAAGTAAAGCGTTGGCGAGTAGAAGCAGTCTTCTCTCATTCTGGTCACTCGCACAAGCACCAGCAGCGACTGTATCGAAGCCTGAAGTGCATGAGATATCTGCTCATGCTGACGTTGACGCTCTAGCACCTGCAATGATGATTTCAGGTGCATCGGATGTGTTGCCTCTTATATCGGCTGGTGACGCTGCATCAAGTCCATCAACGTCAGCCATGACTGATCCTACCGCAAAGATCACGAAAACAGCAGTAACTCCACAACAGATCAGTGTTCAACGTGACATCTCTGATGCCCAAGAACAGCTACTAGCTTTAGTACATTTAAGAGATGCAGGCCTCAAAACCAAAGAACTAGAGAAGAAAATGAAGTCAGTTGAATTGAATCTGAAGCAAAAAAAAAAAGAAACTGAAGCGACTGCACCAAAAAGCCACAAGGCAGCGTGAACGCCGTCTCAAAATCAAACGAACTCTCGAAAACATTGTGGAGGAACAACCGAATCTCAGGCAAAAACTACGACAGTTTACAAGAGATACACGTGGTAGACCAGCCATCACAGACGACAGCCCAGATCTTCTCGAAGCAATTATTGACATTGCGTCGATTAGTGCCGCTGCCAGCGACCGGCGCCGGTCGCAGGAAATGCGATCGTGCAAGACGTTAGATGACCTACATAAAAATTTATTAAAACAAGGCTATCATTTGTCAAGGTCGGGGCGTATCTGCGCCTTCTGCCTAGACGATCTAGCTCAATGGAAGGTAAACGTCACATAAAGCCCGTACCTGTAAAACGGATAAGAGCTGCCAATACCGCTCATAACCGTCACAAAGATGCAGCATTTGCGTTTGCATCTATGTCATACCTAGATGAAATATGCTCTATGTTTGGAGAAGATGTGCGCTTCTACCTCAGCCAAGACGACAAGGCTAAAGTGCCCCTTGGAATTCCGGCAGCGACAAAACAGGCGCCTATACTGATGCATCTCGAGTATGCGGTGCGTTTGCCAGATCACGACTTTGCTGTCTCGTCTCGCCATAAATTAATTCCATCTGTCTATGCTGCCTGTGTCGTGACTCAGGGGAAGTTAATCGACGCTGTGACATACTCCGGTCCTACATATATTGCATTGCGCTCAATGAAACACGGCAGCAGTACAGCTTTTACACATGGGCATGATATGGAACGTCTTCGCTCAATTCCAAGTTTCCAGTCATTGATGTGCACAGCTGATGATTGTGTGAAGCCAATAGTGGTCGTGGCGAGTGATGGAGGACCGGACGAGAATCCAAGATTTCCCAAACCGTTACAGGTTGCAGCTGCTAGATTTATTGATTGGGATCTGGATGTGTATTTGTCAGGCACCCACGCACCACATTATTCAGCCTACAACAGAGTTGAGCGCCGGATGGCGCCACTGAGCCGAGAGCTAGCTGGACTAGTACTATCTCATGATCACTACGGGTCACATCTCAATGCATCAGGAAAAACAATCGACACGGAGTTGGAAAAGAAGAAGTTTGAGCAGGCAGTAAAAACACTGTCAGAAGTATGGTCCGCAGTAGTATTGGATAAGCATGATGTCTATGCAGAATATATTGATACAGTAGAGCGTGAACCACCCAGTGAACCAGAAGTCCATTGGGTCGCGCGTCACCTTAGGCAGAGTCAATATGTTTTGCAGTGTGATGATTCCGGCTGCTATCGCCCATGGCGCACCTCATGGAAAAATTATTTTCCTGATCGTTTCCTGCCAGGACCTGTTGTACGTACACATTCTACCGCTGGTCTTAGCATTCCTGAGCCAGAATCTGTAAAGGATCAGATGCATGTATACTACACTTCACTTGCACAGCGGCTAGCTTTTGGATTCAAAATTCCCAAACACCACAGTCATCAGGGAAATATTTGACACCATTATCGTCATCAGATGCTTCAATGACAATGTATGCGTAGCATTTTATTCCATGTGGGATGCTTTTTTCTCCTCTTTCAGTGGACTTGATAACTTTCAGTAATTCCTCGTTGGTCATGAAATTTCCATGGCTGCTAGCTGGTTTCATCGTTTGCAATGGAGCTGATTTATGGTCAATATTGACATCTGATACGTCAGATACGATAGGATCTAGCGAGTCACTACATTTTCCCGTGGTTTCCGCTTCCATAACGTAAATATCTTCTCCATACTCATCGGTTTGTAAACTGTCAGTCTCATCATCTAAACCCGCACTGAAGTTCAGCGAATCAGGAGTAAATATATTATCGACCTCGCTGTTCTCATATTCTTCATATCCATGGTCAATATCATCCTTATAATATGTCAAAGGGTTCATTGACTTACATTTCATATCCACTACAGGAACAAAATGGTTTACTACGTACCAAGATCCTTGCTTTGGGAGTTGCCCTTGAGCATACCAGAGAATATTGATTGTTGAATGTCCTACTGGTACGTCTGAAAACGGTTCGAAAGTCGTGTTCAACGATGTGTGTGCAAAGTCGTTCACGTAATTGACTGAAGGGTAAAAAATCCTCACCGGACGCCGGATAATATCACAGAGAGCCAAAATTGTCCATGCAGACGAGAAACCACCAGTTGTAGCACAGTCACTACATGTAGCTTCAAAAGATGGTGATAAACATTGTATGCGCTTCCTATGGGGATGATTCATGTACGATGTTGAATCGCTTACCATACGAAGATAGGTATGATAACGTAACTGTACTGATTTGCTTTCGTCTCCGTACAAGAGAAGGGAGACTGCATTGAATAGGCAGTTGCAGTTCCCAGTTGTGATTATGAAAAGACACATAAAAGAATGTTGATCTAATGGCTGGACACATAAAGGAATGTTGATCTAATGGAAAGACACATAAAAGAATGTTGATCAAATTGAAAGACACATAAAAGATTTTGGTCTTATTGAAAGACACATTAAAGGATGTTAATCTAATTGAAAGACACATTAAAGAATGTTGATCTAATTGAAAGACACATAAAAGAATGTTAATCTAATGGAAAGACACATAGAGGAATGTTGATCTAATTGAAAAACACATAAAAGGATGTTGATCTAATGGAAGGAAACATAGAAGAATGTTGATCTAATTGAAAGACACATAAAAGAATGTTGATCTAATTGAAAGACACATAAAAAGATCTTGATCTGATTGAAGCACACATAAAAGAATGTTGATCTAATGGAAAGACACATAAAAGAATGTTAATCTAATGGAAAGACACATAAAGGAATGTTGATCTAATTGAAAGACACATAAAAGAATGTTAATCTAATGGAAAGACACATAAAAGAATGTTAATCTAATGGAAAGACACATAAAGGAATGTTGATCTAATTGAAAGACACATAAAAGAATGTTGATCTAATGGAAGCACACATACAAGAATGTTGATCTGATTGAAAGACAAATAAAAGAATGTTAATCTAATGGAAAGACACATAAAGGAATGTTGATCTAATTGAAAGACACGTAAAAGGATGTTGATCTAATGGAATGAGACCTTTAGACTATTTTTTTTATCTTTTGAGAGAAATCGAGATGAGTTGGGGTTGATTTTAGTGGATTTTAGTGGATTTGGGTGGATTTGGGGTTGATTTTATTAGATTTGGGTTGATTTTGGGTGGATTTAGGGTTGATTTTAGTGGATTTGTATGGATTTTGGGTTGATTTAAATGAATTTGGGTGGATTTGGGGGTGATTTTAGTGGATTTGGGGGTGATTCTGGGTGGATTGGGGTGGATTTTAGTGGATTAGTGTGGATGTAGGGTGATTTTGGGTAAATTTGGGGTGGATTTTAGTGGATTTGGTTGGATTTGGGGTGATTTTGGGTGGATTTAGGGTTGATTTTAGTGGATTTGTATGGATTTGGGGTGGATTTTAATGAATTTGGGTGGATTTGGGGTTGATTTTAGTGGATTTGGGGTGATTCTGGGTGGATTTGGGGTGGATTTGGGGTGGATTTTAGTGGATTTGGGTGGATTTGGGGAGATTTTGGGTAGATTTGGGGTTGATTTTAGTGGATTTGTATGGATTTGGGGTTGATTTTAGTGAATTTGGGTGGATTTGGGGTTGATTTTATTGGATTTTAGTGGATTTGTGGTGATGTTGGGTGGATTTGGGTTCATTTTAGTGGACTAGGGTGGATTTGGGGCTGATTTTAGTGGATTTGGGTGTGGATTTGGGTGGATTTGGGTGTGGATTTGGGTGGATTTGGGTGTGGATTTGGGTGGATTTGGGTGTTTCGTAACACCGGGGAAAATCTCAGAAAAGAACCACCGACCCACCAGAAGCTATTGTCAAACAATGATGTCAGATGTTACACCTAATGGGATTCCAGAAGTCAATTAGTAGCTTTTAATAATACGAAGAAGGGATAAAATATGCACTTGGCAAAAGACAAATCGAAAGAAATAACTTAAAGTACTAACCCAAGTTTTTGTCATATTTAGCTCGATGGTAAGACAGTTCAATTTCAGCGAAATGCAGCATCAATGCTAGTGCCTATCATTGTTGCAGGCCATCATGCAGGCCATCATGCAGGCCATCATGGTCATCATGCAGGCCATCATGGCCATCATGCAGGCCATCATGGCCATCATGCAGGCCATCATGGCCATCATGCAGGCCATCATGGCCATCATGCAGGCCATCATGCAGGCCATCATGCAGACCATCATGCAAATGATATGTCTGTCAAAGTAGACTGTTCATGCAGCACAAGGGTATATGAGGTCACTACGAGACCTGTTACATAACCAAAAGAAACGATATAATCCAAAGATATACAACGCTAACCATAACAATACCAGGAGAAATAGCATTGTAAATTATGGAATTTGTGAGTAGTTTAATAAAGAGTTAAAGCAAACAGAGATTGCAATAATTGATTTCATACAAATACTCAAAGTGGAAAACACACTTACAGTAAAAGATCGTTCACTTCACAAAACGTTATTTGGTATTGTAAATGTTATAGAACTTGAAAACTAATACATGAAGGCTGTTCTTAAAATGTATGAAAAATGATTGATGAGTTTCAATAAAGCTGATCTTCCAGAAGAGATGGAAACCATTTAAAAGTAAACATGTGCATATGCCTTGACACCTAACACAGCCCGAGAAACATGTCTAAGAAAATATTGACAACAATTTACCATTATTCGAAAGGCTGAAAGAACCATATAAAGAAAACGCTGTACGGTTCCTGCGATAGCTACTGCTAAATGGATGACCATATTAAATGTTGCTATGTCTATGAAAACATTTGAAATTGGATGAATTGGTAGAACACTTGGCAATAACCCTACATCAGGATGAAAAATCGAATAAGTCGTCGACAAAACTGAAAACCGCTTAAAACTGTTAAATATTGATAATAATCATTTTACTGAAAATAAAATCAGCATTAGCAAGGGACGGAATTATTGGCAGAGTTACAAGCTGGTTTTTAAAATATGTTTGTTTCCATGCGGAATATATTAGTATGCTTCGTTTTATTTAAATGAATTTCTTAGTTGTATTTCTAAACAAATAGCGGAAACCACATCAGATTAGCGACGCCATACGTAGTGGGGCAAAATATTTCTTTTATAGATCATCTCCATATGCAAATAACGTATAACGTAATTAAAAAATTTAAATTTTATCTATGCGTGTGTTGCACTGTGGTTAACGAAGTGTATACATAATTTTGGTGCACGTATCATAAATACATTTTACTATGGGCTATTTCTGGTTATGACAACAATGTGAGCGGTATTTTAAAAGTTCTGACTATTTATTACTATTTTTTAGCATTGGGCTAAGTAATAAATGTAATACCAAATCGATATACAACTTATCGTTATATATAATGATTTGCATCAGTGTGTGTTGTAAGCTAGACATCTGCAGCAATATCAGTATGATGTAATGTAGGTAAATGTGAATGACGTAAGCATGTCGGGGACATGTGTTCGTGATATTGATTTTTAACGTAGTTTTAACAACTTTTCAGTCATATCGCAATGATGTCTGCAGTTTGGCAATTTTTAATGACGTCTAGCAATGGGGCATCATGCTGCAGACATGTAGCGTAATGGCCAACTCAGTCACATTATCCTGATACCAGGCCGACTAGTCCTAACACTAACCTCTGAAAGCTGAACACCTAGCGAGGCATCTGTTAGTACTATTTGTATAGGTCTTTGGTATCTTACGAGTCTAGCTCTTACAAAAAGTAACAGTGAAAAAGTGAAACAAACAGGCTTTCTAAAATTTAATAAATAATTTATTTCCCTAAAATATCCATTAAAAAATGAGAATAAAATGAAATCCAAAATTAATCAAAGAATTAAAAGATAGAAGTCCTAGTAATACAATTTCCTGAATGAATCTGAGTTCGGATCACACTTAAATCCAAAATGAAAGACGATGTTGTCTGTTGTAACCTGCAAAGTTCTGCAGTGTTAATCGTCTCTTGTTTAATCACAGAAAATATTATTCCAGTGTTTAAAGTCTGTATAAATTTCGATAAATGTCCTTGTCCAAGAATTAATTTCCAGCACTAGTATTTGTAGTGAAAACAATCATTATAAATTCAATAGTTTGAAGAAGAAAAAAACTTTGTGTGGAAAAACTTGTCACGAGATCTTATATATTGAATTATATGTTTCGAATATTAGCATCTCCCTCTAAATTCAAATTTTAAATAAAATATCTGATCAAGATTAATTAAAGCTATTTTTAATAACGGTCGATGGTATTTTTATTATTATTATTATATCATATACGACAGGTCAAAATAAATAAACAAGTGAAAGTGCTAGTGAAGTCACGTACATATATTTTATAGAGTTGTACCATACTTGTGTAATTATCCTATCTTAATGTAAAGTCAGAATGCTCACTTTGTAATGGGAGTTTATTAGTGTAAGTCTATTGAAAGGAAGAACTTGGTATGAACCATCATGAAATATATCAGACCATTTTGAATTTAATGTTAAAAAGACCCTGTAATTGTGACATGAATGACGACAAAGCAAATTTGGAATTTACTTGCATATAACTTCGATAGACAGATAAATAAACACAAGTTAACCATCAGTTTCATAAAAGATATTTCATTATCGCAATATGTATATCAATATTGTAATCGCAAGATTTGCACGATATCATAAACTCTTGTATGAATTCAGTGTACCAGCATTCAAAGCTCTCTTGTAAATTTTGTTTTCAAAGACGGAATTGTATCGATCATGACATGTAAGGATTGATCTAAATCGAGTCAAACACACAGCTTCTAAAGTGACACCCACATCAGGAAATATAACGCAATATCATTGCAACAACACACACTAGTTGTCGAATGGGTTAGAGCTACCAAATACATATATGTTGTTATAAATCACGTCCTAAGTATGCATGTAATCTTGGTCAGTTGAAGTCGTTCATAAACTTGATAGTATAACCTCACAACTCTAGTTTTTTTCAACGCGGATATTTTAATATCGTCACCAGAGTGGAAATAAGCTCAGTCAGTCAGATGCAAATTCCTTCCAATAATATGCACTAATCTGGTTCATCTTGATGATATAAGCCCACATTTCAAGTTTGATCAAAGTCTGATCAGAAATATGCCTTTCATAATGGTATACCCACAATCAATCATATCCAAGATCACCTTTTTGTTATGTGTGGATGTCGCTCATTCAGGGAACAAACAGTCCTTGGTTAAACGAACCTGGAGAACTAAAACTCATTGTTAGAAAAATACAATTTCGTGTCAGTAGCCTAATCTTTACGTAGAACAATAAATATATCTTCGAATTATATGACCATTTTCCTAGCACACTGTAGCAGACTATACAGTAGAACTTAAATTTGTCGCGCACGGCTTTATCGAACTGGTTTGATAACTTGATGCTACAAGTTTATATTACTACTTCGTTAACAATGATAAGCTTAGCCAGTCAAATGCATGATCACATAATATATATATGTCTATTTAGCTTCATTGCAAGGCTAATCAGCTAATCTTCATTGTCGTCAACACGTAGCAGGTGAAATATAAAATCACGAATCCACCGGATGAAATAGTCTTTGCTATTAAGTTCCTTACTTTCGAAGTACATTCTGGGATAAATGGTAAATTCAAGGGGACAAATACACTCGTCAAGAAGAATAATGTTTAGAATGGATTTTTCTGTCTTGCTAATTCCTTGGGCAATCCCAATGAAATATTTAAAGTCACCAGGTGGGACCTCATTTGTATCCATTATCAAGACAATGTGCTTGCTAGACTCCATTTGTTCTGTCTGAATTTCCCACCTCTGTTTCCCGGGATCTACATTCTGGCTGTTTCTGGCGATTCTTAGCCCGAAATTCTCAGACAAAAATTCCTCTAGTTTCTCAGCGAGAACGATAGTCTTATCTGTCCCTGTGTCTTCGTCATATAGAAGGAAAATGTCAAACTTTGATTTAGCTATTGAGTTTACATGAAACGCCTGTTGAAATCTTTCACCAGCGTTTTCTCTCTTTCCCATAGTGACAAAATAGAAAGCACACTCAAGGTATACCCTCAAACTAAAATTTCCATTAATTTCAATCCCTTCTTTTTCACTTTTTTTCTAACATTTGAGCTGCATCGTCATAACGATATTCCTTCAGTAAAGTTTTAATCTCACAACTAATTATTGTGGGATCGTTTGCTTCATTCAAGCTCAGTTTCCGAATTTCTTGAAGTAAGGATCGAGTTTCGGCTGGTCTCTCGAGTACTACACCGAGATTTGCAAGTTCTTTCAACATCTCAGCATCCGGTTGTCGGTGCTGGAACATGTCTTTTAGTACTGGATATGACTTCCATTCCTCTTTTGGAAAATCGAGCGTCTTTCCTTCTGTGGATGCTATTTTCTCTAGTGCTTTTCTCCAGTATATGACAGCATCTGTCTCCAATTCTGTTCTCCGCTCCTTATCTGTCTCGTGTTCAGCAATATCTCTACAACAGACACCAATATTTTCATAGCAAGAAACTTCTGTAATGGCTGTGATGATCTCTTCCATTTTCAACGTCATCAAAAATACATCACGTGCTTCCTTAAATTTCTTTATCTGTCTCAAAATTATACCCTTATCCAAAGAAGCCCATCCGTTGCCCATTTCTATGGCTTTGTTTAGATGGAGCAAAATTTCTTGTACATTTTCCTCTTCATCCTCTGGTATGCTGAAGACACGGTCTACCCCTTTAGCGCGTGACCTCGTTTGTTTAGTGCTTGTGTATTGTAAAGTACTATCAGCTTGTCTAGTTGAATATTTAATGCTTCTCTCCCTTTTTGAAGTTGCTGACACGCACTTTTCATATCTTTCAACAGTTGTTCTTGTCTTTGCTTGAAATAATTCTTGTTTACTGCGATCGTATCTAGCAGAGTACCGACTGGGAACATTGCTGCCCTTGGCACCTTGGACCACATTACCTAAAAACATCTTATGGCGAATACCGGTACTGACTGGGTCATATCTATCACTGGTTTTATTGTTATAAACTCTCTTGGCAAACAGTTTTTCTTTCAGTCTTTGCTTCAAAACAAGAGCAAGATGATGATGAGCTTTTGAATTATTTCTTATACTTAGAGACTTTCTCAATACTTTCTCTGCCTTGTCTAGTTTCTTTATATACCTATAATACTTTCCACATATGTTCAATAAGTGGGAATCCTCACCACATGTTTCCATTGCTAAATCAAGAAGACCTTCGACACCGATGTCCATAACCTTTTGGGGAAACAATTCTTCTGATACATATTTGTTTAGGCTAACACCTTTTGGAGTTCTATATAAAAGTTCTGCGAGGGATGCCCAACATTTACCCCTCCATCTGGCTGAAGAATTAGAACAAGCAACTTCATATAACAATTCTGCCCCTCGTTTGATGCATTCTTCATCGTCCCTCTTTTCCCATCCTTCTCTGGGCATGTTTCCAAAATTACATAACTTCCGATATATGATTCCGAGATCTAATTTCCATAAAGCTAAAGTAATAGGATCTATATCTTGTTCACCCATGTCACAAACTACGTCCTCAAGCATATCTTTGGACTTCAAGAGATAGGAAGGACCAAATACAGAATAGCAGTAAGCTATTTCCGCATTTCCAATGAGAAGTCGGTTATGTTTAGATTCTGATAATTTATTTAGTTCTTTGTTTCCTTCGCTAAGATGACCATCCTCCCGCCTCATCCAGAGCCTATTGAAAAGAGAGACAATATTTTCTTTATCCAGTTCTAAAGCTTTTATGTTGTAACTATACGCAACATCTCTCTCATTTGCATTCCAACAAAGAAAGGAAAGTACGTTATATATCCTTACTCGCTCTGTAGTTGATTCAAATTCATCGGACAATATTTTCCCCTCTAACTTCTTCTTATGCAATTCTATTTTGTTGTTGCTCTTTAGGTCTTTGATTTCAAGGTTGAATGACGATGGAAATCCTTGAAACTTTTGTCGAAACCGGGTTTCTTCTTTATCCATTTTTCATAACCCTGTAAATAATAATAATAATAAGATATAATAATAATAATAATAATAATAATAATAATAATAATAACCACGCTGTTTAGTAAACTCAAGTTCACACGAGATCAATTTTATTTCCAGCACATGTATCTTTGGTCCAAATGTTAAATTCCTGCTGATAAGGAATTGTACAAGCAACATATATGTGCTGTTTACATAGGATGACACACACGCACACATAAATCCATGATATTAAACTCTACGTTATGATGCATGTACTTTGGAATATTATTTTTAAGAGCAATAGTAGTATTGTAAACAGAATTTTTTTAAACTGTCTGTCCGGACGTGTGTGCATGATGTTATAAAATATTCTTCATACATCGCTTGAAATACTCTAAATCTATGAATATTACAGGAACCCTGCAGTAGTTTTCAATTTTTTCATATGATTTTACACAGAAAGAAAAATGTTTTGTGTGAAGATAATAATAATATGAGTGTATATTTGGCAAAACCTAGTTGGGGTGTGTCACATATTTTACCAATATTCGACAACTATAATCAACAATTAATCAATTAATAAATAATCAAAATAAATAATAGAAATGTATTGTTTGTATGAACTCAAACAAATGTAATATGAGAAATTGCGACGTTGTCAAGTTCGATGTAAGTCAACTCTTCTTATATATATACAAATGATTCTGGTTGAGTCGAATATATCGCAGAAAATTTAAATATGAGAGAGAGAGAGAGAGAGAGAGAGACAGAGACAGACAGACAGACAGACAGACAGACAGACATAGAGAGAGAGAGAGAGAGAGAGAGAGGGGGAGGGAGGGAGGAGATTAATTAATACTATTCAAATCATCGTGATCTACGCTTCAGGGTAGGTATACTATATCACTAATAGAATCTGGTCTGTCGATTTCAACAATGTTGTATGATCTGACTCAGCATCAGTGGGGAGAGGATGTGGGACTTGCATGGGAATAGGACGTTTGTAACAATCTTTAAGTTGCTAGGTTTGCATACCGTGAAATTGGTGTTTGAAATCACAGACACGAGTGTCAACACGAAGGTTTTTGTTATTATTGTTGTTGTAGGGTTTAACGTTATTTTTCAGTACACTATAGGCTATACATGGCGGCCAGTATTAATGAAGGAGGTAGACCCGGAAACCCCGGAATAAACCACCGACCCACGAAAAGCTACTGGCAAGCTTTCTCAGATACCCACATTGGCCGAATCGGAGACTCGAACCCACGGAAGACAGGGGTGAGATGGCAGTGATCCGTAATGGATAGCACTTTAGACCACTCATCCATTTGGGGCCCCTTCTACACGAAGGTAATGATCCAGATACACACAAATGTCGCCCCTGTGCTGAGACTTTGCAACTAATGAGATGTACTTTGTTGTATAACTTAGCATTAAAAGCTTTCATTAATGGGTTTATAATTATTTTGCTTCAGTAACTTTTATTCGCAATCAACATAAATAATTAAAATTTAACATCAATCTATGATTTTGTTTCAAGATAATAATATGAGCCTTTATATGATAGTGATGCTTCTACCGTGGATATATATATATATATATATATATATATATATATATATATATATATATATATATATATATATATATATATATATATATATATATATATATATATATGTATAAATAGACAGTCACAAAACTAAATAACTGTCCCAATTCTGACGTTTACCAATGTACAGTGTAAGCAAGCTAATTGTCATGGGAAAAAATCATATCTACAAAACAAGCATTTAACATAAAATCTGCGAAATATTTTTGACACCTACATGTTAGAATCATTATGTACAATTTAGAAGAAGTGAAATAATAATATAAATGTTCTGCAGAAAATTATATCATTTCGGGTACGTGTCTGTCCATCACAAAGCAGCCCAGATATCTCTCTCTCTCTCTCTCTCTCTCTCTCTCTCTCTCTCTCTCTCTCTCTCTCTCTCTCTCTCTCTCCTCTCTCTCTCTCTCTCTCTGTATATATATATATATATACATATATATATATATATATATATATATATATATATATATATATATATATATATATATATATATATATATATTAAATAAACCACATTCTCTCTCAAATTCCAGCATTATGTATGCTCTTAGACTTGACGTAAAGGTGTACAAGCAAGTCATGTTTTGCAACATTTGGGATACTACAGGTGTCAAATCAAATCAGTGTGGAACGGGAAATTGAAACGATAATGATGTTTCCTTTTGGAATGTCTAAGTGGAATTCAGGTATATCACTATGGTTGTAAATTCTGTAGCGAAAATGGAGTCTTTATCCATATAGATCCAAGAAGAGTTGCAATGGCACCCCACACAATGTCTCCATCTTTCGACATTTCTGTACACACAGACGCATAGCCACTACTGCAGGCTCCGCATTCATTAAATTTACTCATAACACGAGGTGACTTGTGGAGGCCATTTCGAATTGGCAATTATATAATTGTACTTGGAGAATTGTTATAACCATGGTGGTAATTTTGGGAATAAAGAATGGTACATTTTTTGCATGAATGTTGTGTGTTGTTACAAGGCAAGCGCGAAGTTAATAAATATCATCACGATTCTAACACCTATTTTAATGTTACAAAACAACAAATTCTCTTTTATCTCCGTGTATGGTCGTAATTTCTGTTTATAAACATTTATTAGTAAATTCTGTGCAAACCACAGAAATATAAATTTCTTACAAAGAAATTTACAGTTAGCAAAAACTTAAAAGGCAAGATTTTTGAATCACAAAAGTAGGAAAACACTTTTATGAGAGTTTCTCATTTTGTGGCTTTATATTTTAATGATGTTTTGCTCATAAAAATAAAATAAATTTGACATATTATGTGTCTGAAAAATCTGATACTGAATTAAATAATAATTATTCACTGTGTTTTTAAAATTGGTGAACATCAAGCAGCCTAAATTTGAATAGATGAGCAAAATGGAAATTAAAGCGACTACCCAAAATGCCGTTCTACCTATGAACCGAAATGTATTGGATCATTGTTTTTCAGTCTAAGAAATTAAAGTCAACTATGTTTGAATGTAGTAGAAATTCTAATTTTATGCTAAACGTATTGAAACACTGAATATGGAGTCCTGCAATCACTGAAAGTATATATTATGTTTGAGAGCATACATCAACATGACTACTCCCTCCTTGACTTGATTCTAATTATAATTTATGCATATTTTTAATTATAATATCATAATATCTAACACATATGCTTCAGAGTCAAATGAAACCATACACAAAAATCCACACTATATGCTGTATTAGTTTAAAGGTAAGGATGAACAGTAGCAGCAGAGAGGTTGAACAGACCAAATTTATAGGCGTCAACGATGCTCCCTTATAGTTAATATTTATTAGGAAGTCTCAATTTGTCAAATAGACCTTTCTAATAAATATTAACTAGAAGGGTCCATTTGGCAAAACAAAAGACGCCATATAGTTGGCGTTCACCCTCTCTGCTGCTGTACGCTAACCGAATTAGTTATAGATACGATCCAATCCAGTTCGATATCGTGTCTGAGGATCGTGTATACTTATCGTTACAAATCCATGTTGGGTAGCTCTGGCGCCGCTAAAGAAATTTTGAAATCGATTATAATCCATGTCAGGACACCAGGTCTGCCATATATTTCTTAACGTATGAGTGTCAACTCCGTTAAAAACACATAACAAATTGCAGTTGTCCCTTATCACTTTTGGTATTTGTGTATAACGTTGAGTTACATATATCACGTCTGTTTTTTTTGTGACGTCCTCGTGAAAATATTCTAGCTGGATTCTTTTGTTGGTCCAACATAACATCGTCGTACACGACAAGATTATTAATGGATCCGTCTAAGTCTTCCACGGACGGTGCCTCTTCAATGTCGGTGATAAATTCAATTACGCTTCCGCCGTAATCTTCTGAAGCCTTTTCGTTATAATCTTTAAATACTTGATAGTAATGCTGATCGTCAACGCTAGGAGCAACCAAATACAATTTATCCCAGGTGAGATACTTCATTATCATCGTTAACAACAATTGGGTTTTACCACTCCCGGAAGGTCCAATGATAATCATTCTAATTGAGTTTGGTAACATCGGATGATGTTTTACTGGTTGTTGTTTCTTCAACGCGGAGAAATCGATCACTTCCATTTGTTGATATAACATAAATATAATTATGGATCTATATTGTGTGAAATGTAGAGCGCGTACACCGACTATTGACCCAACGACTGTTACCACAAAAAATAACAGAAGCGCGGTCACCGGCAAGTGTGAAAAATGCGGTATAAAAAAATATCGATTTGTGAAAAATCCTTTGAAGGAAAATCCTTTAAAAAAAAGGAGGTGATATCGCCACTAAGTTAGCTAAACTCCCCGGGTTACCATGGTCAAAATATCCAGGTGAAAAACACCTTCCCGGGTATAATTATTGCGGGCCGGGAACACGATTAGATATAAGATTTGATAGTCATGATAATCCTAATCGGGGAGAAAATCCTATAAACGCTATCGATGAAGCATGTCGTGTGCATGATATAGCTTACCGTAGTGATGATCTACAACAACGTCATCTCGCAGATGTAGCGTTGATTCACGCGTTGAATGCTATTCCTGATAAATCGTTAAAAGAAAAATTAGCCTCGTGGTTGATAAAATCAGCTATGAAAGGTAAATTAATATTTGGTGCGGGTAATTAATAACACCATGGAATCTATTTACTATTCTCCGAGAGGATACTGGAGAGGTAAGGCAGCAATTAGTAAACTCGCTAGCGCTGCAAAAGTAAAAAATACTACAGCGGTGGATTGGTTATCCAAACAGGCGATATGGCAAATTTATCTACCACCGCCTAAACAAATTAACTACTCGCATTTTGATGTGATAGTTCCTAATGAAGTTCATCAAGCTGATAAATTATTTCTGCCGCATGATAGCGGTTACAAATACGCGTTAACCGTAGTTGATATTGCGAGTCGATACAAACAAGCAGAACCGCTAAGGACAAAATCATCAACTGAAGTGGCTTCTGCATTTGAAAGGATTTATCGACGAGGTCGTCTGCGTTGGCCAAATCTATTACAAGTTGATCCTGGTAAAGAATTTCAAGGCACTGTTTTAACAGTGATGAAACATCACAATGTCACAATACGACGAGGACACACTACGTTACATCGCGATCAGGCAATTGTTGAACGATTTAATCGGACAATTGCTGAGCGGTTATTTGGATATCAATACGCGAAAGAATTCATCCAGGATAAACGATCCCTTGAATGGGTTAAGAGATTGCCAGGTGTAGTTACCGCAATCAATAATGAGATTACTAGAACAATCAACGTGAAACCTAACAACGCTATTAAAAAAAGTATATACCCGTACAATCACAAAAAGATTTATCAAAAGAACCAATTCTTGGTAGTAATGTCACTGTAAGGTACTTATACGAACCAGGAGAGCTTGAGGGTGGTAAAAAAAGAGCTACTGATCCTATTTGGAGTGTCACTACGCATAAGATATCTAGTATAACACGATCAACTGGTGAAAACGCTAGCGTTTCTAGACCAGCAATTTATAAACTAGATTCAACTGCTCCTCAGCGAGGATTTACTCGACAACAACTACAGGTAATTCCTGAGGATACTCAATTACCACCGCGTGGTCTTAACTAGCACCCCAGAGGCATTGTGCCGGCACCTCTTCGTCTGTTGCACTCAAGACAAGTCAGCATAACGTTATCGTTGGTATGACCAATGCTGCTATTCTTTCTGTCTACGGTAAATTGGCGAGGATCTTTATTCGACCAACTCCAACGCATTATACAATTGCAACTCGCACAGTGATTATTCTGTTGTTGCTTCAACGTAATTATTAATTCAGCATCAATGTCAAATTTTCTATTATTTTTTTATCCTGTTGTTTATAACCAGAGAGTTTTTTCTGATTATATCCTCGATGATATCATCGGAGCTGACAATATCACTTATTGTAGTGTCATTATCGTCACTGACTTCGTCAACAACAATTCTTCGAAGTTGGTTTATTCTACGTACTCTGGATACTGCGAGATAAACTAAATTTGACCACTCAATGCGATTATCTACTATCCAAACAATTGTGTCTGTGACAGTTAATCCCTGTGAAGAGTGTATTGTCGTTGCGTAACCTAACGTCCACGGGGATTTAGCAGCACACAATGCATCTTCGACGACGCTGATATCAACCAGCACAATATCATTTAACACTAAATTCTGCCTTTCACGTTGTCCAGGAATGTCAACGTCGATATTTTGTCGCCGTGTATCCTTGGGTCTATAACACAACGGTACTGGAAGTGTTGCAAATTTACATTTATGCAATTCAAATAATTTCATCTGAAGTTTGTCTCTGACTATTTTTCTACTTGCTATTATCAAATCGTCTGGTCTCCATGTTTCCCAAAAATCATTCATGGGAGTTTCTGAAATTATTTCACGCATTATTTCACATTGGATTCTATCCGGTTGTAATCTGATTAGTTGTTTCAACTCCTTTAATACTTCATCTAATGATCTAATGTCATCGTTCATCTCTTCGTAATGATCAACGTGATCTTTGAGCCAGTCATGAGGTGATTCACCGAAAATTGGCGGTGGTTGACCTTGATCACCGCACATAATAATTTTTGTATTTTTCGTTTTTAACCAACCAAGAAACATTTTTAATATATGTAACGGTACAGTACAAATTTCATCCCATAATATCACCGGTGAAATATATTTATTTCCCATTCTTTCATGGGTCCACTGATCTCCTTTCCATCGAAAGAAACTGTGATAAGTATTAGATTTTACATCTCGTTTGGTTATATCTCTGGCGAGTTTATGAGTTGGTGTTAGCGCTTTCATGTTAATTTTATCTTTGAATAAATTAATTACTCGTGTTGTCTTTCCTGATCCTCCTAATCCGTTTATATAAACGATTTTATATCGCGTAATTGGATCAGATATCGGTGGTGCATTGGAAAATTCTGAACACTGGTTGCTTTTCAAGTATTTATCGTCGTTGGTAACATCTGCCGATTCACAATACTCGTGTAGCGTCTCCTTTTTAAATCTCCAACATCCCCACGCTTCCTCCGGGGATGTGAATTTAGCTACATCTGATTTGTATTTCTCGTGGATATACATCGAATCAGTGGCTACTCTAACCGCGGTATTAGGAAATCTATTTATCACCGAAAATAGATTAATAGTAGAATAACCGAGCATAGATGATCTTAAGTGTGTATACTGACAACTATATCCATCACAGTAGGTAACAATTGTACCTAACTTAGTCCCATTGGATATAAACGCATCTTTACGAGTTACAAGTTTTCCATTTTTCGCTAAATCCGCTATGATAAAATCGTATTCAACGTCGTCTATGATCAACTGTGAAGAGTATTTTGCATTGTCGTATCTTCCACCTTGAGTAAATTTACCGATTATTTTTCGTCCAAAATCTTTTGTTTGTCCATTTTCAATTTCAAATAACTTCCTAGACAAATCCATAATTTGTTGTTCATTGAAAATCTCCGATTTTCCATCAGGAAATTGTTTTCGTTGTTCGCGTATTATACTATCTAGATCGGGTTGGGGTAGCCAAACTTCTTTTTGAGCTCGATAGCATATAATTGCTTCGCTGATAATCAACGATATCAGCATACCACTATCAATCATATATCGTAGTAACACTATTGGCATCCAGTGTTTCACAGACATATGTCTACCAATCCAAACATAACTGCACGGATGTAATCCTGACGCTAATTCAAATGATACCACACGAGCGAATCCAGTTAAGTCAAAATCAGGCAATGGGCCATTAACCGAAACACGAGTCATTTCATGTGTGGGGTGTCCAAATCGTTTAAAGTACTTAGCGGCTTCTCCATATCCGAGAAAACTCCCTGGATAACACGCAGCTATATCAATTGAAATCATACCCTCGCGGTGGTATTTTGTATTCCACAGTCCTCCATGACCGAATTCAAGACAGCTTGATTTGACATCTTCGAGAAAATCACTTTGTGTTGGACGCCATGAGTTCTTTTCTCGTGCAAAATGAGCTACCACTGATGGAATCGTAAAACTATCCGTGAGTAGTTTTTCATTGTTGAAACTCTTCGAGTTTTCATGGAAATTATTCGAATTTTCACCTGAGTATTTTACAGCGGTTTTTTTTCATCTTCGAGTGTAACTCTTCAGTGCGATATAATTCTCGATTCGGTCTTACAAACTGATCAAATCCTGATTCTGAATCTTCAGCGCTGCGAAGTAGCCACACTGACACAGGATCATCTTTACACAACGCATGAATAACATCGAATAACCTCTCTTCGTAGAACACATCCTTACAAAACTCTTCAGGGATATATCTCACGATTCGTTCTCGTGGAAATACATTTACTGCGGGTGTCCATGCGTGTTTGTTATGATCAATAATTTCAATTGGAGCTCCTCGCGATTGATATTTCGGTTCGTATAATACTTCTCCGGTTATCGTCGCTACCGATATTGGAAATTTTAATGATGCTTCTAATTTAGCTATATCGGAAATCATTGCCCCGCGCTGTTTCACTGTCAGTTCCCATTCGGTTATTTTCTTACGTCGCAGATCAGTTAATTTATTTCCCCGGGATGCATTCGTGAAGTGTTCCATTACCCGTGTTGCTACACAATTGAGCCTTGACGAAGTCAACGGTGAATATTTCATAGGTGCTAGTTTTGCAATACTTGGCTTATCATTTAGCGGATATGTTCCGTAAACAACTACTGTTACAGGGTAAGATCTCGGTAGTATGGTTTGTCAATTCCAGTTAGAATTTCTGGTTTGGAATCTCTACTCCCAATGACAGTTTTTTTATCCTTGAGGATTGGTTCAAATTTATCTCTGATAATAAATTCTCCATCATCTTCGGTAATGAATTTTACTCTGAAAAAGTACCTCTGTGAATTACTTTGTTGGGAATTGCTTTGCAATTTACCCTTGGATTTTACACCGTTGGATTTTACACCTTTGGATTTTACACGTTTGGATTTTACACCTTTGGATTTTAATTTTATACGTTTGGATTTCCCCGTTGGCTCGCCAAGGTGTGAAAGTAACTCAGCTGCTCTTTTATCGTTCATGATAGCATCGATTACGGGTACATTGACATCTTCATCAATAATTCGAAATGTCGACCACGTATGAGA
This sequence comes from Unio pictorum, assembly GCA_030141615.1. Lineage (NCBI taxonomy): Eukaryota > Metazoa > Mollusca > Bivalvia > Unionida > Unionidae > Unio > Unio pictorum. The sequence continues at coordinate 5,120,207 of JARLTB010000095.1, forward strand.
TGCTCCATCGCGCTTAAATTCATTAAAACAGTCGCTGATTTTACTCAATATGGTTTTGTCATCTATTAGACTTTTTGGTTTATCAGAGTTTTTATCCAGATTAAACCTAGTATTTTTCCAAGGATTAATTTTTGATAATCTCTCGAACTCCTTTATATCAGAGATTCTATCGAGATCGAATTTAGTATTCCGATTAAATCCGGGATTAATTTTCGATAATCTCTTGAACTCTTTCATACTATCGTCTTTTAGACGTTTTGGTGTATCAGAGACTCTATCGAGATTAAATTTAGGTTTAATTTTCGTTAATCTCTTGAATTCCTTCATATTATAATTAAAACAAGTATTTAAATAAAAAGTTTGTTATATAATGAAACATTGCAAATGGCTCATGATTGGATCAGTAACCGCATGTAACAAAAAATCATGCAGAAATGAATTCTGTGGGTATCATATGCAAAGCGTGAGAAACGGTTCAAAAGGTCCTCTTCCGTGCCTGTATTGTGGGGTAGGTGTTAGAGGCAAATCACAGTTATGTATTAGTTGCGGTGGTAAGCGTTATAGAGAGTTGAAGCGTTATTATGACAAAAAAAAAAAAATCATGACTCTGTCAATGACGTCAACGACGTTGCCAACGGCAAAATCATAAAAACTGCTCAGGACTACATAGAAAGATTTCCAGTGTTATAATTCAGCCAATTAACGAATTAGACAAATAAAGTATTATGTATATAAATGAGCCAAGAATTTCAACGACATCCCGTGATCACCAACTATGAAGCCTCTCGTAATGGTGTTGTTAGACACTGTAGACTCAAGAAAGCTCTTGGTGGTATGACTAATCATGGATATTTGATGTTTTTTGCTGGAGGGAAAATGTATCATAATCACCGTTTCATATATGAAGTGTTTAATGGATTGATCAAGGATGGCCTTGTTATTGATCATATTGATGGTATTAAGACTCATAATTCTTTATCGAATCTACAAGCTATCTCTCAGAGTGAAAACACCAAACGAGGTGGGACTAGAAAACACTCGAAAAAAGCTAGACCTGTAAAGTCGTTTAATACTGAAAATAACGAAAAAATAATATTTCAGTCAATAACCGCAGCTGGTAGGTATTTCGATATTTATCCGTATTCTATTCAATGCGTTGCAGAGAATATAACCAAGACGGCTTTTTCAAAGTGTTTTAAAAACAAAATTAGGTTCACTTATGTATAACCATAGCATTAAGGGGAATAACTCCCTTAGGTAACGCGCGTGTGATAAATCACCAATGACAGAGTTACCGTTGGTGAACGCGGAGGTAGTTTCTGATTGGTTGGTTTCGCTGTTATGAATCTCAATAACACATAATCAATTTTGTCTTTTTCAAGTATTAACAGAACTGTTTTATATACACGTCGTATTTAATTCTTTTTTTTAGTGTGTTTTTCAAGTATTATGTGTTACTTCAACGTTGTCAGTGATAATTATTAAACACAACAAGGAATAAAAAGCACACATCTCTCTATCTAACTTCGTTGTAATGAGTGGTTATATACAACCTCGTCTGTGTTATATTTGGGCTTTAGCTCGAAGTTCAAGTGCAAACTCAAATCACACCGTCACACGTGGTGTGAATGTTATTATTGACATTCAAACCGGGTTTTGATTTTGGGGTTTGTTTTTGCACTTGAATGTAGAATAGCCCGTCATCCATTGTCATTGTCATTGTATTATACCATAATCGCCTATAATCTATTGTTGTGCCGTCGTCATTCATTGTCATTGAATCAATTCATTGTATTATACCATAATCGCCTATAATCTATTGTCGTGCCGTCGTCATTCATTGCATCTGTATATAATCATAATCGTTATAATCTATTATTGTGCCGTCGTCATTCATTGCATCTGTATATAATCATAATCGTTATAATCTATTGTTGTGTACTGTCCGTGTGTCCACGCACTAAACGTATCCTCTTGTAGGTCAAACCCGCTATCCGAGTTAGACTCTACTTACAGGGGAATACGCTTCGTGATTGTGTATATGTAACCGTTAGACGCCCTTGGTGTATATTTGTACAACAAGGAGGTTCAAAACGGTGATGTGTAATTGTGATGTCGTATATTTATATATCAACCGCCATACAAACTAGATCGTGGGGTTGAATGTGATGTCGTATATGTATAATACAACCGCCATACAAACTAGATCGTGGGGTTGAATGTGATGTCGTATATGTATATATCAACCGCCATACAAACTAGATCGTGGGGTTGAATGTGATGTCGTCATCCATTGTATATAACCATCATCATCATAATCGCATTAAGCTTCTGGACATGCTAAGATGACCAACACCTTAGCGGGTCCAGAATTCATTTTGGAAATCCTTTGGATTTTCACTCATCAATTGAAATTGCAAGCAATTCAACAAATATACTTTTCATATATATGAATTCTGAAAATATCAGATATATTATTGTTGAAATTAACAAGCTTAAAGATCAAAATATTAAACTATGTTCAGGGTTAGATTGTGATCAAATCATGACCGATTTTGAGGATATGGAATTTGCACAAAACAATGGAAAATATGTACTCGCTAAGCAATATTATTTAATTAAGCGAATTCAAAAATCCATACGTGAGAGTTTAGTTAATGTTGAAGATGTTAGTGTGTTTGTACCATTATGTAAGATCGTAGAAGATATACGGAAACAATTAGGTAATGAGTATCAGCAAAAAAAAATTATTAATTGTAAGGTGAGACAGATAAAGGCGTTAATCGAGCAGGCTGATTCCCACGCGTAGAGAGCCTCCTTCGTATAACCGGTACACAGGTAATGTGAAACGCATGTATATGAAACTCTTTTTGTTTCCAAGCGCGCACTCAACTAGAACAAAGTTTGTAAACCTGTGTCAACAACAAGGAAGTATAATACTTATGCAGTATTTTTTAGCTCTGAAATCGTGAAATGAACAATTTTAGAAAATATGCAAGTTTTTTTTAGATCTTGAAAATCTCTTTGAGATTTTGCACGGACAGGCATGAATGGGCGTATTGCAATATTTGATCACGGTTTAATCGTACTACGGTTATAACGTTTTGTTGAAGTTGTAGCAGTTGATAATCCGTCAATAGAAACTTCTCTTGAAAATATAAGGATTTTTCGCCTAGGTTATCTATGATTATATCCACGTGGTATTCACTTGTTGTTGTTGTGTTAAATACCTCTGCGATAGCTTGTTCAAGGAGTTCTTTATCATGGATAGATACTAGCACGTGTTGATACATTTATTATACTATATATGAAATTCGATGAATTTCTATTTTGAAAATAGTAGAATCGTTTACGATTTTACATCTAGCGTTATTTGCAGTGTTTCCCCGCGAAGGTCAATTAGGTTAAATTCTTGGTCGGTTATTGAAACATTCATCCTGGACAGAAATGGATTAACAGGCTCAAGATAAGTCAAATTAGGTGGATTTTTCACTATAAGACTTCCTGGTGAAACGTCCGGAGAAAACGTGTACATGATATATCCTTGGGTGGCTTTGTTTGATTTTGAAGCATCCACGGAGAAACCCAAGACGATATATCAACGTTACCGGGAGATCTGTGTTTGTTGTTGCGGTACACTGAATTCGCTGATGTTAAAATTTCCGTGGGAGGATTTATCTTAAACTATAATGCATGAATCTGTGGGAAGAATTCGTCAATGAGTTTTTTCATTGACGCTTTTAACACTGGTACATTATACTTTTGGAATTTCATGAATGGTAAATTGTCATTGGTGCGTGAAAACACTCTTTGGAACTTTTCTTTGTTTGGTGATTTATCCTCGTATACAAACGAGAGTAATCTATCATTGAGAAAATTCATATCAGCGATAATTTGATTTAATTGTTGTTGTTGTTGTTTGATTGTAACACGTTGAGTTGTTAAATCTAGCAGCAGGGATCGTTGTAGATAATCTCGAAGTTGATTTAATTTCATTTGAAACATTTGCGTCATCGAGTTGAAGATCCCAGTGAGGGATTTCTCTGTGATTACAAATACACCTTGATCGCCAAGAGCAAATCTCCATATTATTTTACCGTATTCGTTGTATTCGTATTTGCTAAGTGTATCAGTTTCTGTTCCATCGTAGACATTATATGAGTATTTACCGTAAATATCTTGAGGACGTAGAAAACTAATGTCGAAGTTGTAGTTGAATTTTGGATCTGGAGCTGGTAGATCATCAGTGAAAAAGTCAGATTTGTTAGGTTCTGGCAATTGATAATGAACCGCAGGAAGACTATCCTGCCATGCTTTGTGAATCTGTTTGAACTTTTCATCAATGGCGTCACTAAGTCTTTTACGCATCCATGGTACATTATATCCTGGAAGCTTAAACGTGAGAAGATCTTCGACGCGGATTTTATAATGCGCTGCAAATTGTGTTTTTATTGAATCAGATCCTACTACATATTGTATAATATTCTGATTATACTCTTCCATGTTAGAGATAATTTTATAACACACTTCTACATACTTGATGACATTATCTCGGTTAGGTGAGATTACACTGGGTTCAGATACTATATAATTGATAAATCGCTCAAAATCATTATGCATCAATTTAAATATATCAGCAATAGCTCCAGGATCACTTGTTGGTCTTCTTGAATTTTCTAAAACATATGTTAATTTGGTTTCATCGGAAATACCATGTTCACTATAACCATTATAATGACGAATTATACGAATATCATAACCATGATAATCTTCTTTCGTGGTTATATAGTCGGATTTCAACGGTTCCGGTGGTAGATCTCTTATGTCGACGGTGCCTGGAATAAACTCAGGATACCCCAAAAGAGTTCTAATTGAGCTGTTATATATATCTACGGCGTAGTCAGGTGAATTTACTTCGATGACCGTTGACAACAGCGGCTCATGTCCTTTTATCTCAATGGGGTATTTATCAGGTTCATCTTTGACTTCAATGATATTTGGTCCTGTGATTGCCTGGATTGATTCTATGATTGCGTCATTGATATCTTCGATATCATATGCGCCAGTTGGTAGATGTATTGTATGTGTGGTTGGTTTATCAGTACCGGGTTTTTTCCATGAAAACGTAAAACTGTTGTTGGGGGGTTTACCATTGAACGGTGCTGATCTTACATTGGGCCAACTGTAGTAGCATTTTAATTGTGTTAACGCGATTGCAGATACTGCCAACGGAGGATTAAATTCAACGCTGAATTCCGGTGTTTTCGTTACCACCGAGATCAACTTTGTTTTTGTCGTGGTAGTATTTGTTGCTATTCGTTGAAGGATTTCTTGTGACGATGACATTATTATTGTTGTTTTCCAACTTTTAAATCGTTGAATCATATAACCGTACCATCCTAGAGAACTCATCGTCTGATAGTATTTGATCATCAATCGATGACGAGATCAGCATTGACAATTGCGAATAAGCATTTGACGCAGTAATAAGTTTAACAGCGTAATCGTGTAATTTTTGTTGAGAACACGATGATATTGTTTTTGTTATTCCGGTGAATACTCCTGCGATTGTTGCAGCCGCGGATATACAAATTGGTACAACAACGGGGGATATCATAACCACCGAAGATAGTATTATTCCAGCGCCGGCAATTACACCTGATACCGAGTAAACAGTTACATCTAACACTGTGATTCTACGCTGGTATTTTTTCTTTTTATTTTTATACTCGGTAATTAACGCTTCAAGTTTGTCTTGAAAATCTTTGACGGTGTTATAACGGTATTCAAATACCGCCGGTGATGAAATCATCGCCAATGACGTTGTTGACATTTTATCTATTAACGAAGTAAACAATTCTTTGAAATCCTTTGTGAAATCCATAGGATTTTAGTTTAACTGTTACTTAAATCAGCTACAAATTCAACATACCATGTCATTGAAACCTTAACGCGTTAAGAGTTTCTTTTCCACATATCGGAGGATCTGTTAATGTCTGCGTGGGCAACGTTGAATACCAAACGGGGATTGATTGCGAAATCGTAGACACGTATTTGACAAATTCAATCGGAGGTGGTAATCCATATGAGTCAAAATAAATAATCGACGCTGGATATATTGCGTAACAAATCCAATGAGTTCCAGGTCCAGTGTTATCATCAAGATTAATTATTCCAGTTTCTTGTATTTGTGGTTTTGCTGGTAATTGATCTTTCATGAATACACCTCTGAAATGTTTTATTGGGAGTTTTTTTACAGCTTCTAATAGATCAAAATTTGACATTGGTGAAATTTCGTTGAATCTAGATTTTTCCACTAACTGGTTTTGTAGTATCTTGTGAATCGACTTCCTGGTAGTCTGAATCCCTTTCCCTTTTTTTTCTCGTGGATTTCCCCTTTAGACCTTTACCCATTATCTTATTGACAACACCAGAAGCAAGTGCTCCAGCTGCACCAGTTCCTAACGCTCCAAGAAGTGCCGGAGAAGTGCCGGAGCCGCTGATGCAATCAACCCTGGAATTGCAGCCAACAACGGGAAAAATCCTCCGATTTTTATCATATTTGCTATAGCAGCTGCAGATAGTGTAATCTGAACTCCCTTTTTTTCTTTAAAAGCGATATTGAAATGATTAACCTGAGTTTTCGTCAATGATAGTTTATTTGATCCGCCGGTCATTTGATTATGTTTTAGCGTAATCGTAGTTCCACATTTTTTAGCTGAACTCGATTGAAGTTTTTTTATCTGACCGGGTGTCAATGTGACATTAATAGTGTTATACGACATTTTTATATAACACAGATTGATTCAATTACATGTCTTTGAATGAAAATCTCGAAGTGAAAGTGAAATTTTCAAAGAATTTACAATTACATGGTTTCCACTGGTGCATCAATGACTCTCATTTTTCCACCACCGCCTTCAAGTATCATATTTTTATCACTGAGAAGAACAGCAACTGCTCTAAATCCTCCAAGAGCATCACCGATACGAGCTTGAAATTTTACATCAACGGTAGAGTGTTTAGATAGATCAAGATCTTGCAACGAAAAGTAATAAATCGGATATAATTCTTTAAAATCCACCTGCGATATCTGAAGTCCAGTATCGATGTTTTGATCACGACCCATAAATGACCACAATCGATGATAAACTCGTCCTATTTGATTATTATCGCTGTCGATGATAAGATTTTCTGCGGGTTCTTGTTGATTACTTATTCGCAATGATACTTCACTGACATCACATTTGTCAAATATAATATGAGAACTTAATTGTTGACTATCATTTGCAGCACCGGCTATTTTTTGAGCTCTGTTCGCGTTTTGTAACACAACAAAAACATGTCTTGGTGCGGAAACATTTTTCGTCAGCGCAAGTTGCCAATTAAAAACTCCAGTATCTGTACCGGATGTAGTTGCTGTTGTAACATCACACCAACTCATCAATGATTTTCCTCCTTGGTCCATAAACGACAACAATTGAGTCTCAACAGTCAACGATGGAGTCATAATTGGCATCCACAACGCTAATTTTGTAAATGATACAGTACCATCTCGTACAGGATCAGGACCATGCCAAAGAGCATAATCGTCAGTTGATCTTCGTGTAAGCGTTACAATATGACTAGCACCAAATATCACTCGCCGAACATCTCGGCAAAATCCAAATATATGAGATAGTGGAATCGTACATGAAAATCTACCACTGGCGTCGATGTTCTTTTTTCGTGCTGCAAATCCTGCGTTGTAACTAGGATTACTGCCTACAACAACAGGTTCACTTTTATAACCGTCAGCGAAGGCAGACTTATCTAGCTTAGTTGGTGTTCTTATAGTAAATTGACGATGTTCAGCGTGGTTGGTAGTATCCTTCGCAAACATCATTGAATGACCCGCAGATTTAATAAAATCATCAGAGTATCTAGCTAAACCTACAACTGTGGTTGCGAGATCAACATCGTTATCGATGGATTCAATTCTAGTAGAACCAATGGTATACTGGGCGTTGTTAAATAGCGCCATTATTCCGTTGTTGACAAATCCTATTGGGATATTTTCAAGATGATCACCAGCTGCAAATTCAGTTTTATCATGTCTTCTTAATTGTCCTTCTACTTCAATGAATGCCTCACACGGCAAGAAGTATTTAGATGTGTCATCGAATCTAAGTTCAATTCGTGATTTTGCATCTGGATCCTGTGCTTGATATGAAAAATACTGATAATCGCGTATAGAATTATTTCTTGCTACAGGATCATTTACTTTAAAAGCATCATCAATCTCATCCCGGAACATTTTATATTAACGTAGTTGATCTAAATGTTTAACCGCGCTAACCCGGAGCCAGCGATTAATCTCAACCTCGCCTTTGCAAGTTTATTAATTGCACTTCCTATCTTAGGTGGCATTTGTTCCGTAGACTGTAATTGAAACTTTCTTTGTGGAATTCCATTTTTCCTTTTACCTCTCGCCAACGACATAAGTTTTTCTTTCGCGGTACCTAACATATCAAATGCGCTATCACCGATAACTTTACCAGCTCGTTCAACGAAAACCCCAATAGCTTTTGATGCTATTTATTTACCAACCGGTAACAACTTTGGAGCAATTCTAGTAAATAATCCAGTGACAATATTACCAAGTCCATTTCCATACGTAAGTTTATAAACCGGCAATCTTGAGTTTACGACATAAACAGGTCTTGCTCTGTTCATACTACGATGTACTATCATTTTATTTAAATGCTATATATCTAATCAGTGATCGAAAAATCCAAAAGATTTTCAGTCGCTGTAATAATCATCGGTAAGTTCATCGATGAAACTTCGATATAGTCCGATATCCATTACACCACCTTGAAATAACCGTTGACAGATTTCAGTCGCTTCATTAATCATTTCCGGGGAATTATTTCCAGCTCGGATTCCTCCAATGAGAACTTCTAACCGTGATATATCATCGAGGACACTTCTTGAACAGGGTATTGAATTTCCAATTCCACCACCGCGATAACCCTCGCCGGATTTTTCTTCTTCAGGTTCTCCCAGAGGTTCTTCCATAACAGGATCTGATTGTTTTTTTGGTCGTCCTCGTTTTTTTTGGAGTTGATTGTACACGTGCTCGTTCTTCTGCTCGTGTTTGTTTTAGTTGTTGCCGTTCTGTTGATAGTCGTTGTTGTTCAGTTTCTAATAAACCTCGCTGTTGTTGATATTGAAAATCTTTTGTGCCAATGACAGTTTTATATGCTTGATATGAAGGATCATTATTATTAATTTTTGGTATCTGATTTTTAATTTTAAAAACCGCATCAGAAAACTCTTTTACATTTGAAATAGAACCTACATATTTAGGATTTAAATAATCATTTTTTTATAATATCCTAGCGCGGCAAAATCTGTTAATTTATCTAATTTAGTTTCATCGATATATGCTAAAATTTTTTCGGTAAATCTATTGCGGAGTTCTTGAACTCTATTACCGATAATTTTTTTAGGTTTAACCGTAGGTGCAACATCAGGTTCAACCTCAGGTGCAATCGTAGGTTTAGATTCCTTTATCGCGGTTACAACCCCTCCATATGTATATTGTTTAAGAAGACGATTTCAAAATATTGGCTAATGGAAATAAAACTGAACATACACCTGTGTCCACGACGTTAGTGCAGTTTTTTTAAACTGATATTTTAGAGTATCCGAATAGGTTTCCAAAAAGGAAAAAACTGAAACAATACATTTAAATCAAATTGTGTCAGACCATGAGTTTGCAAATCGAGTCATTATTGGGATAATAAATTATAGCATTTATGATTTAGGAAATAAAATTAAAACCATTAAACAAATATGTATTAATCATTAGAAAATAGCTGAAGCTGATTTATTAAACTGTGTACTGACATAATTTACAACCGACAAAATAATAATATCACTCAAGATTTTTGTGTATCAATGAAATCTTTCTAAAATCGCTTCGTCGTGGAACACAACAACTCCACCTCCAGGTATTCTAAAATATATTAATGATCCGTACGGCAGCGACGTATTTCACCAGGAAACGTTACTATCACATCAAATACTACAGTTAATATTGTAGGTGATGCAATGTATGACAGTTTTCAGGCTGATTTTAATTAATCAAATTAAGCGCAGAATATATTTTAAATTCTTTTACTCCGAAAGTACCTCCTTAATATTTGATTGTAAAAGAACCCATGAATTTTGTTTATATACGTTGTCAGAATAATTTATTATCGCCAATACATTTCAATCTTACTGACCAATCCGGATACTTGGTTAATTTAATACATCAAAATTTAAATTTGAATCTATGTGTAATCAAAAATATTTTCAGGTCTTTAAGATGTGTAAGATATTGGTACCCAAAACAATGTAAATCTCATACAAACAATTTACGACACAACCCCCATATAAACTCCAAGATTGCCAAACGAAATTCTAGCAAGTCTAGAGGATACATATATAGTCTTAATTATATTCACATCACAAAACTAACTTAATTAACTTTTCCTAAGGACGTCACACTAAATATACAGGGCCTACTCTACGTTCAACAGACAAGCACACCCTCCCCAAAAATAAACCCATGGAGAATGCAAACAATATCCAGCACAAGTGATACGGTGGGAAAGTGTGTTTCTCTGTTGACATTATAGCAATTAACACCCAAAATGTAATGTATTGATAAGGAATGAAAGAGGTGCAGATAACGTATCCTTGAAAGAGTTATCTCCCTTTAGGTATGTTGAAATGTGTTATACCAACAATGAAAACATCCGATATATTTTCCTTGGACAATAACGATATTTTTCTTATATTTCTTCGAAACACCGATTTGTATATTTTATCTGCTACTCGCCGAACCGGAGGCGCTCATATATCAATATATTTGTCAGCTGCAATCATTGGTTTAATTATTATTTCTTTACCAGTCTCTGTCTCATTTATATTATTAAAGTTAAATTGACCCAGGTGCTGCCGGAATAATTGAGGCACGTCCATGTTGTCAATAGCCGTATATAACGCTGACACAATTGCCCATTCAACACATCTTTTGTCAAAATTCTATCGTTTATGCCTGTTCTTTACGGGACCCACAGTGGCTTTTGGTATTTAACTGAATCCACGAAACAGTTCATATGTAGATAGATGTATCTCGACTTGAAAATATCTGTAGATAGTCCATTCCGATCATGCACTGGTGTATTTCTAAAACGTCTTTAGAATCTTTTCAATACGTTTATCAATTTCATCATTATTGATGCTGGTGTTGTCACAGTCCAGGCTGTACGTGCACCGTTGTGAACCCACGGTGTAGTCATTTTAAATTCATCCTTGTTACGAATACAAGGCACAACTAGATATGTATTAACACATTAGTCTGACGTTTTATCAATAAAGTACGGCGAAATTTCTGACAACATGAATTTCCCTTATCGGTAATATAAATAAAAACAAGGAGTGCAAGCGTGTCCACAACCCTTCGTTCGAATCGACTTTTTCTCACGCGTTTCTTATCACTTCAGAATCGCAAGAAGACGGAATAACTACACATTCACATTTAAAAGACAGTGATGTACCCACGCATAACTCTTAAATGAGAATGTCCTAAATCCAGTCGGCGAATTAACCTTTATTTTCACCATTACGGTCACAATACCTTTCTGGAAAAATCGACTTGACAGGGATATCCGCTATACCAACCATATCCTTCGATGACAGGGATATCCGATATACCACGATATCATTTGATAAAGATGACAGGGATATCCGCTACACCAACCATGTCATTTGATAAAGATGACAGGGATATCCAAAACACCAACCATATCATTTGATGAAGATAACAGGGATATCCGCTACATCAACCATATCGTTTGATAAAGATGGCAGGGATATCCGGTACACCAACCATATCATTTTATAAAGATGACAGGGATATCGGCTATACCAACCATATCATTTGGTAAAGATAAAAGGGATATCCGCTTTACCAACCATATCATTTGATACAGATGAATGGGATATCCGCTATACCAACCATATCATTTGATAAAGATGACAAGAATATCCGCTCGAGAGCAGGTAACCAACATTGTAGTGAAGAACGTTTCAATTCAGTCTACTAGGAAGCTATGTGTTTCAACAATTTAGTTTAAAAAAAGTTACGATCCAGATAATGTTCTCTAGACATGTCGGTAACAATTTAGTTTAAAAAAAGGTACGATTCAAATAATGATGTGTAGACATGTCGGTAACAATTTAGTTTTAAAAAAGTTACGATTCAGATAATGACCTGTAGACATGTCGGTAACAATTCAGTTTTAAAAAAGTTACGATTCAGATAATGATATTAGACATGTCGGTAACAATTTAGTTTTAAAAAAGTTACGATTCTGATAATGATCTGTAGATATGTCGGTAACAATTTAGTTTTAAAAAAGTTACGATTCAGATAATGACCTGTAGACATGTCGGTTGATTACATAATGATAAACCAGAAATGACAGTGCAATCAGGAAAAAATGGCAAATATAACAAGGTAGGAACAGAATGATAAACCTACATCCTATTACTTAAGACGTATGAACAAATGGTATTAAACAAATTTATATTGTTCAGTTTAGAGATAATAATAAAGTTTTTCACTGACCTTACTCTCGGTTTTGTTATTGCCAAAATACATGTACGACTGTGTCATTGTGTTTCTCATAAGATGTTAATGGCCAGTGCAGGCCTCCATACCTTTCATTAAGATATCTTCTCCAGATTATCAGGTCTGACTACAAACTATTTTATTTGCAAACAGTATAGGCAGAAAAGCAGTTTATGTTCTAATTCTCAAAGTTTTAAACATAATCAACGTTTCCTTAACACTCAGTGGATTATTAATAAATGTCGGTGACAGTTCTGTTTCATTATATACAAATACGATACTAATGTACAACTTCCTGGTCTGTTGACAAGAAAGTGTCGACTGCTTCGTTGTAAGTTATTATTTCACCAGCTTACTCCTAAGTGTTACAGCATACATATGGAAATAAATGGAATATCACTATTACCAACAATTAAAGCCATTTGTTTATTATCCGGGAACCAATCCCCACGCACCCGTACTCAATTTAGCATTAACACTAATCTGTAACGGAATAAAAACAGTGACCAATTCACAGTTGCAAAAAGTAGACAATCCAAACTCCATTTCACGCATCGTCCTGTATGATAATAATATTTACTAAATCTTAATGATTTCTTATAGTACTTACCGTAATTTCTTTTTCAAACAAATTCAACCACAGGTTGAATGACGATGTTTTATACAAGCATTTTATCTAAGTCGTCACAGGTTAAGGCGCAAATACACATTCCATTACGTCATGCACCTGACAACTAGATAAACTAAACTAAACAATAATCTATCGAGTAGCAGCAGAGAGGGCGAATCGGATAACTTTATAGAAGCGTCTATTTAGCAAACCAAGGATTCCTCCAAAATGAAAAAAAAACAACGTTTTCTTCTGAAATGTAAGAAGCGTACTAGCACAAACGACTTGACGACGATTACAACTAAAAATAATAGATCTACACTTGCTAGTAAGTGTGTACAATGTGGTACAAAACAATTTAGATTTGTTTCTATGAAACCTGGAGATGGTTAAAAAAAAAAAAAACGAGGGGGTGATATTGCAGCCAATTTAGAAAAACTCCCAGGAACACCATGGTCGAAATATCCAGGAGAAAAACACCTTCCAGGGTATAGTTATTGTGGACCCGGGACCAGACTCGATATCAGACTCGATGATCAAAACCAACCCCGACCCGGTGAAAACCCAATAAACGCCATTGATAAGGCGTGTCATGCTCATGATGTTGCTTATAAAAGCAGTAATCTGCAACATAGACATATCGCAGATGTAAAATTAATTCATGCGTTGAATTCTATCACTGATAAATCCTTTAAAGAAAAATTGGCTTCATGGTTGATAAAAGTAAATTGTTGTTGGGTGCTGGTAATTAATAGCATCATGGAATCTATGTATTATTCTCCAAGAGGATACTGGAGGGGTAAAGCAGCAATCAGTAAACTTGCTAGCGCTGCAAGGGTGAAAAATACTACAGCAGTGGATTGGTTATCCAAACAGGCGATATGGCTAATTTATCTACCGCCGCCTAAACAAATTAACTACTCGCATTTTGATGTCAGCGCACCTAATGAGGTTCATCAGGCCGATATATTATTTCTGCCGCATGAAGGTGTTTACAAGTATGCGCTAACCCTAATTGATGTTGCGAGTCGATAAAAACAATCAGGACCTCTAAAGACAAAATCATTAATTGAAGTGGTTTCTGCGTTTGAAAGGATTTATCGAAGGGGTCGTCTGCATTGACCAAATCTATTACAAGTTGATCCTGGCAAGGAATTTCAGGGTGCAGTGTTAACAACAATGAAGCATTAGCGGTTATTTGGATATCAATACGCGAAGGAGTTTATTCAGGATAAACGATCCCGTGAATGGGTCAAGAGATTACTAGGCGTAATTACCGCGCTGAATAATGAGATTACTCGAACAATTAATATGAAACCTAACAACGCGATTAAAAAAGTATATACCTGTAGAAACGCAAAATGATTTTTCAAGACAGCCAATACTTGGCAATGTCACTGTTAGGTATTTATATGAACCAGCAGAGCTAGAAGGTTGCAAAAAAGAGCTAAGGATCGTATTGGGAGTGTTACTGCACATCAAATATCTAGTATAACGAGATCTACGGGTAGACCGCCAGTCTATAAGTTGGATTCAACTGCTCCTCAGCGAGGAATTACTCGGGAACAACTACAAGTGATACCCGAGAATACTCAATTACCACCGCGTGGTTTAACTAGCACCTCTGCGTCTGTTACACTCAAGACAAGTTAGCATCACATTATCTCTGGTATGACCAATACTGCTATTTTTTTCTGTCTACGGTAAATTGGCAAGGGTCTTTATCCGACCAACACCAACGCATTATACAATTGCAACTCGCGCAGTGATTATTATGTTGTTATTTCAGCGTGATTATAAATTCGGCATCAATGTCAAATTTTCTGTTATTTTTTTGTCCTGTTGTTTATAACCAGAGAATTCTTTTCTGATTATATCATCGCTGACAATATCACTTATTGCAGTGTCATTATAGTCTAAAACAACTCTTCGAAGTCGATTTATTCTTCGTACTCTGGATACTGCGAGATAAACTAAATTCGACCACTCGGTGCAATTATCTATGATCCAAACAATTCTATCGGATATAGTCAACCCCCACGAATAATGTATCGTCGCTGCGTATACTAGCTTCCATGGGGATTTATCAGCACGCAATGCATCTTCGACGACATTGATATCAACTAACACAATATCATTTAACACTAGGATCTGCTTTTCTGTCAGGCCTGGAATATCAACTTCGATGAATTCTGTGGATATCATTTGCAAAGCGTACGTCATGGAAGCTTAGGGCCCTCACCTTGTATACGATGTGGGGTAGGTGTGCGTGGAAAGTCGCAGTTTTGTCTCAATTTCGGTGGTAAGCGATTCAGAGAGTTAAAGCGTTATTATGATAAACGAATCGTAATCTCCATCAATGACTCTGTCCTTGACTCTGTCAAGAACAAAATCATAACAACACATCAAGACTACATTGATAGATTATCAAATAATAATTAAACCAAATAATGAATTAGACAAATAATATTATAGTATATAAATGAACCAAGAATTTCAACTACATCCCGTGATTACCAATTATGAAGCATCTCGTAACGGTATTGTAAGACTTGTAAGACACCGCAGGCTGAAGAAACCCGTTGGTGTTGTTAATGATCTTGGATATCTTATATTTAATTCTGGAGTTAAATGTCATTTTAATCACAGAATCGTCTATGATGTATTTAACGGATTGATCAAGGATGGTCTTGTTATTGATCACATAAATGGTATAAAAGCTGATAATTCTTTAGATAATCTGCAGGCTATCTCACAAAGTGATAATACCAAACGAGGAGGGACTGGAAAAAAAATTCGAAAAAATGCTAAACCTATAAAATCATTTAATACAGAAAATGACGAAGAAAGAGTATTTAAGTACATGACTGAAGCCGGTAGGTACTTCGATATTTGTAGATCCTCAGTACGATATGTTGCAGAGAGTATCACTAGATCAACGATTTCAAAGCGAACCGGACATCGAATTCAATTCACATATGTCTGAATTCTGTTTTGTACTATGTGTTATAACACCAAGGGGAATAAATCGTGTGTGTGTGCGTATAGTTTTGAAACAACGATAACTCCTTTGTTGTAGTCACGTATCTCAATGGGATTTGTGATGATTGAATGTTTCTCGTGTGGTTTAGTGTTTAACCAGGTAGAAGTTTGTCAACAGGCATCACATAATGCAATCCCTTGTTGTCATCACTAAACCCTTCACATGATACACATATATCGTATTCAGAAGTATAGATTTGTAGATTACGAACACTAGTGTATTGTATACACAGATGCGATCTCGTCCTGGGGCCCATCGTTCGATACTCGTGGCAGGCAATATTGTCGACGGTACCGATTTGGAAGGTTTTTCTTTATAATTGGGGGCTTTAAGTTATTCAAAATTCAAACCGTGAAATCACCATAAGCCACACACCGTCACACGGTGTGAATGTATTTTTGCATTCAACCTGGGGTGATTTTGTTGGGGGTATGGAGGTTTCAGTTTGAATGTAGAACAACCCCCGTGTGTATATGGATACAAACAATATCATAAATAACGTGTACGCGATTCAACACGGATCATTTACTTGGACACCATCCACTAACATATTGAATATCACCGCGGCCGTCAAAGGTATTTATCGATTAATACTAGCGTCACCGACTCAATTTAATATTTCATCAGCGAGTTCATTTGGGATCAACAATATGATATCAACGATGATCGACAAGGAAACAACTGAACGATTCCTTTTAGCATCCACTGATAATAATTTGGCTAGGGTTTCAGTAACATGGTGTGTGGAATTCGTAGCGTATTTAAGTAAACAACTGAATTGAATTCTGTTGTAATAAATAAAATGTCATCACAACAGTATCGCTATGATCAGGTCAGAGAATTTCAAACTAAACTCAAAACACTCACTGAGGAGTATGAAGTAAAAATATAAAATATACCGACGAAGAATCACCGCAGTTGATGTTACCGTGTACTCGGTATCAGGTGTAATCACCGGAGCCGGTAAAATACTATCATCGCTGACAATGATTGCCACGATAGCTGTTCCAATTTGTATATCAGTGACGAGTGAAATCGCGCAAATTATTTCAATAATAACAAACAAAATATCATCATGCAGCCAGCGTAAACTGCAGGATTACGTAATTAAATTCCATGTTGAGTCAACCGCATACTCCAAATTATCCTCGATATCGTCGTCACTCGATGACACATTAATATCCGATAGTGAGTTTTCAGCGATGGTACGTGTTTATGATTCCGCGATGTCAAAATTAGAAAAACAACATGAGTATAATAGCAATGGCAACATCACAAGAACTACTTCAACGAATAGCGGAAAATACCACACCGGTGAAAACCAGCATGATCTCTATAACCTCAACGAATCCTGAATTCAGTGTGAATTTCCCGACTGCGATTTCAGTTAAGGAAATAACACTGGTAAAATTACGAGTGTATCATAGTTGGTCAAATATCAGATCAGCACCATTCGGTGTTCAAAAACTGAATAATTCCCTGGTGTTTGCGAGCAAGAATAAACCCGATGATACTACAGATAGATTGGTACGTTGTTTCGCTACCATCCGGATCATACCATATTGAACAAATCAATAATGAATTTCAGAGTAGAATAAAATCCATTATTGGAAAAGAATTGAAAATCGCTATAACAGTTCATGATCAGCGATTGAGATAAACTCACCCGGGTATGTCGTAGACATCTATCAGAGTTCGATAAGAACAATACTGGGTTGGCCTGAAATCCCACATCGGACATCTTATCAAATACCCGAACCTAAAAAGTCTGATTATGTCACGGATATACAATCATATCATGAAATCAACCCATCATATCGAAATTATTTACCTGATATAAAAAATGCAAAATTAACTGATAGATTTACATTTCTTGATAACAATACCATGCAATGGGAATTTGGTTTTGAGAAAACTCCTGATTCATCCATTTCAATTGTGTTCACTCCAAATAACGTTATTGATTTTTTAAACAGATTAATCAATTACACAAAGCACAACTAGAACGACTATGACGGAGTTTCCAGGAGCATCTTTCTGATATAATAAGACAACGTGATGAGATCATAAAATATGTTGAGATATTAAATCAGCTTGCATCAGACATGGAATATATCAAGACACGAATAATTCAAGTAATAATTAATGACAAAAACGGAGATAAACAAAAATTCATAACCAGTTACAATATCACAGAAGCTGATTTACCCGATTTCAAATTTCTTGGGTATAACGAAAATGAACTAAAAAAATATGTTAATGATCTTATCTCGGAAAACTTTTCTCTGCTACTCACCGCATGGAAGAAAATTCCACAACCACAAACAAATATCCTGAAACATAATAATGACCCAGATGGTGGTGGGTGACATCGCTCCTCAAAAAGTCAATATATCCTCGGTGATTGCAGTGAATTTAGTAGGTGATGTCATCAAAGGAAGTTACAAAATTAATCTCGAAAGATCAAATCAAGCTCAACAAGGATATATTTTATATTCATTTGCACCAACAGCTCCACCCGGATTTTTAATAATTGAGGATCCAAATATTCCAGTCTATATGCGTTGTCATAATGATTCGTTAACGAGAATTAATTTTAAACTCACTGACCAGTCCAATAATCTGATTGATTTACGAGGTGAGGTATTACAAATTAGTCTGTTTGTGAAATACTAAAAAGATTTTTAGCCCCATAGCAGCAGAGAGGATGCGACAACGACTTTGCGTCTCCAAAAGAAACTTTTTTTTAACGATTTTGGAGGAAGCCTTGGTTAGCCAAACAGACGCTATTATAAAAGAAACTGTACGCCTATACAGCTGATAGGATTGAGGCTTGTGCCGTAAATGTCGTTCCTCCTCGACCATAAACTTTTTTTATACCATCTTGAATACACTGACAAGAATACCCGACATCTGCTTTATATATATGAAGAGCACGACGGTTCGTTTCAGCGAATACTTTACTTCGAAATGAATAACTCGTTAAATATGATTTGTATACAGTTTGACAGATTTGTCGAGAAACGAGCTGTAATGTACTCAGAGCTTTGAAAAGATAAATACAAGTGTTCTATCTACAACAATTTTTTAAATAATCCTGACTAATGTGTTGTGACAACACAAGACAATAAAACGTGACCACTTATTTCAAAAGTGACAATCTTTACTAAAACGTGACCACTTATCTCGAAAGTGGTCTCAAAAGCGACAATCTTTACTAAAACGTAACCACTTATCTCAAAAGTGACAATGTTACTAAAACGTAGCCACTTATCTCAAAAGAGACAATCTTTACTAAAACGTGACCACTTATCTCAAATGTGATAATCTTTACTAAAACGTGACCATTTATCTCAAATAGGACAATCTTCACTAAAACGTGACCACTTATCTCAAAACGTGTTCTCAAAAATAACAATCTTTACTAAAACGGCCATTTTAGCAATGTGTTCGTCCAGCAGTAATGCATTTTACAGTGAAGAAACAAGAAATTCACAAAATGAAAGGATTTTTAAAAAATTGTTATTTCTCTGCAGATTCCATTTTTATGGAATTTTCAATGGCATGTTATAGAAAATCAATCATGTCATTATTGTGGTTGTGGTAGTGTTTAACGCCATTTTTCAGCACACGATAGGCTATACATAGCGACCAGTATTAATGGGGGAGAAAGAACCCGTGAAAATCTCCGGAAAGAACCACCGACCCACCAGACGCTACTGTCAAACAAATGATGTCAGATGTTACACCAAGATTCCAGAAGTCAATTAGAAGCTTTTAATACATACAACACTATAACATATGCACTTGGCAAAAGACAATTGGAATGAAATAACTTAAAAGTACCAACCAACGTTTTCGTCCTATTTAGCTCGATGGTAAGACAGTTCAATTTCAGCGAAATGCAGCATCAGATCAATGCTAGTGCTTAACATTGTTGCAGACCATCATGCAAATGATATGTCGGTCAAAGTAGACTGTTCATACAGCACAGAGGTATATGAGGCTACTACGAGATGTGTTACACAACCAAAAGAACCGATATAATCCAAAGATGTACAACGCTAACCATAACAGTACCAGTAGAAATAGCATTGTAAATTATGGAATTTATGAGTAGTTTAATAAAGAGTTAGAACAAACAGAGAATGCAATAATTGATTTCATGCAAAAACTCAAAGTGGAAAACTGACACTTACAGTAAAAAGATCGTTTACTGCACAAAACGTTATGTGGTATTGTAAATGTTATAGAATTTGAAAACTAATACACTAATACACGAAAGCTGTTCTTAAAATGTGTGAAAAATAGGTTGATGAGTTGCAATAAAGCTAATCTGCCAGAAGACATGGAAACCATTTAAAAGTAAACATGTGCATGTTCCTTGAAACCAACACAGACCGAGAAAAAAGTCTAAGAAAATATTGAAAATAATTAGTTAAAGGTTAAAGACAATTTAACGTTATGCAAAAGGCTGAAAGAACCACAGAAAGAAAACGCTGTACAGTTCCTGCGATGGCTACTGCTAAATGGATGACCATATTAAATATTGCTATGTCTATGAAAACATTTGAAATTAGTTTAGTTTGTAGAAGACTTGGCGATAACCCTACATCAGGAGAAAAAGTCGTATAAGTCGTCAACAAAATTGAAAACCGCTGAAAACCGGTAAATATTGAAAATTATCATTTCACTGAAAATAAAAATCAGCAGCTGCATATAATGTAATTATTAGCAGAGTTACAAGCCTGTTATTAAAATATGTTTCTTTCCATTCTGAATATTTTAGTATGCTTCTTTTGGTTAAGTGAATTTCTTAGCTGTATTTCTAAAACAAATAATGGAAACTATATCAGATTAGCGAAGCCATGCGTAGTGGGGCAAAATATTTCTTTCAAAGATCTTCTCCATATGCAAAAAACGTATAATGCAATTTAAAAAAAAATGAATTTCATCTCTGCATGTATTGCACTGTGGTTAACGAAGTGTATACATAATTTTGGTGCAAATATCATAAATATATTTTACTATGGGCTATTGTTGGCTATGACAACAATGTGAGGGGTATTTAATAATTTCTGTATATTTATTACTATTTTTTTTAGCATTGAGCTAGGTAATAAATGTAATCCCAAATCGATATAAAACTTATCTTTATATGTATAATAATACGCAGCAGTGTGTGTTGTAAGCTATACATCTGAAGCAATATCAGTGTGATGTAATGTATGTAAATGTGAATGACGTAAGCATGTCGGGGACATGTGTGCGTGATATTGATCTTTTAACGTAGTTTTAACAACTTTTCAGTCATATCGCTATGATGTCTGTAGTTTGGCAATTTTTAATGACGTCAAGCACTGGGGCATCATGCCGCAGACATGTAGCATAATGACCCACTCAGTCACATTATCCTGACACCAGGCCGACCAGTCCTAACACTAACCTCTGAAAGCTGAACGCCTAGCGAGGCATCTGTAAGTACTATTTGTATAGGTCTTTGGTATCTTACGAGTCTAGCTCTTACAAAAGTAACAGGATACAAGTGAAGCCAACACGCTTTGTAAAATTTAATAAATAATTTATTTTCCTATAATATCAAGTGAAAAGTTAGATAAAATAACTCATGTTTTTATGAATGAAATCCAAAATTAATCAAAGAATTAAAAGCTAGAAGTCCTAGTAATACAATAATGAAAGCAATCAGATGATTAGAAATTTAATAATTTGAGGGGATATAATCTTTGTTGAAAAAGTTGTCACGAGATCTTATTTATTGAATTATATATTTCTAATATTAGCACCTCTCTTTAAATCCAAATTTTAAATAAAATATCTGATCAAGATTAAGTAAAGCTGGTGCTAATAACGGTCGAATGTTAATAGTGAGAATAATCTCAACATACGATCTTGATGTACATGTCAAATACAAGCAAATAAATCCACGACAGGTCAAAAGAAATAAAAAAGTGCAATATATCTACGTGAAGCTAAGTACATATATTATATCGAGCTGTAAGATACTTGTGTAATTATCCAATCTTAATGTAAAGTCAGAATGATGACTTTGTAATGGGGGTTTACTAGTGTAAGTCTATTGAAAAGAAGAACATGGTATGAACCATCGTGAAATATATCAGACTATTTTGAATTTAATGTTAAAAAGACCCTGTGATTGTGACATGAATTACGACAAAACAAATTTGGAAGTTACATGCTTATAACATCGATAGACAGATAAATAAAAACAAGTTAACCATCAGTTACATAAAAGATATTTCATTATCGTAATATGTATACCAATATCGTAATCGCAAGATTTGCACAATATCATAAACTCTTGTATGAATTCAGTGTACCAGCATTCAATTATCTGTTGTAAATTTTGTTTTCAAGGACGGAATTGTATCGATCATGAGATGTAGGGATTGATCTAAATCGGGTCAAACACAAAGCTTCTAAAGTGACACCCAGATCATTGCAACAACGCATACTAGTTGTCGAATGGGACAGGGCTACTAAATCCATATACGTTGATATAAATCACGTCCTAAGTATGCATGTAATCTTGGTCAGTCGAATTCATTCATAAACTTGATAGTATAACCTCACAACTCTTTTATTTTAAAATCGTCACCGGAGTGGCAATATAGCTCAGCCAGTCAGATGTAAATTCCTTCCAGTACTATGCACTAATCTGGATCATCTTGATGATATAAGCCCACATTTCAAGTTTGATCAAAGTCTGATCAGAAATATGCCTTTCATAATGGTATAGGCACAATAAATCATATCCAAGATCACCTTTTTGTTATGTTTGGATGTCGCTCATTCAGGGAACAAACAGTCCTTGGCTAAACGGGCCTGGACAACTAAAACGCATTGTTAGAAAAATACAATTTCGTGTCAGTAGCGAATTTTTAAATAGAACAATAAATATATCTTCAAATTATATCATCATTTTCCTGGCACACTTTTGGCAGACTATGCAGTAAAACTTAATATTATCGCGTATGGTATTATCGAACTCGTCTGAAAACTTGATGATATTTGAGGATACAAGTTTATATCACTACTTTCTTTACAATGATATCCGAAAAAAGGATTTTTCTAAGGTTTATAAGCTCAGCCAAGATCTACATTCTGGCTGTTTCTGGTGATTCTTAGCCCAAAACTCTCAGAAAAAAATTCCTCCAGTTTCTCTGCGAGAACGATATATCTGTCACTGTGTCTTCGTCATATAGAAGAAAAATGTCAAACTCTGATTTAGCTATTGAGTTTAAATGAAACGCCTGTTGAAATCTTTCATCGGCGTTTTCTCTCTTTCCCATAGTAACAAAATAGAAAGCACACCCAAGATATACCCTCAAACGAAAATTTCTATTGATTTCTTTTTCAATTTTTTCTAACATTTGAGCTGCATCCTCATAACGATACTCCTTCAGTAAAGTTTTAATCTCACAACTAATTGTTATGGAATCGTTTGCTTCATCCCCGCCCAGTTTCCTAATTTCATGAAGAAATGATCGAGTTTTGGCTGGACTCTCGAGTATTTCACCGATATTTGCAAGTTCTTTCAACATCGCTTGATCCTGTTTTTGGTGTTGGAACATGTCTTTTAGTACTGGATATGACATCCATTCCTCTTTTGGAAAATTTAGCATTTTTCCTTCTTCGGATGCTATTTTTGCTAGTGCTTTTTTCCAGTAAATGACATCATCTATCTCAAGTTTTCTTCTCTGTTCCAAATCTATCTATTGATCAGCAATATCTCTACAATAGGCGCCATGATTTTCATAGCTAGAAACATCTAGTATGGCTTTGATGCTACATTCCATTTTCAAAGTCTTCAAAAATATATCACGTGCTTCCTTCAATTCCTTTTATCCAAAGAAGCCCATTCGTTCCCAAACTGTATTGCTTCGTCTAGATTATATAGAATATGTCTTTCAAATCTTGCCTTCGTTCTCGGGTATGATGGAGACACGATCGAACGCTTTAGCTACTGTCCTCGTTGTTCGGTTAATGTTCCTGTATTGTAAATTAATATGAGCTACTTCAGTAACTATCTTCTCTTTTTCTGAAGTAGGTGATATGGGCTTTCCCTTCTTCGAAACTATTGTTATTATATAGATCTGGGATAAATCCTGGCAATAGTCATCGTATTTCTAGCAGAGTACCAAATGGGAACATTGCTGCCTTGGGCCTCTTGAGACACATCATTAGCTAAAACTTTTAATGGCGAATACAGGTACTGATTGTAACATATTTATCAATGGTTTCTTTGTTTTTACCTCTCTTGGCAAACAATAGGTCTCTCAGTCTCTGCTTCAAAACAAGTGCAAGTTGATGATGAGCATATGCTGTTTTTTCTTTACTTAGGGACTTTCTCAGTACTTCCTCTGCCTTGTCTAGTTTCTCTAATTACCTGTAACGTTTACCACATGTTTTCAATATGTGGGAGTCCTCATCACATGTTTTCCATGCCAAAGCAAAGAGATGTTCAATGTTAATTTCCCTAATTTCTTTCAGAAACAATTCTTCTATTCCATATTTGTTGAGCCTTACACCTTTTGACGTGACATATACAATTTCTGACAACAAATATATTTCGTTTGAAGGCTAATACATGTACTAAAAGAAAGTGTGAGGATGCCGGTAGCGACAGAAGGCCAGCCTTCCTAAATAAGGTTAAATAAATTATGTTGATTCTAATATTTTACAAGAAATATTTAGATTCTAGACGGCACTAACATCCTTTATTGAATCTATAAAATAGTAACATTAGCCTATGTTTATTGTTCATGTACTTAACATCATTTATTGAATATATAAAAAAGTAACGTTAACCTATGTGTACTGCTTTTGTACTTTTAAGATGCGTTATATACAAATTGATCGATGCAGTGTCAACTTTCTTAATTGACAATATTTAAAACTCGCTAAGTAATGTCAACAAATGTACGTAGTTACTGGAAAATACATTTGTTTCTCTCACCTCGTATGCATTACATCAAAACAAAACTTATGATATATATTAATGTAAAATATCTGAATCATCGTATCACATCATGATTGGCTATGGTCTACACTTATTAGTCTATGATTCGACCGAACATTGACATGACAAGTTAGGGATTGACAGGTGGAGAGGATCTTTTAAGTATAACAGTGTTGCTAGACTTACATTTCGTGGAATTAGTCTGTGATATCGACACAAGTCTCAACGCATAGCAGATGGTAATGTCACAGATGTATGTAGATGTGGACGATGTGCTGTGAAATCTGGAAACTTCTCTTACAACCATATACATACTGATTATGTATGAAGAGGTGAATACAGAAATACAACTAACATTGGACTTTTTTGTATGGTATTATCATCATAATTGTGGCTCAGTGTCTTTTTGTTTTGTTGCAACAACTGGAATGCTGACTTTTTAAAAAACCAACATTCCAAGATCTTCTTTCATCCTTAATCTGATAAGTGCTCCATCGTAACCTTCGACCTAGTGGTCGTACTGTGTTAAACAACATACCGTCTTTTTTGACGAAATTGTGTTCTGTTGCCTTCGTAACATTTTTGCTTTGTTTTTGTTTTTGTTTATTAGGTGTTTTGTTTTTTATTGTTGTTGTGTTCTAAAATAGTTCAGTTACAAAAAAAACTTCTCTTCTTATAGAAAAGAGTTCGCAATATTATCTTTAGCGGATCCGAAGATACCCATGTTTCTCGTACCTTACATGAAAAGTATGCCATTGATCTTGAAATTCGACTTAGCCGACGTGGAATCGATTTTGATATCTAATTCTCGATATGGTGGAAAATCACTTTTGGAGTTCAAATATCAAATTTACCGTTAATGATGATGTGAAAATGAATGACTAAATATCGAGAATGATGCGTTGATATAATGAGTAATCTGTTTCGACTTCTACTATTGCAGAGAAAACTCGGATCTCCTTGCTAGGATTAGATCATGTTCCACATTTACAAAGTTTGAAATGATTGACAGAATCCAATAATCTAAACAATGAACTAAACTAAGAGAATTTTGACTTCTTCACGAACATCCATTAAGAATTTGAAAATATGCTTTTCTTCGCTTTGCGCACCTGTGGAATTATACTATTCCAACCATCAAATTCATTACAGTTCGAAAGTAAGAAGTTCTTCACTAGTAATACAATGTGTATGTTAGAGTTTAACAAAGTGATACAAAGTCCAAAATAATAAGTAAAGATGTCAAAGCATGTAAAACGTATAACATATCAAGGTGAAGATGCTGTGTGTGTTGGTTCGTCATTTCGCTAGTTAATATTCCACATTAATTTCCATGAGCATTTGGGGTAATTGGCTTAGCGTTCATGCGAATGGCATAGCTAACAAAGTTTTTGAAGTGCTCTACTTTATTATTAAAATCATCTTTCTAAAAATAAAACCCAAAAGGCTCGATATATTGAGAACTACTTTTGTTTTCAATAATAATAATAATGAATGTCAAAACATGAAAAATAGCCGGAGAAATATTATGCGGTTTCTTTTCTTTTGTAACATCTATCGAAAGTTCCAATGGATATATTTCTTATTCCAGATAGTGCCATTTTTCAAAATAAATGTATAATGTTCAACGCCTATTGTCCCCATATTTACATACTAATGTTAATTTTCCATTGTCCGCCATGTATTACATTGATTTTAATTCTATGGATTTTTTTAACCTAAAATCCAAATATCTTTCAATATGTCCTTCAGGTCCCACATGATATTATTCACACCCGCACCGTGTTTAATACTTAAGTTTTAATACTCAAGCAGGAAACAAAAGTATTTGTACAGAAGGCTATTTTCTTCTTTCCCTGACAATGACTTTGACCTTTGTCCTTTCTGCCAAAACTGACCTTACCAAGTACTGTTATTCATAATTGTTGGATCAAATATGTTATGTAGATCTAATGTTATTGTGCACAACCGATTTGTATTTTTTATTCACACTGTCCTTGACCTTTTATCATATGGCCGAGAACTAAACAGGTTCCTACTTGCACTAAGCACAAATCATGCACAAAATTTTCTAATATAAATCGTGATACAATCAAATCATTTTGTGGAAAGAGAAAACATTTTTCTTTCAGTCACATTGACCTTGACCTTTGTCGCTTGACTCCAACATGTATAGGCGCAAACCATAAGCAAGGTTTAATAAATGTAGGTAACTGAGTAATCAAGTTGTCTGTAAACCATTTTTCTTCTTCCAGACACGTTTATAGTTACCTTTGAATGTTGTTATCCTGATAAATCTAAAGGTCATTCTGACACCTAGGTGCAGATATGCACAAAGTAAATGTGTATAACGATCGACAGCTGAAGTTCCAGTGTGAAAATCTGCGACAGACGGACGGGCTGGGTGGGTGGGAATCACATCATAAGACGCTAAGGCTTATAGCGAGAAGAAGAGAAAACTATCTGACAATAACATAAACTGCTTAGAGTGAATGAGCTTTCAGGATACCTGATTAGAACGAGCGACGTTGTGCCTATGGCTGTCACGTTTCATGTACTCATCAGTGATCACTAGTGGTCCGCTTGTTAGTATAAATTGTCCCTATTGTGAAATCCAATTTTGTCGACTTCGTTTGCATTTTAACAGTCTGTAATCATGTCTAATAAATATGAGCATCTCTATTGATTAAGAACCATTACAACTGGCAAATATAACTACTCCAGTCAATACAAGAATATAATGAGAAACATATAAAATATTCGAAGTATTTGAGAAACTTACAAACGTAAAACAAATGTACGTTGTCGAATGCTACTTGTTGCAACACTACTCTGATTTCGTACTCGATTTTGTACAAAAAGTATTTTGGCAATTTTAACGGTAATATCGCAGTCTTGCAATAAAGAACACATTGCATCAAACATCATCATCTTCTTAAAACAATAATGAAAATACTAGATTATTTGTAAACAAATATATACCTGTGCACTCCTGCCTTGCTCAATTCACATCCAAATCTGGATCCAAAGATTATAGTCCTATTGGTATAGAATAGATGCATGTACCAATGTATTTACATATCTGAACTCGTTTTGTCTTTATCAATAAGGATATAAGTGACAAACCCAAACAAACTGCATCGGGGTTGAGAAGGAACCCAGAGCCTTTATCGGTTGCATACACATATTTTTGTCTTCATGTTCAGTTCATATACACTGCATCAAAATCTGTCGATAACAAGGTATAGATTTTTGTCATTGAAAATTATTATTCAGCAAACGCTGTTCAAGGACATAGGGTATCAATATTACCAAATAGCTATTTATTTAGAACTAGTGTACGATCCTCCACCCCACCCCAACACACACCTGTACTGAACTTAGTATTATGAATGATCAGGGGAAAACCAGCGAGCTATTAACAACAATAAAGACTGCACAGTCCTGTATGAATATTTGATTGACACAATTTAAAATTTTCTGATAGTATTTTACCGCTATTGTTCTTAAAAAGAAGTCAATGACAGGCTCAAGGAACAGGTTGTTTTCACGAATTATACTTCGTCGAAAGTTACTTTGCAAATACACTTTGCATTACGTTATGCACTACACAATTATACCAAATAATGAACGCAGTGAAGAATCAATTGAGTTTTAGCAGCAGAGAGGGCGAACATATTTGGCTCAATCGTCATTTTCCCTACCTTCCTACGAAATATAAATTTTTTTTAAAACAAAACCCCCTAATTTACCGAGATTTTTACCTAAATTGTATGCAACCGGTTAATCCCGCTGACGACCAAACTGAAGTCACGCCCTCTCTGCTGTTACAAATTAGCCAAACATTTTATCGATTCATGTAATTAAATCATTATATATAGCAATAAAAATATGTCAAATATCGGAGAAGCATATACTACTAGATTAGCTCGAGAACGTCAGGAAGCAATCAAACAAATATAATCCTTTGAGAGAATCGCTTCGAAGAAAACTTCAAGAACGCCAGGAGTCACAAATTGATTACCTAGAAGGTACAGAAAGATTATATAAACCTATTACTGGAATAACTAAGAAAGTTGTATGGGGAGATATTACTGATCCAGAAAAAAAAAAACTTTTTCTTGGGATAATACAAGAAACCGCTATGGCAACGCAAGAGATTTTACAAAATCTTCCAGCTAGAATAGATGCCGCACAACCTAGAAAAGATATTAATAAAATTTACACTGAAATATCTGATGTGAACGAAAAACTTGCATCTCAATCTAAAGCAAAAAGAGAAAATGTTGAATTGATTAGTTAATTTAAGGAAGGTGTTATTGAATATCTTAAAGAAAAAAATTAAAAAGAAGGATTTTTCTCGTTTTGCATATGATAGTTTTTCTCAAAAGTCTGAATGTTTAAAACCTAAGTATGTTAACATAAATGCTGATAACTATTTTAAATGGTTATATCGTGTGTACTACAATAAACATCAGGCTAGAAATGATGACCCAGTATATAATCAATATATTAACAATATAAAATTTTATTTAGAAGAAACTGAACAGCAAATAGAAAAACACCCCCACCCCAGTATCATCTATGTAACAGAATTGTTACCGAGAGGATGGTGGATTAAATGAACAACACAAACACAATATGTGAAAGAAAATATAAATTGATGAAATAAATTATTAATGACAAATAATGATGTATCAACACAATAACTCATGCGTTCAACCCACAATTACACTCACAACCATTCACAATACATGAATAAATTAAATATTAATACAAAATAAAACACAGATACAAAGGAATCTCTTGGACTATACACAGATCCAATGAACCTTTACAAAAGTCATATTACCGCAAGTATAAATCACGATAACAAATACAAAACATCAAACTATACTATCGCACGTATGGATTGCGACAACTAGCACGAACATATACATGTATTTAATCAAGTTGCTAGCTTTTATTGAGATTCATGCAATCCCTTGAAATACTATTGTGATTTGAAGTAACTATGTAAATACAACAATGTATTCAATTGTACTACAATTGCAACACACACATGTGTCTCGACCCTGTATAACCGTACGATTCACCAACAGTTGAATCGCCGCCCAGTTTCCCCGAAGACCTAGGGTTGACACAATACTTTTA
This sequence comes from Unio pictorum, assembly GCA_030141615.1. Taxonomy (NCBI): domain Eukaryota; kingdom Metazoa; phylum Mollusca; class Bivalvia; order Unionida; family Unionidae; genus Unio; species Unio pictorum. The sequence goes on from JARLTB010000095.1 coordinate 5,150,685, forward strand.
TCGGTCACTTGCCCTTCACGGATCCACCACAGTTATACGTACAGACAGCATACAACATCTACTAGAACCAACGGTCCCAAATATTTTAAGATGCCACCCCGGATGTTTACAACTCTAGACAGCTCCGACACTCGGATTTCTAGATTTCCGGATATTTACACGTCACGACAGATGTAGACGAACAGACAGTTCGACAGACAGACAGTCAGATACTTCAATTCGATTGCACAATTAAACGGCACAATCAATCAAATTCAGCTATAATTCAGAGATGTTCTGCAACAAATCAGCTACGATATCAAAGACGTTATCAAAGATGTTCCCAGAGATGTTATCAGATGCGTTATCAGAGATGCTATCAGCCGACGTTATCAGAGATTTTATCAGAGATGCTATCGGAGATGCTATCGGAGATGCTATCAGATGCGTTATCAGCTACGTTATCAGATGCGTTATCAGAGATGCTATCAGAGATGCTATCAGCCCTTTGGCTGGAGATTGAAAGACGAGCTATCTATCCTGTGATTAGATACTTTTGGTCCCGTAATATTGATCATAAATATTCTGCCTTATATACCCTCAAATAGGTGAGCAGAAATCACGGCAAGATTACCGTGCACACTGTGAATCTAATGTTCCAGATTTCATGTAATTCAAAGTCAGGCACATGCAAATCGTTACACGCCGCTTACCTTGGAGAAAACCACTTATTCACCCCAGGTAATGCATGTACGACGAAACAAAGAAAATGGTGAGATTAGTTTGTAAATCAAGAAGAAAATAAATTAAATTTTCGCCTAATTCTGTGACAATCTACAGCCACCTTTGCAACAAATGGAACAACAACAACCCCAGTATCAACTATCTCCACCTTTGCAACAAACAGAACAACAAAGGATGACGTTGGAAGCTGAAAGATTTAGAAGTGAACAAACAAAAGAGAAGGTGAAACAAAAAAAGGAAAAGGTTGAACAAAAAAAGGAAAAACTGAAACAAAAAGAAACTAAACGGCGGGAGAAATTACGCTCTTCACTGGGTATGGAAAAATTCTTGGTGAAGATTCTTTTGGCTCTACTACAGGAAGTAGGTTTAATACTCAAGAAAATAATCCTATCATTTGCCTTGACAACGCCATCGCCGACGTGGATAAGCTAGAAACTCTCATAGAAGGAAAACGCGCTGGAAATACTTCTCATAAAATTATCAACGAAATATCTGATATCTGTCGACGATTCTTTACTGGTGGTATCATGGACATCAATACCTATCGGGAATTTATCGATGAAATTACAGATGATTAAATCCTTTGACACATAATTTAGATCATGGTGAATGATTAAATCAAATGATCGTACATAATAATTATCGTAGACCAAGAATGGTCAGAGTAGTAAATTCACGATTACCAGTTTATGAAATGACCTACGGAGATGGAGTTGGTGATGTTGTTCGGGTTTTTTTGCCAGGATAGCCCCCAAAGCAATGCCAATTGCAAACCAGTTATCAATGAAAGCTATCGATGTTATTCGCGACAAAGCTCCTAGCGCAATCGGTGATCTTGCCGGTAAAAGCGCTTTTGGCTGTAAAGGACATAATTTTACAAGTGTTATGACGAAAAAAACAACTGAAATTACCAACTACTGAAGTTATGCCTGCAAATGAAAGTAAAATAATAAATCAGGCCGCAGCCCAAAGATTAATGGATTTAGCTGATGCATCGTTCAAAGAAAAAGAAGATAACATAACCGCTAGTCTGATAGCAAGAAGTGGTCTTCGTAGATAATTATAATCTAGATCATAGTAATTACAATAAAATGTTTAAACGTGACATTGATACAGCGCTGGATATGGCTGAACCAGCTCGTTAAAATGAATCCCTGCGCGATTATCAATATTATTCTTACGATGCAATGCAACCAGATCAACGTGGGAGATTTGGTATTCAACGTCATTGACACAGACAATGACAGATCCAGCGATATGTGGTCGTAAATCTATCGCTGTACTTGATGCGATATCACAATCAACTAAACCACCTCATAAAGTTGTACACGAATACACAAGTAATCGTTGGACAGGTAATTAAAATTGTACACACACACACACACACACACGTATATATATATATATATATATATATATATATATATATATATATATATATATATATATATATATATATATATATATATATATATAAATAATGGTTGATATTTACGGGCTATCCTTGAGTGACAGACAAAAACCGATGGAGATTTCGACGCATCAAAATATGCAACTAAAGATGACCTTGCTGATATTATGTGCTTAGCTGGGGTTGACCGAGATGACGTTGTTATTTTTCAGGACAAACACGGTGTTTTTAAAACCAGCAATATTAAGTGGAATGATATAGTTCGTAGGGTTCTTGGCGCTGTAATGGATAATATTCCGGTATTTACCGACAGCGGAAAAATACGAGAGTTAGGTATATCGATGGAATATATCAGGAGTGAGATTATAAAAATCGTTCAAAAACGATTATCAACGTCAGATGGTGTATTAACATGACAACTTTCCATGAGATTCAACATCAGATGCATATGCGGCAACAAAAAGATACGTTGACACTGTTGATAGTAAATTATCTACGTTAAAAACCAAACATGATGCCTTTAGTGGTAAATTATCCACGTTAAAAACCGAATACGAAACTCACATAAACAATCACAATACTGTAGACAGAAAATTATCTACGTTGAGAACCGAGTATGATGTTCACGTAGGTGCATTTAGAAATCTCCGTAGACATTTCAGAAAGATCGATGAAATTGCAGATGGATTGAAACCATTAAAGGTTGATACGAAACATTCTCAAATTAAAACATCAGTCGAAACGATTAATAAAACACAGGAAGATATTGTAAGTGATGCTCATGATATTATTAATGAAATTGATCTCCTTGAAAACTATCAGGGTAAAATTCTCCACAGGCGGATTAACAACGACGTATACACAATATCATCAGTATCAACAACATGGTCTCAACAAAATAATACTATCAAACATACCGAGGAAGTTACTGGCGTGTACAGATTGTCTGTGTTTAGTAGTGCAAAATTCGAGATATTTACCACATTTCCATGTGACGCACTCAACAGACAAGTTTTCTGGAACCGTATCTGTTATATTAAACCGTGGAGACGAAGAAACATTTATCCTGATTGCATCCGACAAAAACTTAACTGCAGCAACGATCTGGTGGTGTCTGGAATTTGTCGCTGAAACACCTCAATTGATTACAGCGTTAATAATATGGACTACAGATACAATCAAGCGCGTGAGTGGCAAGATAAATTAAAATCTATCGTTGATAATTATACGATTAAAGTAAAAAAATATTACAGACGTATAATTGTCAACGACATAGATGTATACTCAAGTCCCCGCGGTTGTTGCTGGAGCCGGTCTTTTATTATCCGCGGTAACAATGACATCACATGCAGTCATAACGATCTGTGTTTCAGCGTCAACTGCGATCACTGGATTTTTTAATATAATCGCCAAAAATATCGACATGCACGAATGAAAAATTATCCGATTATGCGGTGAAGTTACACGCGGCAACGGCGACGTATTCTCAACTATCTCAGTTAATATCTAAAAGCTTCAACGATGGTACAATATCGGATTCTGAGTTCGCAATAAAGACTAAAATATTATCCGAAACAATGACTGTGATAGAATATAGACCGATTAAAGTTACAGATACATAAATAAATGTCAACACAAGAACTATTGCAACAGATTGCCACGAAGACAACACCGGTGAAAACAACTATGATATCAGTAAGCACAACTAATCCTGAATTCAGTAATAATTTTTCAACTGCAATTTCAGCAAGGCAGATTGCACTTGCACAACTACGAGTATATCATAGTTGGCCAAATATCAGATTTGAAACATTTGGTGGATTACCTCCAAATAATTCACTTGTACTTGCAAACAAAAAAATAAACCAGATGGAACCCCAGATTTCTTTGTTGTTTTTAACATCACAGGTAGTTACCAGATTGAACAAATCAACGATGAATTCCAGCGGAGAATAAAATCAACAGCAAACAAGGAATTAAAAATAACTATTACTGTTCACGAAACAACATCTGTGATTGAAGTAAAATCTCCCGATCACGTCGTAGATATTTATCGATCATCGATAAAAATTGTTCTAGGATGTCCTGAAATTCCACCACATCCCGATGATGTTCTCAGATTTAACAATAATCCAGATGCTGAAGGCAGGCAAATTTCACCAGAGATTGTAAATATAACCTCCTGGCTCCTTGATGTGCAAGAACCAATCAATTCTGTTTATCTACGCACGCATAATCCATACTTGTCAAAGAACAAATTTTAAACAAACCGACCAGAGTGGACACTTGATTGATTTACGTGGCGAGGTTTTAGTGATAAATCTCAATGTGAAATCGTAAACGATTTTTTTATCTTGATTCACGAATTAATCGGATAAATATTATATACGTACCAGCACGTTATGGTTTTTATGCACGACAAGGAAGCACTTGGAAATGCAATCAAATTAATATTTACAGTCTTCATTCAACACCGTTTATATAGTCATTGATGAGTTTGGTAACGAAGATTGTTTAATGACAAAAGAACAGTTAGAAAGATTGCGGCGAGAACATATTCTTATGATCACGTGTGACCGAAATCAGATTATAAACTACGTGCATTCCTGCATTAAACTTGATGAACTAAAAAAAAATATTATATAGTTCTGAATAAAAAGCTGATTTCAGTAAAACAGAATATTTCTTTACAGATTTTTTTGGGATGAAATTTCATCCTTTTTTAATCCATTTTAGTCAATTTTATCGTAGAAAATCTGTCAGATTTCTGATTTTCATAGGTGCAAAATCCAAGCAATTATCTAAACGATTTATCGATAAATCGTTAATTTCATCTTTTTTTGTCTGCTTTTAGTGTATTTTTTCGTAAAAAAATATATCCGATTTTAGTTAATTTATGAGCAAAACATGGCAAATTTATCGATAATTCATTTAGATAATTGCTGCGGTTTTCACCCTAAAATATTACAATTTTGATAGACATTTCTGTGATATTTCGACTAAAATAGGTTACAAAAGGATGAAATTTCATCAAACTTTAAAAAATATTATAACAGAAGAAAACAACAGAACTGTAGAGGAATTAATCCAAGCTACCATCGGTAACAGCGTTTTTATTTATAAGCTTTTTTAGTTGTCTCACGCGTGTGTTCATAATTTTGTTCGTTTCATATTCGTGAGACAGTTTTGATTTAATATATTCTACTGCGATAGAAAGTGGTACGAACTTATCTACGTCTGTATCTTTTACCATTGATAAGGACTGGAACATTATAGACTGTATGTTCTTTATCAGCCTATACTCCGTTGAAAGTATATAACCACCTTCAAGTTTTCGTTGTTGGATTGACTCGAAATCACAAAATATTTTTTCGGGATCGAGTTGTATATTTATATTTTCATTTTTTAATTTTTTTTACTGCAGATATTATAGCATTAATATTTTCGAAGTTCATATATATAACATTTACATTTAAAAAATTTTTAAAATATTTTATTGGACAATACAGCCTTTAACCTCTAGGTTCGAGTGTTCTAGCAGGTTCAAGGTACATTAAGGATAGCACAATATTTGACCTCTAGGTTCGAGTGTTCTATCATGTTCAAGGTACATTAAGGACAGCACAACCTTTAACCTCTAGGTTTGAGTGTTCTAGCAGGTTCAAGGCACATGAAACATTTAACCTTAATTAAGGACAGTACAACCTTTAACCACTAGGTTTGAGTGTTCTAGAAGGTTCAAGGCACATTAACGATAGCACAACCTTTAACCTCTAGGTTCGTGTGTTCTAGCAGGCTCAAGGTACATGTGCCGAAAGGTATATACGAAGATACGGAACACAGATCCCCAGTTGTGTCTCTAATCTGTCAATAAAACAGATTAGAGCCTCATGAAGACGTGGTTGGTGAATTACGTATTACCATGAAACACGGGACCTCTCTACGTTCAACAGATTATGCACACACACACACACACACACACACACACACACACACACACACACACATATCAAACCCGGGTGAGTGAAACGTTCACCCACCATGATTCGAACATGGTGAGATATGTGTACATAAGTCTGTTGAATTTTGATTGTGGTCTTGAAACGTTAAAACGTTTTAAAATGTCATCTTTGGCCTCTTTGACGCTCGAATCCAGCTTGGCTAACGCCGAGGTCCATGGCCTTGGCCATGGCGGATACTCGTGCGTTCCTGGAAACGAAGTTTCTGAAACGAAGATACCCGATATTGCTTATACTGATAATAAACGTCTAAAATGCACTTAGTAGTACAGACCCAACATCGCGAGAATCACCACCCAGTTGTCCAGAACCCCATGGTTTTCTCATCAGAATATCATGTGTTTTATACGTTTGCAAAAGAAAACCCACATTTTCTTACATTAAAATGATACAATGGATTTGATACCTCTGGTCCAGAACACCAGCTCACTTCACTCTGATCATCACATACCTGATCTGACCCAGAAAACCCGTAGATATCACCACTTCATAGTTCAGCTGCTACATGGCCCTTATAACATATGATAAGAGAGATCTCCAACGTTTAGTATATAACCCCCAATAATACTGCTACTGATAATTCACCGGGGATGGTACGGTATTAGGTAATATGATAATGATTTTAACAAGATAAAAATTATGCCAATGGTGGTATTTTAGGCGCATGCTGTGAATTGTTTGGTTAAATAGAACTTGCACGTACTAGATAGCAACACATGGATACGATACTCCCTCTAAGTATTCATAATGATATTGAAAGTAACCAGGGGAAAAATACTGTTGCAAGCGAGATAAACGCGTACTGAGGTATATTATAACAAAGGTGTGTCATTACAATGATAAAGAAAACATATATTATTTCATAATATTATGTCATAGTTTAACTGGTTCTCATTAGGTAACTCATGTTAGGTATGTGAGAAGCACTGCTATGACTCACTTCAGGATTATACACGCGTTATAAGAGACACACCGTTATACTGAGGATCCGTATAGTGAGAACCGCTCTGTACCTTTTATGTTGGTGTCAACACCTGGATTTTGTGCTCAGGTTTTACATTGCCGTTATTTTATTTCAGTTTCTTTATTCTGCTTTATATCTAAAATATATACCATACAATTTTCGTCTTTAAGAGATAGTTTCGTTGAAAGCGAGTCGTTTGTAAGCTAGATATGGCATTCCTGCTCGTGTTTTCCATAGTAAATGTATATGAATAGCGTCATATCATAGTATTATTTGGAGTGACTAATTGTTGAAAGATTATTTTAATACTAAATCTAATAGAGATTATATCGATATTATCTTCCCGACTTGTCTGTATAATATAGTATAGTTGATAAGGTGATAGCAATATATTCTGACGGTACGATACATTAGGCAGATGTTTATAGTCACTGTATCATATAAAACAAGGAACAAATACTATTTTGTAATTCATGATTGTGGCATCATTCACGATGAAATAAACAAAGTAACAAACTCAATCAAAATAAGTTCAGTGAAAACATTTTGAAACATTTGTACAATGTACCACTCTGTTATAAATGACATAGATTGGAATGTCATGTTAATCGCACCCCACAGATAAAAGTGTCATTATGGATAATTATACAAAAATAGACTTTAGAAAAGCTAAATCAAATCAAAAGAACTAAACTTTAAAAGCGTCTCGAATTTTCTTTTCAATTTTGGATGTTTAAGTGTCCGTGGAGAAGTGGAGAAGTATTTGCCTTAAATGGTTTACGCCTATCTTACGTCAAGATTTCAGAGGCTCTATGAAGCGATTGAATCCAGCTTCTAGTAAATGATATATTGTTACTTTAGCTGATCCAATGGCAAACTGTCAAGTAATTCAAAATCACAAAATGTGGTACCGATATGGGACTGACTAGTTCCGCTCATGTCCTTTCTTACAAAAATCTAATACTGGTCTATTTCCTTAAAAAAAAAAAACACATAGTGCAAAGAAATGCAGTGATGTGATGTGTTTGAGTCGTAACAGTTAAACTTAGATTAATTACCTGATTGTAGCAAGGAGAGATCATTAAAGGCTTTGAGATTGTGCAAGCAAATTAAAGATTTGGAGACATACAGTTCGCATGAACCCAAAGTTCCTTTCGATGATCTATTCTGGAGTATCAAGTAATTTTTATTATATTTGAAAAATACAGCTTCCGCTTACGAACATTAAATATACGTTTCGAGTTTTGTTCAACTTAAAATAGCAGCATTAGATGACCCAAAAGTATTCGAGAAGCCACTTAGTATTACAACAGGAATGTTCACGGTAAGAATATAAAATATAAAAGTATTTTAGGCAAATTTATGTACACCAAAAAACCCAAATAATTGTCACTAATACACAAGTAATGTGCCACACTTGTTCCATTTATCATTTTGGCTGTATTTATTCAAAGCATTGATTTTGACTGAAGAGATTATCTACTTACACGTCTCACTCTTTGATGGAACCTCTATCACTTGTAGCGTTGTTTTCTTCTTAAATGTATCATTTACATGTCCATACGTATAATCAAATATTTGTGCAGCAATTTATAACATTCCTGTACTAAACAAGCACTGTTCTTGCTGAAAAACGTATCCATAAATGACCTTGATAAACATAACACAATTTCCAATACGTCACTCAATTTATAATCGTTATCTAGATATGTAATAAAACACCTATATCGATTATTAATAAAATCTCTCCCGTTAAGACATACAAGTAGATTCAAGGAGGATGTTTGACTTAGAAACACTTAAGAACATGTAAATCTTCGTTCTTTAAGCTCTTTTATGTTTCCGTCATCAAGTTTATTATCAAGAACTAACTATAGCATTTTAAATCATAGTAAATACCAAGCAGGGTTAATCTTAAGTTAGTCGTTTAGACTGATTAGTCATTCATACTTAGAATATTTTCGAACTGTCAGAATTTAGTTATATGCAACTAAATCATGCAGTTTTATTGATATTTTTCAATCAAGTTTGCTGAAATCTTTCAAACATAAATTTCAGCACGCTAGGAACACTCCCTACATATACAAAACAATGCTTACCACTAATACATCAATCAAAGTAATAAGACATACATAACCTTCTTAAAATTCGTAGAGTGAAGGACTAACTTAAATCTTGAAGAACAATTACAATTCTATATAAAGACATGTTATACTGCTGTATGGTATAGTTTACCTAACACGTGTATTTAATTTCGTGGATGTTCTTAAGTAGAACAAAAACGAAAATAGGATAATTCTGAAGAGTTTCGAGTTGACGTACATACTGAATGTCATGAAGTACAATTTTAACTAAAATATAAAATCATAATTCTAAACTCTGAGGTTTAATGAAAATAAATAATTTTATACCTGTGTTGTCTTGATTAGTGTAATATATTATCATTAACGCCACCTTAAATTTGTATTCATTCTTATGAAATATTACACATGACAGAAGGCCATTAGAGAAATCAATTGTTGAAATACAGTTAGACAGTGGCTTCATAGACATTATTAACATAGTCTCCGTTCATTTTCGCATCTTATCCAGTTGTCAGGGCGACACAGCCCTTTTGTGGCTGCAAGTGTCTTTATTTCAAGTCTAAACCAAATCCATATGTAAGTTCTTAATGCTCCTCTGATCATTGTCTGCACTGTTTTCCGTGCTCTCGTTCGTATTCCTCGAGCACTGAGCATCCTCCATATGAAACCCATTCATCTTACATCCACTGGGATGGGTCACGCTCTACATCCTTTTGCAACATCTTGTACTTTGGCGTCTTCCATTTTTGCATCTACATTTCTATTGAGATTATCCTATTTATAACCTCGAACCAAATAACGACGTGTGGACGCAGTCACATCTGCATAACTTTCAGAAATATAAGTTATGTTTGCCCAGGGTCTGTTATCATCTCCAATGATTTGCTTCTTGGAATATTCCAGCACTGCTTCCTGTTGCAGTTGTCTTTTGCACCCCTTTAAAAACAGGATGAACTACGGTTGAGGCCAGCTGGGTTCCAGACACTCCAACGTACTCTCTGCAACATATCCATCATTTCTTTAAATATTTTGTCACAGTTTGTATTATTCGTTAGTTAAGGAAACCAAACCGTACGAAAAGATATGCTTGAGTTTATCTTTACGTTTTCGACATAACGGGCACATGGGTTCATCTGTCAGATTCCATCGGTACAGATTTGCTGGTTAAGAAAGCAGATCGTACACGGACTGAAGCAGGAGCTGTATTTACAATGGTTATTATTGCCAAAGGCCTCTCCATGTGAGTTGCCGTCTTCTCCATATTGCATGGGCACCATTTGTTCTGCACTAGCTAACCTCTCTTCTCTCTCACGTCTGCGTATTTCTTCCTGAGGTTCAATCAATCCATCTCTTGGATGTCCTAGAGCCCTTCCCATTCTTGATTTGTAGTCCATATGATATCATTATGATTGAATATTATTCTCAGTATCATTATGTGCATCGCTCACGTATCAAATGTTTCCTATCCTAATTTCTAGGCTGGCTCTACATACATTGTCGTCACATTGAATCCCTCAAAGTTATCAGGAGGCTCTTTTTGGCCACCTCCCGTTTCTAGACCAGCGGTGATAAAGGCGGCTGCCATGACCTGCCGTAAAAAGAAATACTGGTAACCGATGAAAGATCACCTACTCATCGTATGAGATGACCAATTTTAGTTTCTGGACTGCGCTGATATAATTTTTTTTCAACATATGTGGCTACATGAGCACAGGAAAAAGCCCATGCGGTTACATCTTTTCTTGTCTTGCAAGATGGAATATTTCAGATATCAAATCAATTATCAGGTGGGACGATTGTGGGACATATATGTGGAGTTATCATACTAAAATTATCCAAGTCCTGATAATCGTCTGAATTAAGCACATTAAGCACATTATAAAATATTTACAAAAGAGTGTCACTATAGCCCGAACAATGTGGAATGCATCAAAAGATCGATGTCATTTGAAATACGACTAATTGATGGGTAACGTGTTAGAATGTGTCTCTGTCATGTCAATTAACTGCTTAAATTGCACCAAAATTAAAACTATTGTGCTAGATAGATTAGCATATCGGAATCATCGTTAGCGAAGATGGTTTATTGTCATCATGGCGACATGGCTGGTGTTGATTAAGCGTTTCAACACATGGCAACATGAAGGAAAAGTGTGTTGTCTTGGCAATAATGAAGCATCGTGTGGAGGTACAAGTTCGTCGATGGAAGAACTTTACATTTCATCAAACCTTCATATCGACAAACATGCTTGACTTGTGTTCTGTCAAAGTTCCAGACGCACAGTTACATACACACGTATAAAAAGAAACACAATCTGTGGCATTGTATTTGTTTTCGAACGCGTGTTATATTGGTTGGTCCACCAAACAAACTCCCACAGCTGGATTAAACGGGTTCAATGTGCACAATGTCGTAGTCTTCGACGATGCGTCTAACTTTTAGGTCTGTTTTCAAACATCGGTCGTAGTTGTGCTACCCAATTTATGCCACATAGCATCCTTAACATTCCAAATTCTGTCACGAATATTAAAAATTGTATCGTACAATTCCTGGTGAATAATGTGAAAGGGTTTTTCTGTTAAGATAATACGTTGGGCATTATTAACTTAATATTTATTAAATTCGTACACAATCTGTGAGATTTTTAAGGTCCAGCTGTCCACGGAATAAAACCAGTCTACTATGCTCAACAGTTTCTAAAATATTGCCTTGTGAATAGCGATCTATCGTTTCCTCTAAAAATCACTAGGACGAGTTTCCGCTAACACATTTGTCAGGATTATTTTTGGCTTGGTTTCCCCATGGAAAGTGTTATTTTGTTTTATGACAATATACAGTTTAAGTGTGATTTGACTCAAGAAGACACCCCATTCCATCCGCTCTCTCTCTCTCTCTCTCTCTCTCTCTCTCTCTCTCTCTCTCTCTCTCTCTCTCTCTCTCTTACCCCTTTCAATGGTTTGTATGTGTCTGTGTAAACACTTCTACATTATTCAGGCTTTTAGTATATTTCCCACATGTTAACACTCCTACCCACTTTTTGGTTAGTAAATGTGGCTAATAGCTAGTTAAATGGCGTAGATGTAGGTGTTGAAGATTGTTTAGTAACTGTACGATTTGGTTGTTCACCAAACCCATTTGTAAGTATGTGTGGATGTTTGTCAGTTATAATGGTGTATTGGTTTCTAGGTGTTGGTCTTGGTGAGTGAAAATGGCATACTGGTTAATAAGTGTGCGTTATGGTCAGCAAATGTAGTCTTAATATTATCATTCCTATATACATGGTGTCATGCTCAACTTCACCGCCCCCCGCCCCCAACTCCAAAAAGAAAGGAACATGAGTATATAGGCAATTTTCATGGCAATGTTCAGGATAACCCTTCGTCCTATGTTAATTGTGCGATGCTTTTAAAGTTTAAAGGTACCACAAGTACCTATTACATTTTATTATTACCATATCCGTTGTAGGCCTATCTATGTGTCAGGCGGCGTCAAACCATTGAACTAAGTTTAAATGTTCTTTGTAATCTCCACCCCAGTGTTATACCTCCAAAATGGAAGCGTGATGCTAAATTATTGTGCCAATAACATTATACACAAAATATCACCATTACTGGTTCATTCCATTTTGTATAGTTGCGTGCAAGTCGATCTAGTAACCAGATCATTATGAAAACAACTAATAGCAAGAGGCGTGATGTGTTGGCTGCCAGCCAGTGCATTAATTCCGACTCTCGCACTACGGACAATTAAGGCACTATGTAAGGCTCAAACAGATAGCTGGAGTCATGTAAAAGGAATGAAAAGAATTACTTTATTTCTTGTCTGGGATACGAACGAAGGGGTGGATCAAGATATTCCTGACCCTAGGGAAAATGGCGAACGTAGACGGAATATAAATACAAAGCGCAGGGATAGTATCATAGTAGGAAAGCGAGCCTATTAAAGGCCTCAAACCATTCAACTGAGATATCGGGACCTCTACCGGAGAGTCAACTACCTCAAGAACCGATCAATGTCACCTGCACGGAAACTCAGAGACTACCAATGGGAGGCAGGTAAACAGAAAAGCAAGTACAAAGTGAATACAGTATCCCTATTTCTGACTCAGAAGGGCAGCGAAGATTAAGAACAGGCGAAAGGAGAAGAGAGCAACGCTGACGTCGTAGCGGAAGAGGAATAAAGCGAATCAGATAAATTGTTAGAACTACACAAGAAAAGCACAGAACTACGTTAGTGTCGTAAAATACATCCACTGCCGGCAACTCGCATCCAGGAGACCTAGAACTCAACAATAGTTTTATTTGGGTTCGTATATTTAACCAGTACTACAGCCATGCCTTTCACAAACATTCAGTGGAGACACTGTTAGAAGCCTCAAATTATCTGACTACATTACACGGGTTAGAAGCATTCCCTGAACAGTGACGTAAAGAACCATGCAGTGCAGTGGAAATCGTGGACGAAGTAGACGACATTTTGTCTTTAGAGCTGCCGTCGTAAAGACCTTGTAAGGGCTATTACTAAACAAATGCCTATTATTTTAAAGGTTTCTAAATTGGTTTAGAATTCCGATTTTATTGAACTTAAACAGCGCAATGGCTCCGTTGGTCACCGTTCAAAAACCTATTCTGTTTTTTTTTACAAGTAATATTGACAGAAATTTATTATAGTCACTTTGACTATATTTAATTAAGATAAAATTTTAGTATTTTTATGTACTCTTATTACAAGAAAGTTTAAGTTTAAGACAATAAAGCTATGATCATTCGATTCAGAATAGGTTTTGGTGTTTCAGGTACGTTTATTATGGCGATTGTTGCCTCCTGCCGGATTCCTTCCCTCTCTTCCATGCTCGGACATTTCTGCCAATGAAGAAGTACGACATTCGCACATACAAATATGAGGCCTTAGTCGCACTACGGCATCGAGCAATTAAAAATCACGTGACTAAACATATTGCAAAACTTTAATTCTTATTCGATTGATTGATTGCCTCAATCCGTTCTATTATATTGCTATTCAAAACATTTCAACGTAACAAAATAAAATGTTATGTTTGTTTCGCGTGAATAACGGATATATTTCATCTCGAGGATATAAAACGGAAGTATTTTCACTGACTCAGTAAAATATGTCGACCATTCTCTCGCTACTATAAAAAATCCTCTATGTAATTTATACAATATTGATATCCGACATGTTTACCTTCATATCTTGCCGGATAAACCAATCGATAAATGTAGCCGATGGACTTTTGTGATAAAGCTAACAAGTGATGTGGTTGTCAGAGTCTATTTCAAAGGTCTCTTGAAACAGCTGATAAAGAGTGTTTAACGCCTATAGACTAAATCAACTGATATATAAGTGTAACTAGTCACTGTGTTGTAGGTTTATAAATCCAATAGTTATAGAACCAACTATTAAGGTTACAATTGCTATAGAAAATTAGCTCCATCATTTTATATATCCAGCAAATAGAAACAATATCTCAACAAAATGGTTTATCAAACAAAATTATGCTATGTGAAACTGATTCACTTATTTTAATATCATAAATTGCAACTTGGAATATTGAAATGACATTAAAACCCTCCTCAGAAAGTGTTTAATATATAAGTCCAAAGGACCAACGGGGTGGGTGGGGTCGGGGTGGGGGCTTAGAGTTCCAAGAGTTCTTACACTGTCTATTGCATGTACATACTAATTATATTTATATTATGCTAAGTATTAGAAAGTTTATACCAGTTGTTCCTAAACGTTTCTCATGCCAGCACTTTGGTTATCCTCAGCTCATATATCTTATCCCGTAACAAGTATTATTCAGCATTAGCGCCACCACCACCCACCCCCACCTCGTCGGTAATCCCACTACCCTCAAAAGGGGTGGTACCACGCACTTTGTGAACAACTGGTTTCGACTAAAATATCATTTTTTAACATGCATACATTTTATACAAACAAACAAGAGGGGTTGGGGACGAGCACTCTTCTCCTTAATCAGGACTTAGTTGCAAAGTAAGATGCACAATACAACGTATCTGATGAATTATAGCCACGTATCAAGATCTAGGGGTCTGAGAGCATTGTTTGCCAGGCTATCTTACATATGACGCTTACCATTTCGTGTATTTACAACAGGTACGTAACCTATTCAGTATTTACGAGGACATTTATTATGTAAATATATTCTCTGGAGAGTTTCCGTCTTAGCACGTTTGATATGTAAGCACTTGAATGAACTTTAAGACAAACTCCGTTTCCCTCTGCTGCCAGTGTAGTGGCTCAAATGTCTTTGCTTACGTTATGTAAACCTTTTTTTTTTTTTTTTATTAAATCCTGAATTTTCCACAATATAATAATATTTGTAAACGATCAAATCGTTCGTTGGGACAAGAAAAAAATGATCAAACGATCAAATCACTCGTTGGTGAAAAAATGATCAAACGATCAAATCGCTCGTTGGGAACAAATGATCCATGATCTACCTTGTTGACCCTTTTGCTCTTACCAATTAATATCCACTATAATATAACCCATCCACAACACTGACCATTCATCACATCACACTTGATTCACTAGTCTTCCTAGTAAATATTAACTATAAGGAAGAATCGTTGACGCCTAAAATTTTGGTCTGTTCACCCTCTCTGCTGCTATTCATCACATCACACTTGATTCACTCAGCGTATTACTGAACCACATGCTCAGTACTATACCTTCATCGGTTTTTCTCTTTGTGATAAACATAAAATAAGATGACTCAAAAACGGCCAGTGTCAGTGTTGAAGCAGTTGTAGAATAATCTAAACAAAACGGTCAGTAAATCTATACTTTGATTCCACTCTGTTTAATCTTAATGGAGCGGAAATGACATTTCAACACACTAGTGGAATCAACAGCCCTGGAGAGGGCTCATTATCAATTTCCCGGTTGTTTTCCGTTTAAAACACGCCATTGATAATGCTTCCATAATAATGAAAGTATCAGCAGAATAACGATCTTTTTATCCTTACATTCTGTGAATTCCTGTAAAATGCATTACTGTTGGACAAACACACAACTAAAATGGCCGTTTTAGTAAAGATGTTCACTTTCGAGAATACTTTCGAACTCGTTCCTGAATTTGATAGCATAACCTCACAATTCTAGTTTCTTGAACACGGATTTTTTAAATATTGTCACCAGAGTGGTAATAAACTGAGTCAGTCAGATGCAAAATCCTTCCAATAATATGCACTAATTTGGATCATCTTGAAGATATAAGCCCACATTTCAAGTTTGATCAAAGTATGATCAGAAATATGCCTTTCATAATGGTATAGGCACAATCAATCATATCCAAGATCACCTTTTTGTTATGTGCGGATGTCGCTCATTCAGGGAACACATATTCCTTGGCTAAACGAGCCCGGACAAATAAAACTCATTATTAGTAATCTATACTTTAATATTCGTAGCAAAGACTTTAGATAGAACAATAAACGCTCCTTTTAATTATATGATCCTTTTCCCAACACATCAAGCCAGGCTATGCAGCAAAAATTGGAATTGTCGCCTCATGGCATTATCGAACTCATCTGAGATCTTGATGCTACAAGTTTATAGATTTATCAAAATTAAATCCTAAGGAAGACTTTTTGTAATGTTTGTAAGCTCAGCCAGTCAAATGCATGATCGCATAATAGATATGAGTCGATTTTGCTCATTATCTAACTACTCCAAAAGGTTGACGATAAGAGTCTATTTAGTTTCATTGCAAGGCTAATCAGCTAATCTTCATTGTCGTCAACACGTAGCAGGTGAAATATAAAATCACGAATCCACTGGATGAAATAGGTTTTGCAAATAAGTTGATTACTTTCGAAGTGCATTTTGGGGAAAACGGCAAGTTCATGGGGACAAGTACAGTTGTCAACAAGAATAATGTTCAGAATAGATTTATTCTTCTTGCTAATTCCTTGGGCGATCCCAATGAAATATTCAAAGTCACCACGTGGTTCTTCATTTGTATCCATTATCAAGACAATGTGGTTGCTAAACTCCATTTGTTGGACCTGTTCTGCCCACCTCTGTTTTCGGGGATCTACATTCTTACTGTTGCTGGTTAATCTTAGCCCACAATTTTCATTCAAAAAGTCCTCCAGCATCTTAGCGAGAGCAATAGTCGTATCTGTCTCGATCTCTTCGTCATATAGAAGGAATATGTCAAAATTAGATTTTCCTATGTAGTTTACGTAAAACGCCTGTCGAAATCTTTCACCGGCGTTATCTGTCTTGCCTGAAGTAACTAAATTGAAAGCACACTCAAGGTATACCCTCAAACGAAACTTTCTACTAATTTCAATCCCTTCTTTTTCACTTTTTTCTAACATTTGAACTGCATCTTCATAACGATATTCCTTCAGTAAAGTTTTAATCTCACAACTAATTATTGTGGGATCGTTTGCTTCATCCCCACCCAGTTTCCTAATTTCTTGAAGAAAGGATCGAGTTTCGGCTGGTCTCTCGAGTACTTCACCGAGATTTGCAAGTTCATGTAACATCGCACCATCAAGTTGTCGGTGTTGGAACATGTCTTTTAGTACTGGATATGACATCCATTCCTCTTTTCGAAAATTTAGAATCTTACCTTCTTTGGATGCTGTTTTTTCTAGTGCTTTTCTCCAGTATATGACAGCATCTATCTCAACTAGCCTTCTCTTTTCCAAATCTGTCTCTTGTTCAGCAATATCTCTGCAACAGGCACCAAGATTTTCATAGCAAGAAACTTCTACTATGGCTTTGATGTTACGTTCCATTTTCAACGTCCTCAAAAATACATCACGTGCTTCCTTGAATTTCTCTATCTGTCTCAAAATTATGCCTTTCTCCAAAGAAGCCCATTCGTTCCCAAACAGTATGGCTTCGTCTAGATGATATAGAATTTCTTTCACAATCTCCCCTTCGTTCTCTGGTATGCTGAAGACACGATCGAACGCTTTAGCTGCTGCCCTCGTTGTTCGTTTAGTGTTCCTGTATTGTACATTGATATGAGCTTCTTCAGTGGCATATTTAACACTTGTCTCTTTTTCTGAAGTAGCTGATATGGGCTTTCTCTTCTCTGAAACTATTGTTCTTATGTTGGTCTGGAAAAATTCTTGTGAATAGTCATCGTATTCTCTGGCAGAGTACCGACTTGGAACATTGCTGCCTTGGGCCTCTTGAGACACATCATTAGCTAAAAACGTTTTATGGCGAATACAGGTACTGACTGGATGATATCTATCACTTGTTTCATTGGTATAACCTCTCGAGGCAAACAGTTTGTCTTTCAGTCTCTGCTTCAAAACAAGAGCAAGTTGCTGATGAGCATATCCTGTTTTTTTCTTTACTTAGGGACTTTCTCAGTACTTCCTCTGCCTTGTCTAGTTTATGTAAATGCCTGTAATGTTTGCCACATACTTTCAATGTGTGGGCGTCCTCATCACATGTTTTCCATGCCAAATCAAGAAGATGTTCAATGCTAAGTTCCTTAATTTCTTTCGGAAACAATTCTTCTATTCCATATTTGTTGAGCCTAACACCTTTCGATTTGACATATAAAATTTCTGCGAGGGACACCCAAGATCTACTCTTCCATTTGGCTGGAGAATCGGAACAAGCAACTTCGTATAGCAATTCTGCCCCTCTTTTTATGCACTCTTCTTTGTCCCTCTTTTCCCATCCTTGTTTGGGCATGTTTCTAGAATTACTTAACTTACGATATATGATTCCGAGGTCTAACTTCAAAGATAATATAGTATCGGGATGGATGTCTTTGTCGCTCAGTTTACGAACTACGTCTTCATGCATATCTTTAGACTTCAAGAGATAAGATGGACCAAATATAGGGTAGCAGTACGCTATTTCCGCTTTTCCAGTGAGGAGTAGATTATTGTTAGATTCTGCTAATTTGACTAACTTTTTGAGTTCTTCGTTTGCTTCAGCAAGGTTACCGTCTTCCCGCCTCATCCATAACCTATTGGAAAGAGAGACCATATTTTCTTTATCCAGTTCTGAAGCCTTTCTGTTGTAACTATAAGCAACATCTCTCTCATTTGCACTCCAACATAGAAAGGAAAGTAAATTATACATCCTTATCTGCTCTGTGGTTGAGTCAAATCTTTCAGTCAAAACATTCTCCTCTACCTTCTTCTTAAACAAATCTATTTTTTGGCTGCTCTTCAGCTCTTCAATTTCAAGGTTAAATGACGAGGGAAATTCTTGAAATCTTTGTCGAAATCGGGCTTCTTCTTTATCCATTTTTCATCTACCTGTAATGAAAATAATAATAATAATAATAATAATAATAATAATAATAATAATAATAATAATAATATATAACTAATTAGAAACATGTTCACACAAGATCATTTGTTTAGTAACACTTAATTCCTATTGATAGAGATTTTACTGTAAACATATATTTGTTAACACACACGCAATTATATAATAATAATAATAATAATAATAATAATAATAAATAATAATAATAATAATAATATATAACTAATCACACAAGATCATTTATTTAGTAACACTTAATTCCTATTGATAGAGATGGTACTGTAAACAGATATTTGTTAACACACGCGCAATTATATATATATATATATATATATATATATATATATATATATATATATATATATATATATATATGAATCATCGTATCACATCATGATTGGCTATGGTATGCAAAATTTGCACTTATTACTCTATGATTCGACATAGCCTTGCCATGAGAAGATATGGATTGACGGATGGAGAGGATGTTTTACATATAGCAGTGTTGCTAGACTTACATTTCGTGGAATTGTTCTGTGATATCGGCACAAGTCTCAACGCATATCAGATGGTAATGTCACAGATGTATGTTGATGTGGACGATGTGCTGTGAAATCTGGAAACTACTCTTACAACGATATACATACTGATTATGTATGAAGAGGTTCAGTTCTGTCTGGTTCGTCACAATATTTACTCCAGAAACTTCAAAAAGTTCAAAACACAGCTGCACGGACCATCTTTAGAGTACCTCGATCAGAGCACACCTCACCACTTCTCTATACCCTACACTGGCTATCAATTCGATACAGAATCAAACACAAAATTTGTTCTATGTGCTATATTTCAATGACTCCAGTCCAACATACCTATCCAGCCTCACCCATGTGTATACACCAGCTAGATCCTTACGCTCTTCTTCTGATAATCGTATACTCATTGTCCCCAAGGTGAAAACAAAGTCATATGGACAACGTTCGTTTGCATACCAGGGCCCGGCGACGTGGAACAAATTGCCCATTGAAATTAGACACAAAGACACAGTGGTCCCTTTTAAGAGTGCTCTCAAGACGCACCTGTTTCGACTTCAGGGACAAACTAGCGACCTAATCATGTTTTGTATCTTATATACATTGAGCATGTTTTTTATGTTTTCCAATTTCATTGTTTTTGTCATTTATTGTTCTGTAGTGTAGTCATATCATTATTGATGGTGTAAAACGCTTAGAGCTTTAAAAGATTAGGCACTATACAAAGTTATTATTATTATTATTATTATTATTATTATTATTATTATTATTATTATTATTATTATTATTATTATTATTATGAAGAGGTGAATGCAGACAACTAACATTGGATTGTGTTGTATGGTATTATCATCATAATTGTGGCTCAGTGTCTTTTTTTTTTGTTGCAACAACTGGAATGCTGACTTTTTGAAACCAACATTCCAAGATCTTCTTTCATCTTTAATCTGATAAGTACTCTATCGTAACCTTCGGCCTAGTGGTCGTACTGTGTTAAACAGCATACCGTCTTTTTTGAAGAAACTGTGTTCGGTTGCCTTTGTAACATGTTTGCTTTGCTTTTGGTTTTGTTTATTAGGTGTTTTGTTTGTTATAGTTGTTGTGTTCCTAAATAGTTTAGTTACAAAAAATAACTTCTCTTCTTATAGAAAAGAGTTCGCAATATTATCTTTAGTGGATCTGAATATACCCATGTTTCAGGCACCTTACATGGAAAGTATGCCATTGATCTTTAAATTCGACTTAGCCGATGTAGAATCGGTTTTGATAACTAATTCTCGATATAGTGGAAAATCATTTTTGGAGTTCAAATATCAAATTTACCGTTAATGATGATGTGACAATGAATGATGCGCTGATATAATGAGTGATCTGTTTAGATCTCAAAGTGGAGTCATCGATTTCTCTTTCTACTATTGCAGATAAAACTCGGAACGCCTTGCTAGAATTAGATTATGTCCCACATTTTCAAAGCCTGACATGATTGACCGAAACCAATAATCTGAACAATGAAATAAAATTAGAGAATTTTGACTTCTTCTCGAACATCCATTAAGAATTTCATAAATGCTTTTCCTCCCTTTGCGTAACTGTGAAACTATTCCAACCACCGAATTCATTACAGTTCGAAAGTAAGTAGTTGTTCACTAATAATACAATGTGTATGTTAGAGTTCAAAGACAAGTTAGCACACTTTTCATCATAATGTGCCGATTAATAGTTAAGTTCAAAAATAGAAAATATCAATAATTCTAAAAATAGAAGAAAAACCCTTCCATCAAATGTAAATAAGAAGTGATACAAAGTCCAAAATAATAAGTAAAGATGTCAAAGCATGTAAAACGTATAACATATCAAGGTGAAGATGCTGTGTGTGTTGGTTCGTCATTTCGCTAGTTAATATTCCACATTAATTTCCATGAGCATTTGGGGTAATTGGCTTAGCGTTCATGCGAATGGCATAGCTAACAAAGTTTTGTAGTGCTCTACTTATTATTAAAATCACCTTTTATGTTTAAATCATAAGTTGTTATTATATTGATTTACACACTCTGAAGAAAAGTAGAAACTAAAAAAAACCCACTCAACTTATCAATATGCAAAGGAGATTGTAAATAACCACAAAAAAGGCATATAACTACATTTTGTAGCGGAAACTCTCGGGTAGGTGAGGACTTAATTTATTTGACCAATACACAGCTGCCTGTATTAAACCTGAACTCCGTTCCAAAGGTCAAATATATGTATTTGTAAGTGAATATAGGTACATTGTATACACTGTATCAATCGTATAAATGTTTCATCAAAAGTAAACTCGGAAAACCATAGTTTTTTTTACTAAAAACTTTATATGTTGTACTACCTATTTCAAGAAACCAAAAATACTCAATACTCTTAAGAACTACATTTGTTTTCAATACTACTACTAATAATAATGAATGTAAAAAACATAAAAAATAGTCAGAGAAACATGATGCAGTTTCACTATATTATAATACTCGAATGATATTTGTAATGGAGTTTTGCATGCACAAGCATTCCCCATTTAATGTGTCAAGATTATATGATGTTAAACGATGAGGCGTGAGATGATGTTTGTTCTACGAGACTTTGGCATATTTTATCATGTCATTATTATCTGAAAACATCTACAACGTGGGAAATACTTATTCCACTCCTGAATGTATGCCATCCACCCACCATTGTTTAGATTGCCATCTGCATATCTTACAAATATGTACTCTGTGTTTTATACTAAAAGAACGTATACACTTTTGATCTGATCCTCGTAATGTCACGTTGTTGTCATGAATATTAATGATATCAACAGTTCTACAAATCATGTGACATTAACATTAAGTGGAAAGAAGTTCGCATGTTAACAGTTATTGTGCCTTTTTTCATTTCCATGTTGAACTTTGCGCATGTCGTGCTGGAATGTCTGATGAATAGTTTAGGAAACGAGTTATCTTACCTTGATATTTAGAACTTTAAAGATGGTGATAGTCCATAAAATAGTGACATCAACCATCGGTGGAATTTCATTAACGAAATAGCGGAGACGCAGGATAGTGATGGAATCAAAGTGCCCAGACAAAAAAATTAAGATTTCTCTTGTGAGGCTTTTGTTGAACAGTAAGTTAGAACTAATGTTACTATTCATTAATGTAAGTTCTTGGCTTTGTAGAATTTGTGATTTTACTTTAATGTGAAAAATAGTATGCATTGGATAGGGATTATTTCTAACCGTATTACGACTCATTGCATTATCAGTACGTTGTACTCTCGCTCGTGTTTGTCTTTTGTAGAGCAATTTGTTTCTATTTTTCTTTATTAAATTTTCGTTATTATTTTAATAATCCAATATTTGGATTAAATATATATGAACGTATGCATAATTTAATTGGTCATTCTAGTCATTCATTCATTTTTAATCATTGTATTTATATCATCGTCAAAAGTGTACTGTTGTGAAGACAAAAATCCCACCCAGTGATCTTTCTTAGCTTTTCCCATTCCAAGCGGATTATATCCTTGGACACGAAGCATGCTAAAAACGTGGACGGTTTCTCGACCTCGAAATCGAAATTCATTATTGTGAAAGCTGCGTTACCAGCTAGCATCCACATTTTTGAGAGTTGGTGCGAAACTACCTTGTCAGGATCCGCTGATTATTTCGACATCTCAGTCTTGATATGGCTAAGAGCAGCAAATTCCTTATCTTCCCTTTAAGTTGCTCACGCTGTCACAAAATCCTTCGGCTCTGCTTTCAGCTCCTTCGACTCAGTTTTCGCAATCTACGTGGAGCCGCTAATCTGGTAGTCCAGGCGCTTCATAGCTTCTGGGGTAAGAAGATCCGTTTCTCGCGAGTGTCTTAGGCATTCTGCGTATTGGGCTCATCCTATTTTTGTGTCGTGTCTAGTCGATAGGTGTACTTCGCTGTTATATTTTTATGAATATAAAGCAATTAACAGCGTAAAAGTGACGCTACCCACCTGATACCAGTCTGGCGCTGAATTCTCTTGTACATAATATTTTGTTTCTCCCTTATTCTTTCCCGCACAATCGTGGCACACATATCACCTTCCCGGTAGTGCCCATAGGGGACGTAATTTAGTCCTCCTTTACTCTTAGTCTTCACTGGATACAAGAATACATAGCGATTCATTTTCTTATAAACTTGATAAAATTCCGTTAAGCATTTTTGTCCGCACTTTTTCTGCTTCAGTCCTATTTAGACACATTTGTTAGTTCTCACAGTCAGTTTGGTATATTTTAACAATATAAAACATGGGCGGTATTAAACATCACTTTAATGGCTTACAGAAGTAATCCCACTATTTTAGTGGAGCGCCCCCGGTGGAGTACCTGACGTTACAGTGGGCGTGTATTTGTTTGCTTCTGCTCTTTTGTTTAAATAAAGATTCCAGTACGATTACGCACTCTTTGTGATACGCAACAATTTGCACATGCAGCAAGGGTCGGGATAAAAAGAGAGCTAAATTATCGTTTTCAGCGTTTGTTTGACAAAATTTGAGATGACCATCCCCGTGATACTTGAATAGTCCTACCTTTTTTATGGGGTGACAGTATGTGAGCACTCCTACCATTGTTTCTCCTTTCACTCCATGTATGAAGGAATGTAAGCATGTTTGTGCGGATAGTATGTGTCTATTTCCACTCTTGACGGGTCTATTATTTTTGTTTTGTAGGGATAGTTTTAACGTTGTAAATGTCCATGGCCCTATACATTTTAATAAGAAGATTTGAACATAGCATTTGCCTTGCCCCAGACATATCCATGAAGTGATACCTATGGACATCATTAACATTACATGTTCCATTTTCTCCACACATTTTCCAATTGTTCCTATTGTAACATATGTCGAAAGTCATGTGGATATATTTCTCATTCCCGGCAGTGCCATTTTTCAAAATAAATTTATAATGTTCAACGCCTTTGGTCCCCATATTTACATACTAATGTTAATTTTTCCTTGTCCGCCAAGTGTTACATTGATTTTAATTTTATGGACTTTTTAACCTAAAATCCAAATATCTTTCAATATGTCCTTCAGGTCTCACATGATTTAATTCACACCCGCACCATGTTTAATTTTTAAGTTTAAATGCTCAAGCAGGAACACAAAATATTTGTGCAGAAGCCATTTTTCTTCTTCCCCTCACAATGACTTTGACCTTTGTCCTTTCTGCCAAAACTGACTTTACCTGGTACTGTTATTCATAAATGTTATGATATGTGATGTAAATCGAATGTTATTGTGCAGAACCGATTTGTATTCTTTCATTCTCACTGTCCTTGACCTTTTATTATATGCCCTATGACTAAACAGGGTTCTTACTTGCTATAAGCACAATTCATGCACACAACTTTTTAATATCAATCGTGACACAATCAAATAATTTTGTGGAAAAAGAAAACATTATTTTTCTTTCAGTCACATTGACCTTGACCTTTGACATTTGACTCCAAAATATATAGGAATCTTTCTTGATATAAGCGGCGCAAACCATAAACAATGTTTAATAAATGTAGGTGATTGAATAATCAAGTTATTGTGCGTAAACCATTTTACTCCTTCCTGACACGTTTATATTTACCTTTGAATCTTGTTACCCTGAAAGCGGTAAAGTTCATTCTTACCCTAGGTGCATATATGCACAAAGTAACTGTGTATAACGATCGACAACTAAAGTTTACATGTGAAAATAAAATCTGCGACAGACGGACGGGTGGGGGTGGGGGAAGTCATAGAAAAATACGCTATGGCTTATAGCGGAAATAAGAGAAAACTATTTGACAATAACATAAATTGCTGAGGGTGAATGAGCTTTCATCTTACCTGTTTAGACGATCGACGTTATGCCTATAGCTGCCATAGTTCATGTACTGTTCAGTGACCATATCAAACATATCAGTAAATAGGTCAATTCAAGTTTGTGGCTTCCCAGTAGGATAAGACATTTTCTCCCTGAAAGGCACAGAAATTATTTTATAACAGTTACATACAACCGTATTTAGACTACTGTAATACAGTATGGGGTAATTCAAATGATAAAAACATATCAAAGTTGGAAAATCTTCAGAAAAGAGCATTTAGGCTAATATCAAACCAGAAAAAAAAGCAAGGAAAATTTAGCTGGTAAGTTACAAATATTACCTATTAAAGACCGAATATGTTTAAGAAAAGCCAAATTAATGTACAGGATATCCAATAACAGTGCTCCTGAATATTTACAATCCCTATTCCAGTATAGGCTACCTTGTAATACACCCCACCTGCGATCAATATCTACAAAACAGTATAAAATTCCCAAACCAAATAAGGGATTATTCAAGAAAAGTTTCCAATACTCTGGAACTTTGCTCTGGAATAGTATTCCAGTTGAGATTAGAAATGCCCTCTCTATTTCCATTTTCCAAACCCAATATATCCAGTGGCTTCTGAGATGCTGCTGAATTAAATAAATTCCTTGTATGAGGGCCTCAAGGTAGATTAGTTTATTATTTATTATATTGATTAATAACCACTAAAAGTGGCAAAAATACCTACTCCAGTCAGTACAAGAATATAACGAGAAACATATAAAATATTCGGAGTATTTGAGAAACTTACAACGTAAAACACATGCACGTTGTCGAATGCTAATGTCGTAACACTGCTCTGATTCCGTACTTGTCGTAACACTGCTCTGATTCCGTACTCAGATAGATTTGTACAAAAGGTACTTTGACGATTTTAAAGGTAACATCGCAGTCTTGCAATAAAGAACACATTTCATCAAACCTCTTCTTCAAACGATAATGATAATACTAGATTATTTGTAAACAGATATATACCTGTGCACTCCTGCCTTGCTCAATTCACATCCAAATCTGGGTCCAAAGATTAAAGTCCTATTGGGTAAGAATAGATGTATGTACCAATGTATTTGCATATCTGAAATCGTTTTGACTTTATCAATAATTATGTAAGTGACAATATAATGTAGATTTCAATGACCCAAACAAACTGCATCGGGGTGGAGAAAGAACCCACAGCCTTTGTCGATTGCATACACATATTTTTCTCATCATGTTCAGTTTATATATATATATATATATATATATATATATATATATATATATATATATATATATATATATATATATATATATATATATATATATATGTGTGTATGTGTGTGTGTGTGTGTGTGTGTGTGTGTGTGTGTGTGTGTTCTTCCAAATGTGTTTAAGACAGGATCGTACATTTAACTGTTTAATTTAATTAATTTGGTATCTCCCAACTAAGCCTCAGTCCTATCAGCTGTGTGGGTTTGCATTGCATGTTGATAACAAAAAAATACGTTCTTTAAAAGGTTACATATCAACGTAGCGAGGACACACTCCAACCCGTGACGTTTTCGGTTGGAATCAAATCTTCCTTCTAAAAAGAAACGTATAGAACAATGAAAAAGATTATTTGTAGAAATGTCCCCATTTGCACATATTGTGTTTTTGTTTCATGGTGAAGAAATTCATCTTTCCTTCAAAACTGGTGAACAAAGAAAGCCAAAACTCACAGATTTTCTGCAGAACCAGCCTATACACTAGAACTGTAAGAAACATTCCAACTCGTATGGTATTTTTCAAGTACATTGCACGTCCAATAGCAATCAGTGAACAAAACATATTTGCAAAGTATTTTCAATTGATAAATATGTAATGTAAATGACTTAAGTTAGTTGTGGGAGTTGTGTACAATAAATCGTATCTCTCTCATTCTTAGCGTCTAAATAATAAAAAGATAACTGTTTGTAAATATCAATATCAATTGGAACAGTACCTCCATCCACTAAGCGCATGCAGACATGTAGTAATATAGATTCGTTTGACCCCTGTATTTCATTTTTCTAAATTACAGAACGTCAAGGCTTTTACACCAGCCGTCAATTGATGTAGTTATATCTTAGGAATTAAGTTTGGTTAAAATCGATATCTTGTGTTTTATTGTTTTTTTTCTTCATCATGTTATGTTTTAGTATACTAGTATTCTTTCTATTGAGATTATTGTAAAACTCTACAACATACAATATAAACAATGTTGTATGCATCATCGATTTAATCATCGATAAAATCATCGATTTAATTAGCTAAAGTGACTTGATAATAGACGAAGTCACCATGAAATGCAGAGCATTGTAAGCACAAACATTTCATAATTTAATTTTGTATGAGAGAGAGAGAGAGAGAGAGAGAGAGAGAGAGAGAGATGATGATGATGATGATGATGCATACATATATTCTATAACAGATATATTTTTTTTAATTATCGAACAGTAATAATTATTAGCGGTCAGTTTCCTGCAGTAAATGTTTAAATCCAGTTAACTCTTATAATGTCCAGAGTGATGCACTTGTCCGAAACTTGTTATGTCACACTAAAGTCTAACTGTAGGACATTTGGTCAACCAATTGGTCAACCAATCAATTAAGCAATCATTTACAACAACAAATACTTAGCAA
The DNA here is from genome assembly GCA_030141615.1 of Unio pictorum. Lineage (NCBI taxonomy): Eukaryota > Metazoa > Mollusca > Bivalvia > Unionida > Unionidae > Unio > Unio pictorum. The sequence continues at coordinate 5,179,252 of JARLTB010000095.1, forward strand.
TTCAGTTTTCGCAAGAAACTGAGGAGAGTTGTTGATAAAATCTTTGTGGAGGTACATAATAATCGTACGTATTATGATTCAACCTGATATAATAATGTATTTAATAAATCATTTTCTTTGACAAAGCTTCAAAATTATATACAGTTATATATTCCTCTCCAAATCAAAAGGTTTTATAATACAGGTTGGTCAAAACGGCCTGGTGTAAGGATATTGTGACTGGGTGGGACATTATGCTACAATGGTATCAAAAGCTAACGAAACCTGTTTAGTTTTAGTCAACTGAACTACCTTTGCCACCAGACGTTGTAGAAGAAATCGGTAATAAATTGGCACATAAATCTTAAGGACAAATAAAGTTTTCTTCTTTGTAACCGAAGTCCATTTCAATAAACGATTTTACTGATATGCAATATTATATGAACAACAATGTGAAACCATGTTACACGTATCACATCACCAAAACACCTATGCTACTTAATAAAAACCGTTAAAATAGTATAACAATATTAATTTATTACATTAGGATGCTTGTCGTTCATGGCATTATCGGATTTATCCGAGATCTTACTGATGCAAACCCATAATCTTAGTTTGATCACAATGATATTCGAAATATGGCATATAGAATGGTATTAAGCTCACCCAATCAGATGAATAATCACATCATAGATACGCGTTGATCTCGCTCATTATCGAACTTGTCCGAGATTTTGATGATAGTAAAGTCCGATCATGAATATGTCTTTAGATACGTGATGTACAATTGTTGACTTGTTCTTATGGCCGGTAAAGACAATTTACTTAAATGTCGTAACAATATAAGAGACCCCATTGAGATCGCTTTTATTGACTGCAAAGTAACACAGGTTTTTATCAAGCATAATTTTAGATAGACACCCAAATGGGTCTGATACGACTCACCTTGCCTACATAGTTAACCAATTCAACTGGCAGATATATGTAACAATATAAGAACAGAACGTAGTGCAAACTATCTCCCAAAGTTTCTGTCATATGGATTTTACATATTTTACTTCAGTATGAATCATCATAGCTTCCAGAGATGAAGAAATGATTAATATGCGTAAATCTAACCTAAAGTCAAACCCATTTTAGATCTTCATTATATAAACTTTTTTCACATATTCGCTTCAAAATGAGACGATTAATCATCAATGAATATTAATATGGACAGATCTCACGCTGTATATAATATGTCAAAAACAAGCTGCTGGACCAAGTCTGAGCAAAATCCAAAAGCTAAAATTCGTTGTCCAGTGTGACAACAGATTATCTCTTAAATATGAAAAATAAAATGATGCTCATAAATAAGCCCAATACACATCTTAATGATATAAGACTAATTAACAACCTGACTTTAACAAGAATCCTAAATAAAATTTATAAATTGTTGACAAACTCGGCAAATTAAATGCAATCTCCCCTCTTTGTTATGGGTTTATCTTGTTCATATATCGAACATATATGAGATCATAATGAGATAGGTCTAAATCCAAGTTTGAACAAAATAGGTCAAAATACATGGCTTACAGAGTGGCAACAAATGACGACAATTAGATGCAAGATCACCTAATTGTTAGTATATTATGATCTCACTCATTATCGAAATCATAAGAGATATTGATGATATAACGCTCATATTCCAAGTTAAATTAGCATCATACAAGAAAAATCGCATCTAAAGCAATATATATACATATATCTCAGAGCAGCAGAGGAGGCGAATCAGACAACTTTTTAAACAAGTTTTCAATTGATTAGGGCTTAAAACCCTATCACAACGGCTACAAATCAATGAATCAGGCAAAAAATGACTGAAAAATCAATGAAATCAGTCAAAAAAACAATAATGAAAAAACCAATGAAATCAAAAAAAAGAAAGCCTCCATTTGCCAATTGGAGACTTAGTCATTTTTGTCTGAAAACATGATTCTGCAGGGTTTTCAAAATGGGTTAAAACTCTTCAACCGAATATTTTATCAAGTCCGATACGATATCGTGTCCTAGGACGAAAATCCTTTCAGGACTTCACAAACAGACTTATTTGTAAAACTTCATCTTGTAAATCAATCAGATTATTGGACTGGTCAGTGAGTTTGAAATTAATTCTGGTTAATGAATTATTATGACATCGCATATAGACTGGATTCACCGGGGACTCAATTATTAGAAACCCTGGAGGAGCTGTTGGTGCAAAAGAGTATAGAATATATCCCTGCTGAGCTTGATTTGATCGTTCTAAATTTATTTGATAACTTCCTTCGATAACATCACATACTAAATTCAATGCTATCACCGATGAAATATTCACATTTTGAGGAGCAATATGCCTGCCGCCACCGTCTGGGTCATTATTATGTTTGAGGACTTTTGTTTTCGGTGATGCTGTTTTTTTCCACGTATCATGAATTATTTTAAAACCAATATCGATGGTATCATTGAGAAGTTGTTTTAGTTCTGGTACGTTATATCCTCGTAGTTTGAAAGCTGGAATGTCTTTGACGGGAATACTATTTTTTTCTGCAAATATTGTTCTCGATAGGGAACTATCGTCATCTAATATATCCTGAATAATTTGTGAATGAAATGTCTCCATATCGTCGATAATTTTATTGCATGTTTCTACGACGCTGATAAATTCATCCCGGGTGAGAGAGCCGGATTTAAGAAATATTAACAACAGTGAAAAATCATTATTCATTGCTGTGAAGTTTTCAACAATTTTAGGTCCCTTAACAAAATTATATTTTTTTAAATCACCCACCTCCTTAGGAAAATCGTATCCGATACCCAAAAAATCTCTAGTACCCCTGTGATCTTTATAACTCTTTATTGGATTATCAGATTTTATCCTGTCGGTGACATAATCAGTTTTTTTTGGTTCAGGTAAATAAACGGTTTCTCCCCCGGGTGGTAATTCAGGCCATCCTAGTACGGTTCTAATAGAACTCTGATAGATATCTACGACATAATTTGGTGAGTTTATTTCAATGGCAGATGATAGTGTTGGCTCATGAACTGTTATAGCTATTTTTGATTCTGCTCCAGTAATGGATTTTATTCTACGCGCTAATTCGTTATTGATTTGTTCGATTTGGTATGATCCGGTTGGTATGGAAACAACGTTCCAGTCTGGGGTACCGTCGTCTTTATTCTTATTTGCAAATACCAGTGAATTATTCGGTTGTTGACCACCAAATGATTTTGATCTGATATTAGGCCAACTGTGATATACTCGTAATTTTGCTAGCGCGATTTCCTTCACAGGGACCGGGGACGGGAAATTTACACTGAATTCTGGATTCGTTGATGTTATTGAGATCATGCTTGTTTGTACTGGGTTTGTGTTCTCCACTATTCGTTGAAGTAGTTCCATCTGTGTTGTCATTGTTATTATACTGTTGTTGTCGCTCTAATTTTGACATCGCAGAATCGTAAATACTGACCATCGCTGAAAACTCACTTTCTGAAATAATTGTATCATCGAGAGATGACGATATCAATGAGGATAATTGCGAGTATGCAGTGGATACAACATGAAATTGAATTATGTAGTCTTGTAGTTTGCGTTGGCTACATGATGATATTTTTTTTTGTTATTATTGAAATGATTCCAGCGATTGTTGTTGCCGCGGATATGCAAATTGGAACAGCTATCGGGGCAATCATTGTTACTGAAGACAGTATAATACCGGCTCCGGTGATTACACCACTCACAGAGTACACGGTAACATCAATTGCGGTAATTCTCCTGCGATATTTTTTAATTTTCATTGCATACTCCTCAGAGAGGGTTTTGAGTCTATTTTGATATTCTCTGACCTGATCATAGCGATATTGCGATGATGAAATCATTTTATTTTTAAATCAGTTTACGATTTCAATTGAAACCGTTATTTACTTAAATCAGCTACGAATTCCACATACCACGTTGTTGAAACCCTAACCAAATTTTTATCAGTGGATGCTATCGTGAACTGTTCAGTTGTATCCTTGTCGATGATCGTTGAAATCGTATTGTTGACCCCGGATGAACTCGACGATGAAATATTAAATTGAGTCGTTGACACTAGTGTTAATCGATAAATACCCTTAACGGTTGCAGTGATATCTAATTTGTTATTTGTAGGTGTCCACGCAAATGATCCGTGTTGGATCGTGTATACTATATTGTTGGTTCTGTCATGAGGGATTCTTGTTTTTTCAATGATTGTTATCATCCTCGTAAAATCATTTTTGATGGCCTCGCTGAAGATTTTCGTCTCATCGATGGATTTTTTGATATCCGGTAGTTTTATCTCAATTTTATCCAACGGGGTTCCAATAAATTTATCAAGGATATTTCTACGGAACGAGGTGAAATGTTTTCCGTGTTCTTCGGTTTTAGATTGAAGTGTTGTTAGTTCCAACACAGAATTTTTCAACTCATCGTTGAGAGTTTTTAATCTATCTGTAATAGTCGAAGCGAGCACACCCGGTTTGAGTTTACCCTGATCGAAAAATAACACAATAGTATCCTCGATTGCGTTTCGTTGTTTAATCAAAATATCATCCACAGAAACATTACTAGTTTTCAATTTACCCTGACGATCTTGAAATACAACTATTTCCCCGGGGTCAACACTTGCTAGGTTCAACGTCTCAGCGATTTCATCTTCAATTATTTTTTTTATATCACCGGTTGCAGATATTTCCGCGGTTGTTTTTTTCAGCGCTGATAGAGGTCTTCCCCAAATATCAATCATTGTTATTTTATACATCTCTCTCTAAAAAGCGATTACTAGTGTATTCATTTACGACAATGTGTGGTGGTTTTCCAGATGATGAAATAGCGTTAAGGACATTTAATACTTCACTGCCGCATATTGGTGGATCATTCATTTGTTGTGTTGGTAGCGTAGAATACCAAGTCTTCATTGGAAAAGTTTTTATATAACGCATAAACTCTTTTGGCGGTGCTAATCCATATGAATCAAAATAGACGATTGCACGTGGATCAATAGCGTATGCAACCCAGTGAGTTCCGGGTCCTGTGCTGTTATCTAAATTAATGATACCGGTTTCAACACTGTTAGGTTGATGTGGTAACTGATCTTTCATAAAGACACCTCTGAAATTTTTAATCGCAAGTTTTTTACCAGCATCCATTAAATCAAAATTGGACATTGGAACCATTGAAGATTTCTCAATTAATAAACCGTCCCTGGGATTCTCAGGACTTTTCCGCAGTACCATGAATACGGGGTTCCTGGTAGTCTTAGACCCCTTCCCTTTTTTTTATACCCTCGTCCCGTCTTCGGTTCGACAGCTTTTGCAATCGCTTTTATAAATCCTGGTAACGCACCTAGTCTAAAACCCTGTCCCTTCTTCGGTTCATATGATTTAGCAATGCTCTGTACCGCTTTTGCCCCAAGCCTCCAGCTGCCCCCAATGCGACTGCTTTTGCAACTGCTGGGCTGCTGCTGCTGCTGCAATTAATCCTGGAATCGCAGCAAATAACGGGAATATACCACCGGTTTTAATCATATTTTTTATAGCAGCCGCAGAAAGAGTGATCTGAACACCTTTTTTTGCTACTAGTGCATCATTGAAATGTTTTATTTGACGAGTTGTCAGCGATAATTTATTTGCACCACCAGTCATTTGATTAGGTTTCAGCGTGATTGTGGTTCCACATTTTTTAGCCGATTCCGACCCGCTGATCTTGTATAATCATCAGAATATCTTGCTAACCCTATGATTGTTGTGGCAACATCAACTTCACGGTCTATGGATTCAATTTCTTTTCCATCAATGAGATATCTAGCGCTTTCAAATAACGCCATAATACCGTTATTGACAAAACCAACTCGGATAGTTGGGTTATTGTCATATGGTGTATTAGCAGCAACATTGGTTACAAGTTCTCCTTGGACTTCAATAAATGCCTCACACGGCAAAAAGTATTTACTGGTATCATGAACTTGAAGTTCAATTCGTGATCGGAGATCTGGTTGTACTGCGTGATAAGAATAAAATTGAAAATCGCGTACAGAATCATTCTTGAGCACTGGGGCATCCATATCAAATGCTGGATCAGGTGACCTTTTGAACATTTTATTCTATTTATCAGAGTCTAAATCGTGAAATCATAAAAAGATTTTCATCGTCGTATTTTTTTAAAGCCACTTCCTGCTATCATGTTTGCTATCATGTTATTTTGGTCACTTGGAGTCACCAATGATGCTAATTTTTCATCTACTGCGTTATTTATAATTTTACTAACACTTGCAGGCATTTCTGCTGTAGATGGCAATGGTTTCTTTTTTCGTCTAACTAATGATGTTATTTTATTCTTCACGGCTGAAAACGCTTTTCCCGCAAGATCTCCAACAGCACTAATATCCTTATCACGAATAACATCAATGGCTTTCATTCCTAATTGTTTAGCTAACGGCATCACTTTTGGAGCCATTCTTGAAAATAATCCTAAAATGGTATCACCGAAACCATCTCCGTAATATGCGCTATAAACTGGAAACCGTGAGTTTACTACATAGACACTGGCTGGTTTATCATGATTGTAGTGTATGATCATTCTTATTTAATTGTTATTTATCTAATCAATTGACTTCGTCATCAGATTCATAAAACAATTTTTCAATTCAGTCACTATGATACCCACTTGCTAACTCGTCAATGAAATCTCGATATGATTTAATATCCATGATACCGCCTTGAAATAACCGTCTACAGATATCAGCTGCTTCTTTAATTATTTCTGGAGAGTTATTTCCAGCTCGGAACCCTCCTACAAGAACTTCTAATCGTGATATATCATTGATAACACTATCAGGACATACCCTACTTGGGGTCCCACTGGACAATCCCTTCCCGCTATAACCAGTTGCTTCATCCAGTTTATCATCATCATCATCATCATCAAGTTCTTCTTGTTGTTGGCGTTTTCTTTCTTGTTGTAAATGATAATCAAAATTTCTCTTGAATTCTCGATATTTCGTCTTCCTTCTATCTATACTACCGGTATTTATTTCATACACTATATCAGCCCATTCATTATGTGACATTCTATAACCCGTATAATTGTCCGTGAAAAAATTATCTTGTGAATCATAGCTGTTAGCAGCAAATTCACTTAAATTGTCCTCCTTCTCATTGAGAATTAGTTGTTTAGCTTTATCGGTAAATAGATCAGCTAATTTCCTTGATTTAAGTAGTCTACTAACTTGTTCTTTCTGAAATGATATATCCTGAGGAAGTGTTTTTAATGGTTTAGTTCTTTTTGCTATTTTTTTCTAACACAGGGAGAAAAGACTCTTCTTGTTTAGAAATTGCTGATGTTACATCCTCAGTTGCGCTAATTAACGGTTTAAATAACTGTTGTGTATCAGTAGAAAAGTCAGTCTGAAGACTCTGTCGTTGTTGCAGTTTATTCCTTACAGAGTCACGAATTGATACAAATCTCTTGATAGCATCTAATCGTTCACGAGCCAATCGGGTTGTTAATGCTTCATTGACCATTATTTGAAATCGCAAACAATTTTTCAATTGCAAAACAATTTTTCAATCCCGACCTAACACCATCGTGGAAGTGTTAAAGGCATTATCTTTGATGGGGAAAGTCACATTATTGTATATAAAATTAATAATACTGTGACTTTCCCCACTTTTTGACATGTCGGATGATTTTTAACACCACCATGGAAGTGTTATTTTGACATTTTAAGGGTGTTATCAGGTTTGTGGAAAGTGTCATAATTGTATATAAAATTAATAATACTGACACTTTCCACATTTTTTTGACATGTCGGATGATTTTTAACAACACCGTGGAAGTCTTTGTTTGTTATTTTAGCTGCTCTATCATTGATGGCGCAAGTCACATAATTTGTATATAAAATATATAATACTGTGACTTGCGCCACTTTCTTGACATCAATGACATGTCGGATGATTTTTAACACGGTCATGGAAGTGTTATTTCATCATAAAACACATCCTATCAGGTTTGTGGAAAGTGTCATAATTGTATATAAAATTAATAATACTGACACTTTCCACATTTTCCATTGATCAATCTGACATATCGTCCATCGATTTATTCACTGATTTTTTGACATCCCCCTTGAGGGTCGGCTAAAAAAAATGAAAATCTCTATGAGGGTCGGGCAATCAAAAAATGATGAAGGGGTCAGGCAATCAAAAAATGATAAAGGGGTCAGGCAATCAAAATCGTTCATTTTCTTGAATTAACGCCCGTAGGTTTCTAATTTTAGAATTGACCTCCTTTTTCAATTCGTATTCGTTACCTAATTCTTTTCGTATCCCCTCTACGATAGTATATAACGGAACGAACACACTGATGTCACTGGAAAATGCAAGAGAGTCCCTAATAGAATTCTGAATTCTTTTGATGAGTGCATATTTCTTTGGTAGTATGTATTTGTTAGTGCTAACCCCGTATTCTATATCTTGAAAATCTGACTTGATTTGATCAGGATTCAAACCATCTGATAGTTCAATATCATGACTCTTCAATTTTAAAATTTCAACTATGATGCTATTCATGTTTTCAGAATTCATTATTCTATAACAATGACATATCTCTAATTGAAAAATATGACGCATTAGACATAACTAAATTGAACTTTTTGTCCTGTCTTTTTTTAAATGGCAGATCGATAAATCCCCTCTGCAAAGAATCGTACTGAAGATCGACAAATATCGAAATGCCTACCGGCTTCATATAATGATTGAAATATTTTTTCTTCATTAGTTGTTGTATTCAAGGATTTCACAGGTCTCTTCCAAACCGTTTTGCATTGTCCAGTCTTCCCTCGTTTCAAATTCTCACTTTGTGTGATAGCTTGCAGATTTGATAAAGAATTGTTCCTTGGATTAGAATCCTTGTGATCAATAACAAGACCATCCTCGATCAATCCATAAAAGCATTCATACGCGAAACGATGATTGTGATATTTTTTCTTTCCCCCAACAGTAAACATCAAATACCCTTGATTACTCACAAAACCGACCGGTTTCTTCAGTCTACGGTTTCTTACGATACCATCACTGGATGCTTCATAATTTGTAATCACTGGGTGTGGTTTGAATTCTTGGTTCATTATATACTATATTAATGTTTGTCTAATTCATTGTTTGGTTTAATGATTACATCACTGGAGAATCTTTCAATGTAGTCTTGGGGGGTTCTTATGATTTTATCCTTGACGTTGTCAGGGTCAATGACTTTTTCAGGGTCATAATTTCTGATTGATTGTCCATTTTTTATTCTTTTATCATAATAACGCTTCAATTCCCTGTATCGCTTTCCACCACAACTGAGACATAACTGCGATTTTCCCCTGACCCCAAACCCACATCGAATACAGGGTAAAGGACCAAGGCTTCCACATCGAAAACTTTGCATATGATACCTACATAACTCATTTCTGCATGATTTGTTACACGGGGTTACTGATCCAATCATGAGCCATTTGCAGTGATTCATTATATAAAAATCTTTCATTTAAATGCTTGTTTTAAGTATAGCAATGAGGGGGTTAAAGAGATCACCCTTCAAAAATGCTCAATTCAATCCCGATAGGGAGTTTAAGAGATTTTTGAAAATTAATCCTAAATTTAATCGCGATAGACCAAGAAAAGTCCAATAGACAGAAACATGAAGGAGTTTAAGAGATTATTGAAAATTAATCCTAAATTTAATCTCGATAAACCAAAATAACGTCCAATAGACGGTAACATGAAGGAGTTTAAGAGATTATTGAAAATTAATCCTAAATTTAATCTCGATAAACAAAAAAAACGTTTAATAGACAGAAACATGAAGGAGTTTAAGAGATTATTGAAAATTAATCCTAAATTTAATCTCGATAAACCAAAAAAACGTCCAATAGACAGAAACAAAAGATTATTGAAAATTAATCCTAAATTTAATCTCGATAAACCCAAAAAAACGTCCAATAGATGGAAACATGAAGGAGTTTAAGAGATTATTGAAAATTAATCCTAAATTTAATCTCGATAGACCAAAAAAACGTTTAATAGACGGACCCTGGAAAAATGCTCAATTCAATCTTGATATAGTTTCTAATACACCAAAGAAAAAAATTCCTGATAAAGCCATGATTAGTAAAATCAGAGACTGTTTTAATGAATTCAAGCGTGATGGAGCATCTTATTGTTGGTCAACATTTCGAATTGATGGTGTTGTTGATGCTACCATGAATGATGAAAAAGCAGCAGTGATAATTTCACGTGTTGGGGAAAAAAGGTATTTTTTCCAAATAAAATTCCTTATCCGTGATGATGGAAAATGGATCATTAGGGATAAATTTGAACCCATTCTCAGGGACAAAAAAACTGTCACCGTGAATCAGGATTCAAAACCAGGAATTTTGACCGGAATTGATAAACCATACTACGAAAGATCTTATCCTGTAACAGCAGTTGTTTACGGGATATATCCGCTCAATGAAAAACCTGATATTTCAAAACTAGCACCTATGAAATATTCGACAGGGCTCAATTGTGTAGCAGAACGAATAATAGAACACTTCACAAATGCGTCCCGGGGGAATAAACTAACTGATCTAAGACGAAAACAAATAACCTAATGGGAATTAACGGTAAAAGAGAATGGGGCAACAATTCAGGATATAGTTAAATTAGAAAAATCATTGAGATTTCCAATATCAGTAACGACAATCACCGGTGAAGTATTATACGAATCGAAATATAAATCACAGGGAGCCCCCATTGAAATTATTGATCAAAACGAACACGCATGGTCATCTGCAGTAACAATATTTCCACGGGATAGAACCGTAAAATATATCCCCCCAACAGAAGAGTTTTTTTCAGAGCAGAAATTATTTGATGCTATTTACCATTTGAGTAAAGAAGACCCGGTGTCAATGTGGTTATTTCACAGTACTGCAGACGATGAATGCAAATTTGATCAGTTTGTAAGACCCAACGGAGAATTGTACCGTACTGAAGAGCTGCATAATCAAATGAAAAAACTAGCTAGTGAGTTTTTACTGGAGGGGGAAGACAACGATCCATTATTAGCAAACTGTTTTACACTACCCTCAATTGCAGCACATTTTGCTAGAAAGAAAAATGCGTGGAAACCAACACGAAGTGATTTTTTATCAGATGTCAGATTGTCCTGTCTTGAATACCGCCATGGAGGGTTATGGAATACAAACTACGACACTAAATCCGTTATTTCCGTTGATATGATTGCGTGTTATCCAGGGAGTTTTCTAGGGTATGGAGAATGTGAAAAACATTTCAAACGATTTGGACACCCTACACACGAAATGGCCCGTGTTGCTATTAATGGACCACTGCCTGATTTTGATTTAACCGGATTCGCTCGTGTAGTATCATTTGAATTGGCTGAAGGACTTCATCCGTGTAGTTATCTTTGGATTGGTAAACACATGTCTGAAAAACACTGGATGCCAATAGTGTTATTACGGTATATGATTGATTGTGGGATGTTAAAATCATTGTCAGTGAAGCAATTATATCCTACCGAGCACAGAAATCAGTGTGGTTACCACAACCTGATCTAGAAAAAATAATTAGCGAACAGCGAAAACTGTTTCCTGATTTTAATGAAGAACAAATCATGGATTGGTCCCAACAATTATTTGAAATCAGAAACAATGAAGCAAAAGATCTCAGTAGAAGAATAATCGGTAAATTTACCCAAGGTCGTAAATACGACAATACAAGATATTCTTCACGATTGATTATAGACAACGCTGAATACGATTTTGTAATCGCGGATTTAACGAATAGGGGCCTATATGTCAATCGTAAAGACGCATTTATGTCCGATGGAACCAAATTGGGTACAATTGTTACCTACAACGATGGGTACAATCCTCAGTATACACATTTGAGAGCTTCTATGCTCGGTTATGCTTCTATCAATTTATTTTCGATGTTAAATAGATTTCCTAACAACGCAGTTAGAGTTGCCACTGATTCATTTTACATAAACAGCAAAATGGCTGATTTTATAAAAGGTAGTAAGGCTACTGGCAACGAGAATTGGGGGTCATGGAGAATTAAGCGGGAAATGCTTCATGATTATATTCAATCAGCAGATGTTACAATTGAAAATAATTATTCAAAAAGCAATCAGTATTCAGAATTTTCTAATGCACCACCGTGTTCTGATCCGATTTGTAGATATAAAACAGTTTATTTAAACGATTGTGGTGGGTCAGGAAAAACAACCCGGGCAATTGAGTTATTTCGTGGGAAATCAGATATGATTGTACTAACACCAACACACAGACTTGCAAGAGAAATGATACAGAGAGGGGTAAATGCCTGTACCTATCACAGTTTTTTCCGATGGAAGGGAGATAAATGGACTCCTGAGCGTATGGGCGAAAAATTTATTCCTGAAATTATCATTTGGGATGAAATAGACACAGTGTCAGAAGATGTATTAAAAATATTTCTTGAGTGGTTGTTATTGAAAAATACAAACATCGTCATGTGCGGTGATCACGGACAACCACCCCCATTTGTAGGTGCATCCCCCCATGAATGGATAAAGGGTTTTGTAGACTATTATGAAGAAATTGATACCGATCATAGATCACTTGATGAAAAATTAAAAGAATTTAAGAAACTAATTAGATTACAACCGGATAGAATCCAGTGTGAAATAGCCCGTGAAATAATTTCGGAAACTCTAATGAATGAGTTTTGGGAAGCATGGAGACCAAATGATTTGATAATTGCAAGTAGAAAAATAGTCAGGGACACACTTCAGATGAAATTATTTGAATTGCATAAAAAGAAATTCGCAACACGTCCAGTGCCTCTTTGTTATAGGCCATCGGATACACGAAAACAGAACATGGAAGTTGATATTCCAGGACAAAGTGAAAAACAAATTCTCGTGCTAAATGATATTGTGCTGGTTGATATCAATGTCGTTGAAGATGCATTGCGTGCTAATAAATCCCCATGGACGCTAGGATATGCAGCAACAATACATTCTTCACAGGGGCTGACAATATCGGATACAATTGTTTGGATGGTAGATAATCGCATAGAATGGTCAAATTTAGTCTATCTTGCAGTATCCAGAGTACGAAAAATAAATCAACTCCGAAGAATTGTTTTAGATGATGACACCATAATGGATGATATTGATATTAAAATTATTGATAAAAAACTCTCCGGTTACAAACAACAGGACAAAAAAAACAACGAGAATTTGATATTGATACTGAATTAATAATTACACTGAAGAAACAACAGAATAATCACTGCGCAAGTTGCAATTGTATAATGCGTTGGCAGTATTCGGATAAAGATCCTCGTCAATTTACTGTAGACCGAAAAAATAACAATCTCGGTCATGTCAGAAATAATGTGATGTTGACTTGTCTTGAGTGCAATAGACGCAATGGTGCTAGTTAAGACCCCGTGGTGGTAATTGAGTATCCTCGGGTATCACTTGTAATTGTTGTCTAGTAAATCCTCGTTGAGGGGCAGTTGAATCCAGTTTATAGATTGGAGGTCTACCGAGATCGTGTTATACTAGATATCTTGTGTGCAGTAACACTCCAAATAGGATCAGTAGCCCTTTTTGTTCCCCCTTCAAGCTCTCCTGGTTCATATAAATACCTCACAGTGACATTACTACCAAGAATTGGTTCTTTGAAATCTTTCTGTGGTTTTTCAAGTATTGAATTCTTTTTAATCGCATTGATAGGTTTCAAATTAATTGTTCTAGTAATCTCATTATTCAGTGCAGTAATCACAGCTGGTAATCTTTTAACCCATTCACGGGATCTTTTTTCTTGTATGAATTCTTTTGCGTATTGATATCCAAATAACCGCTCAGCAATCGTCCTATTAAACCGTTCAACAATTGCCTGATCGCGATGTAGTGCAGTATGCCCACGTCTGATGGTGACATTGTGATATTTCATTGTAGATAACACTGCTCCCTGAAATTCCTTGCCAGAATCAATTTGTAATAGATTTGGCCAGTGCAGAGGGCCTCGTCGATAAATCCTTTCAAATGCAGAAGCCACTTCAGTGGCAGATTTTGTTTTTAATGGCTCTGCTTCTTTGTATCGACTTGCAATATCAATTATGGTTAATGCATATTTGTAACCGTGGTCATGTGGCAAAAATAATATATCAGCCTGATGAACTTCATTTGGAACGGTCACATCAAAATGCGAGAAATTGATTTGTTTAGGACGCGGTAGATATATTTGCCTGTTTAGATAACCAATGAGCCGCAGTGGGTTTATTTCACTTTTGCAGCGCTAGCGAGTTTATGTATTGCTGATATACCCCTCCAGTATCCTTTTGGAGAATAATAAATAGATTCCATGTTGTTATTAATTACCAGCACCTAACATCAATTTACTTTTCATAGCCGATTTTATCAAAAATTAAGCCAATTTTTCTTTGAAAGATTTATCAGGAATGGCATTCAACGCATGAATTAATTTCACATCTGCTAGATGCCTGTGCTGCAGATTACTGCTTTTATAAGCAACATCATGAAGGTGACAGGCCTTATCAATGGCGTTTATTGGCTCTTCACCGGGTCGGGGCTGATTTTGATCATTGAGTCTGATATCAAGTCTGGTTCCCGGTCCACAGTAGCTATATCCGGGAAGGTGTTTTTCTCCGGGGTATTTTGCCCATGGGGTTCCAGGGAGTTTTGCCAATTTAGCTGCGATATCCCCTCCTCGTTTTTTTTTAAAGGTTCCTTGGGTTTAGAAACAAATCTAAATTTCTTTGTACTACATTGTACGCATTTACCAGAAAGCGCTGATCGGTTATTTTTTGTTGTAATCGTCGTTAAGTCATCTGTGCCAGTACGCGTTTTACACTTCACACAATATAGATCCATATTTTATATATAACAGCATGAATGTAATTGATTATTCAGCTACCCGACGACGGGAACCTATTAAACACCATGAAATGTTACCGAATTCAATTAGAATGATTATCATCGGACCATCCGGATGTGGTAAAACACAATTGTTACTTAATTTGATAACAAGATGGATGAAATGGGACAAATTGTATTTAATAGCCCCGAGTGTAGACGATCAGCGATGCTATGAAGTGTTAAAAGATTTTATCGAGAAAGCAAAAGAATTTCAAATCGATGAAGATTTTATTGAGTTTATTACTGATATTGATGAAGCCCCATCCGTGGAAGACATCGATGGAAGTATTAACAATTTAGTTGTCTATGACGATATCATGTTAGATAATCAAAAGAATCCTGCAAGGATTTTTTCCCGAGGCAGGCATAAAAACACTGATGTGATATATGTCACTCAACGGTATACTCAAATACCAAAAGTGATTCGCGATAATTGCAATGTGTTGTGTGTGTTTAATGGAGTTGATACTCATACACTACGAAATATTCATCAGACCTGGTGCAGCGGTGATATGAACCATAATCAATTTAGAAATTTCTTTAGTCACGCTCAGTCAAAACCACATGGATTTGTAACAATAAATTTAGCAGACCCGAGGACACGATATCGTATCGGACTTGATAAAATATTCGGTTGAAGAGTTTTAACCCATTTTGAAAACCCTGCAGAATCATGTTTTCAGACAAAAATGACTAAGTCTCCATTTGGCAAATGGAGGCTTTCTTTTTTTTTTTTGATTTCATTGATTTTTTCATTATTTCTTTTTTGACTGATTTCATTGATTTTTCAGTCATTTTTTGCCTGTTTCATTGATTTGTAGCCGTTTTGATAGGGTTTTAAGCCCTAATCCATTGAAAACTTGTTAAAAAAAAGTTGTCTGATTCGCCTCCTCTGCTGCTCTCAGAGTGGACAGGACTGAAGCTGAGTGACACAGTGAGAGTATCAGAGAACAGATTGGAATGGAGGAAGCTGGTTGTCAGGTCATCAGTGGTGCCCCAACGGTCGGCAAGACTAAGGGATATATATATATATATATATATATATATATATATATATATATATATATATATATATATATATATATATATAACGCTGTGAAAATATACAACTCAACCACCAAATATAGGAAATTCCTATTTCACCCTAGGTCACTCAAATCATGATTTTAATCCTGTAACCATACACCATATTTACCATCATAACAACAATAAAACACGTCGCCAGATAATGGAACATTTCCTTCTCAATTAGTCCATTGTACAATGTTATCAGTCGTGATCACAAACCAAATATTTCAGATTGAGACACACAATAAATCCATCTTGTGCATCTCCTAAAGCATTCACGAAAGGTATTATTATCTCAAATTATAGATAGATCTACAGGAGACACCGGCTGCTTCGTGGCACGGCTGATCATCTACTCGTCATCGTCATCAACACCGAGCAAGTGAAATATAAAATCATGAATCCACTGGAAGAGATTGTCTTTGCTTTTAAGTCGTGTACTTTCGAAGTGCATTGTAGGAAAAACGGTAAGTTCAAGGGGACAAGTACAGTCGTCAACAAGAATAATGTTCAGAATCGATTTATTCTTCTTTCTGATTTCTTGGGCTATCCCAATGAAATATTCGAAGTCACCACATGGCTCTTCATTTGTATCCATTATCAAGACAATGTGCTTGCTAGACTCCATTTGTTTTGTCTGTTCAGCTAACCTCCGTTTTCGGGGATCTACATTCTTGCTGTTGCTGGTGATTCTTAGCCCAAACTTCCCAGACAAAAAGTCCTCCAGTTGCTCAGCGAGAACAAAGACAGTCGTATCTGCCTCCGTGTCTTCGTTATATAGAAAGAAAATGTCAAAGTTTATTTTTTCTGTGGAGTTATCTATATCTGTGTCAAAGCAATTGTCTATGTCTGCGTCAAACGCCTGTCGAACTTTTTCAACCGAGTTTTCTATGTTACCAATAGAAACAAAATAGAAAGCACATTCAAGGTAAACCAACTTACAAAATGTTTTACTAATTAGAATCTTTTCTCTTTGTCTTTGTTCCAGAGTCTGAGCTGCTTCCTCATATAGATTTTCTTTCAGTAAAGTTTTAATCTCACCACAAATTATTGCAGGGTCGTTTGACTCATTCTCACCCATTTTAGAAATTTCTCTGTAGAAGGATCTAGTCTCGGCAGGTCTCTCAAGTATTTCACCGAGCTCTGCAAGTGCTTTCAACGTTTCAATATCCGGTTCTCGGTGCTGGAACAAGTCTTTTAGTACTGGATATGACATCCATTCCTCTTTGGGAAAATTTAGCGTTTTGCCTTCTTTGGACGCTATTTTTTCTAGCGCTTTTCTCCAGTATATGACAGCATCTATCTCAAGTTTCCTTCTCTGTTCCAAATCTGTCTCTTGTTCAGCAATATCTCTACAACAGGCGCCAAGATTTTCATAGCAAGAAACCTCTACTATGGCTGAGATGCTTCCTTCCATTTTCAACGTCATCAAAAATGTATCGCATGCTTCCTTGTATTTCTTTATCTGTCTTAAAACTACGCCTTTCTCCAAAGAAGCCCAAGCGTTCCCAAATTGTATTGCTTCGTCTAGATGATACAGAATATCTTGAACACTCTTCTCTTCATCATCTGGTATGCTGAAGACACGATCAAATCCTTTAGCGAATGCCCTCGTTGTTTGTTTGGTGTTCGTGTATTGTAAATTGCTATCAGTTTCTCCAGTTGAAGATTTAACACTTTCATCCGTTTCTAAAGTAGCTGACATGGACTTTTCAATCGTTGAAACAGTTGTTCTTATGTTCGTCTTTGGCAATTCTTGTGAATAATCATCGTATTCTCTAGTTGAGGACCGACTGGGAACATTATTGCCCTTAGCCTCTGGAGACACATCATTAGCTAAAAATGTTTTATGTCGAATACATGTATTGATTGTATCATATATATTACTGTTTCCATTGTTAGTAAGTTTCTTCTCAACCAGTTTGTCTTTCAGTCTCTGCTTTAAAACGAGGGCAAGGTGATGATGAGCATAAGATGTTTTTTCTTTAGTTAGAGACTTTCTCAGTACTTCCTCTGCCTTGTCCAGTTTGTTTAAATACTTATAATGTTTTCCGCTTATTTTCAATACGTGGGAGTCTTCATCATATGTTTCCATTGCCAAATCAAGAAGACTTTCGATAGTATTCTCCTTAATTTCTTTCGGAAACAATTCTTCTTTTCGATATTTGTTGAGCCTAACACCTTTCGAAATGCCATATAAAAGTTCTGCGAGGGACGCCCAACATCTTCCCCTCCATCTGGCTGAAGAATCGGAACAAGCAACTTCATATAGCAAGGCTGCCCCTCTTTTTATGCACTCTTCTTCGTCCCTCCCTTCCCAACCTTGTCTAGGCATGTTTCCAGAATTACTTAACTTACGATATATGATTCCGAGATCTAACTTCCATAAAGTTAAAGTATCGGGATGCATGTCTTTGTCGCTCAATTCACGAACTACGTCCTCAAGCATATCTTTGGACTTCAAGAAATACGATGGACCAAATACAGGGTAGCAGTACGCTATTTCCGCTTTTCCAATGAGGAGTAGATTATTGTTAAATTCTGCTAATTTGACTAACTTTTTGAGTTCTTCGTTAGCTTCAGCAAGGTGACCTTCCTCTCGCCTCATGCATAACCTATTGCAAAGAGAGACAATATTTTCTTTATCCAGTTCTAAAGCCTTTCTGTTGTAACTATAAGCAACATCTTTCTCATTTGCACTCCAACATAGAAAGGAAAGCAAGTTATATATCCTTATCCGCTCTGTATTTGATTCAAATTCATCGGACATAATATTCATCTCTAATTTCTTCTTATGCAGTTCTATTTTCTTGCAGCTCTTCAGCTCTTTGATTTCAAGGTTGAATGACGAGGGAAATGCTTGCAATTTTTGTCGAAACCGGGCTTCCTCTTTATCCATTTTCATAACCCTGTAATAATAATAATAATAATAATAATAATAATAATAATAATAATAATAATAATAATATATACTACTACTACTACTATTACTACTACTACTACTACTACTACTAATAATAATAATAATAATAATAATAATAATAATAATAACAATAATGCCCAGTCTGTTTAGAAATCACTTGTTCACACGAGATCATTGGTTTAGTTCCACCCCTTGAATCTATGCACCAAGGGTTAAATCTCTCTCTCACACACACACACACACACACACACACACACATGCGTGTCTGTGCATATTTAATTCCTTGGCATAAAGATGTTTGTTGTGATAAAAATATAATAATAATAATAATAATAATAGTAATAATAATAATATAATAATAATAATAAAAATAATAATAATAATAATAATAATAATAATAATAATAAGTAGTAGTAGTAGTAGTAGTACATTTTCATTTTCGAAGAAATGTTTAAGGATTATAAGATCCTGTTTGTCTGGACTTGTGTGTATGATGTGGCAGTACTTTTAAAACACTGCTCCAGTACTTTATTATTATTAGTAATAGTAGTAGTAGTATCACATTTTCAAATTTTTTTATAAAGCGATTATAGGATACTGTGTGTACGATGTGGCAGTACTCTTAAAACACCGCTCCAGTCCTTTAAACCAAGGGATAATGCAGGAGCCCTACATTGTTTTTCCTCCTTCTTACCGTGCTTTTAAACAGAAAGAAAACATTTTGTCTGAAGGTGTCCGTAGTCTTATTGTATGTTTCGTAAGACAGAGTTGAGGTATGTCAGATTACAAACAAATAGTCGGCAACTATTGAACAACATGTAATCAATTAATAAATATAGACAACAAATAATATATGAACTGAAATAAAAGGCAACTCTTCGTATAGAATTCGGAATAAATTTGTGATTCAAGTTGATTCTAATATGTTTGAAGAAATGTTTCTATTTTAGGAGGCACTACCATATTTTATTGAACATATTGAAAACGTTACTTTAAATAATGTTTATTGCTAGGTAACGTGTACCTTTAATATGAATTACACACATTGATTGATTGATTGTTAATTTTAATATGAGTTACACACATTGATTGATTGATTGTTAATTTTAATATGAGTTACACACATTGATTGATTGATTGTTAATTTTAATATGAGTTACACACATTGATTGATTGATTGTTAATTTTAATATGAGTTACACACATTGATTGATTGATTGTTAATTTTAATATGAGTTACACACATTGATTGATTGATTGTTGCCAACTTTCTTACATGATTGCTAAAACTCTTCTGGTATGTCAACACCCATACATAGTTACTGTAATTTTAAAAATCAACTATAGTAATGTACAGTATCAGAATCATAGTGACGGTAAGCAGACTTATCACAATATGATTGCCTATGGTCTGTACATTTGCGCAATTATTATTTTACGATTTGACTGAGGCTCGGATGGGGAAGAGACGGTTTGATCAGTGGATAAGGTGTTTTATAAATAGTTAAGTTGTTAGGCTTACATATAATTGAGTTGTTAGGCTTACAAATCGTGGAATTGGTTTGTGACATCAATGACGCAAGTGTCAACGCATAACAGATGGTAATGCCAAAGATGCATACAGGTGTTGCCCCTGTACTGTGAAATCTGGAAACTACCTCAAATTTACAGAAAAAAATGACAATTTTCTAACATGATGACCTTATTCAAACACGGTTCAATGTTACTGAAAATCCATAAACGCGCGATTGTTCTAGCTGTAAGATGGATACACATTCTTTCTCTTAAAAAAATATCTTAAGACTTGTAGTAATAATTCTATAAATATATCGGCCTAATAAGGGGGGCTGCAATCATTTCGTAACTTGGTGTAGAAACGGATGACCAACTAAAGAAGTCTTCATTTAAGGTTATTCTTCTTTTTATACATTTAATACAGGCATAAAGTTTCCGTTCATATCACATGTATGATTTTTATTATAATACGCACCTAACAGTCATGAATCTAAACAATGTCTCACCATATTTATTATGAGTAGCTAAATGTTTTGGGTCAAAGACGTATTGAATATTTTTAAAAATTTCTAACAATAAGTTGTTTAACTTCATAAGAACCTTATTCAAACGTAAAATTTAGCATAACATCGGATTTCATTCCTGAGAGTTTTCTTATCTACATGAATTGCTTGAATGGATCGCCATGAAAATAGTATGTCGAGTACTATCATCAGATAAAAAATCTTTCAACATTTTCAGCAAAACATGTAGATATTTGTATCTGCTTTCCAAAACTCTTGAAAGCTCTGCTATGTTGTGCGCTTAGAAATAAAGATAATTAAATAAATAGTGGAAGACTGGTGCGAACATTAGATTAGTTGATCTATTTGAAGCAGAAATATTTATTACATGTTGAGCAGGTCTGGATTAACTTTTAAGTTAGCGTGATTTTTGACATGTCAATTCTGAGCGACCTAAGTGGTCCGCCTCGGATGCGGGTGGTAGCGGGTTCGAACCCCGGCCGAGTCATACCAAAGACATAAAATGGTAATAGCAGCGGCCTTACATGGTGCTTAGCATTGAGAGATTAATCCTTGGGCTGTTCGGCCTGGTGTCAGGATAATTAGACTGGGTGGAACATGATACAACGTGTCTGCGCCTTGATGCCCCAGTGCTAGACATCCCTATAAACTGCCACTGTTGACAAAATAGTGATATGAATGAAAATGTATTAAAACTACGTTAAAAACCCAAATAACACACACACACACACACACACACACACACACACATTAGTATGGCAATATGGAGACAAGTGGAGCGCAGTGGAAGATCCACATTAGTATGGCTATAATGGAGACATGTGGAGCACAAAGGGAGATCCACATTAGTATGGCAATATGGAGACAAGGTTAGCTCAAAGAGAGATCCACATTAGTGTGGCTATATGGAGACAAGGTTAGCGCAAAGGGAGATCCACAATAGTATGGCAATATGGAAACATGTGGAGCAAAAGGGAGATCCACATTAGTATGGCAATATGGAGGCAAGGTTAGCGCAAAGGGAAATCCACATTAGTGTGGCAATATGGAGACAAGGTTAGCGCAAAGGGAAATCCACATTAGTGTGGCAATATGGAGGCAAGGTTAGCGCAAAGGGAGATCCACATTAGCATGGCAATATGGAAAGAAAAAAATTAAAATTAGTTTCATATAGTTTTCGTTTCATCAATCGTCCTATTGTGACAATAAAAATTGTAATGTTCAGAAAGTTCATAACGTTATCATAAACTGTTGTTACAGTGACAAATGTCAATTTATGGCGACAATGGGGGAGGGGGGAATAATGTTAAAAATGACTGTGACAAATTACGGGGTTATAAAATATAAGTAATTTGTGGCTCATTTAAACATAATTTTCACACTTTTCAGCATTAAATATTAACTTTCAGTGATTCATGTCTATAGCAATGGTCAACAAAATAAGATATATTTTAATACAAACATAAAGCCATAAAGGACTTGTTTTAATATCATGTTCACGTTAATATTTTGGAGTATTAATATATTGATAATTTGGGTGATTGTGATTAACACTTCATTCGTACGGGTTTGTATCCCGTTGTCAATGTTGGTCCAAATCGGTCTTTTTGGTCATTGTGGTTTGTTCCCTTTTAAATCGTCTAACACTATTTAACGAAGTATATTCATTTTCTGAAATAAAGAGTTTAATTCTGATTTGCATATCTTCACATCAAGAGTCCAACTATTGAGAAATTCCACTACCGAAATACTTGTATAAGTGCGAATCACAATTCACCCGCCATCATACTTTTTAGCGTTTCTAAGGTGTTGTTAAGTATCATTCGAACCACTCGTGTGTTTCCCTCGCGCACTTACGACCTACAGACGCATTCTGACCGGCAGAGACTGTATATACAAAAAGAGAACAGAGAGCTAATACGACCGATGTATGTTTACTATAGAGATCGCATTGTACCAATATAAACCATTACAGATGATATAATCTTCCAAATGATATGAAATAAACCTACAATATATTATTCAGTATTGAAGATTGATGCTACCCCACCAGAGGCGTAGCGAGGGGGGGGGGGGGCAGGGGGTACATATGTCCCCTGGCGCCAAGGTACAGGGGCGCCAAAATGAGGCTTACAACGTTACATTATAATAAGTAAACAAGGGTAATAAATCGGTCACAAGATCGCTGGGGCGCCAGTTTTATAGTTCGTCCCCAGGCGCAAAATATCATCGTTACGCCTCTGCTCCCCTCCCCCATTAACAGTGCTATACTACAATAGCGTTGTGTAACCAATGGCATACATTTATGTTGACTCTAGTGATACAATATTAATATATTCTGCTGTTATATAAGTGATGCATATAGAGATTCATTTATATAAATATATGAAAATATCAGACCGTTGCTACGGTAAATAACTAAACATATATAGGAGGGAGCATCTTTCCTAGTTGAAAAAACAAGCTGACTGAATCTCTCTTTTTGGAGCAGTTTCCAAATCTTCTGGAGTATGGAAATTCGATAGGTGGTAACCTAATTATTCTTGAAGATTTCAACTTTTACTTTGACTGTCCTGGAAAACAATACACGTCAAAACTCCTAGATTCCATTCATGTTTTCAATCTTAAATAGTCAGTTAACCAATCCACCCATAAACTAGGTCACATTTTAGACTGTTTTCTTTATAGACCTGATGATAATATTCTGCAATCCACCCTCTGCATTGTATGCCATCTCGACGCATCAGTCGACGTATATTGTTTTTGTTTATATTTCACAACTAAAACTTAAAACCCCACTACCATTCTATCCTTTCAGTGGATGATAGGACATATGAATGATAGTATGCTTGTGTGTGCCCATCATTACCGTCTTACCTTTCTAATATATATATATATATATATATATATATATATATATATATATATATATATATATATATATATATATATATATATATATATGGATGTTTGTATGTGTGAATATTCCAACCTTATCTCACATTTCACAAATAGGGTTATCGAGGTGGTAAAAGGATAATGATAAGTATGTTTATAAGGTGATAGTAGTGAAGTTATCAGCTAATGGGGAAGATTTAGTTTTGTATATAAGCTGGTGTACTTCTATTGAGTGTGTGTGATTGAGATTTTTAACGTTGCTTATACAATGTTTCAGTCATATCGCTACGATGTCTGCAGTGAGGAAGTTTATAGTAATGCATCATGCTGCACACATGTAGTATGATGTTCCACCCAGTCACATTATCCTCACACCAAAACAGACTAGTCCTAACACTAACCTCTTAATGCTGAGCGCCAAGCAAAGCAGATGTTAGTACCATTTTGTAAGATTTTGGTATGACTCGGCCGGGGATTGAACTTACGATCTACTGCTTCTGCGGCAGACGCTTTAACCACTAGGCCACCGGAGCGGATAATACTTCTATTGCAACAATGACTCGCTTTTACATACCGCTATGGTAGATGTCATCGCAGACGATACTTTTATGATGAACGTTTGCATCATGACCTTTTCAAAGGTGGATACATGGTGAATAGTCGCTCCTGACCGCTGAATCTACCCTTCCTAATACTCCATATTCCTAATACTCCATATTCCTAATACTCCATATTCCTAATACTCCATATTCCTGCGGTTCACCTCTGTCAGGCCACTTCCTTTCGTGGCGTTTCCAACTGTTGCGTCATTCGCTGCGTAACATAGTTGAGGTTTCAAACCCTGTAAGGAGCCATGTTGTTAGTACTGGATTGTCTCACTTCAAAAAGACAGTATGTCACTGCTGCCATCGAGTAGCCATTTTCACTGCAATATCCACTAATACCAATAAGAAGCCCATGTCTTGCTTTATGCGTGATTGGAACCATCCCGCAACCATATATTCCGCCACTCTCATCTGGTCAGAATCGCGTACAGGGAGGAACTTCTTAATAGATGTCAGTCTCTCACGAGCTAGTCTGGTCGTTAATGATTCGTTTACCATTATTGAAACAGTAAAGCAATTTCCAATTAAAATTACAAAGTAATTTCGATCTAAATGCGGTTACAAAGTCACCAGTGATAGTAACCATAAACAATCAACCAATTTTTGGTCATCACTGATGAAAATTTCATCGGAAAATCATAAAAATGATTTTCAAAGTTGATTTTCTCTAAATGAATTCCGGGGTTTTACCCAACTGAAAAAAGTGTGATTTTGTTCGATTTTGTTCATTTTTAGTCATTACTGGTCGTTCTTTGGTCATTTTTGTGACATCATTAATGAAAATTTCATCGGAAAATCATAAAATGATTTTCAAAGTTTATTTGCTCTAAGGATTTCCGGGGGTTTTTGTCCTCAAAAATAGCATAAAATGTAACAAAAATGACTGAAAATCAGTGAAAAATGACTGAAAATCAGTGTCAAATACACCAAAATCAGTGAAAAACGCACCGAAATCAGTGAAAAACAAATAAAAAAGTAATAAAATATTTGAGTGATAAAAAAAATATTTACTATGAAAACTTCACTACTTCCTTATTGAAAACGCGTCATTGTTAGACACCAGTATAGAATTTCACCGCTATTGTTTGTTGACTAAAACCACCTTGTTGCTTGAGCGCACATCTGTCGAGTAAGAATTTTACCTGTTCATTCATCAAACAAGTGCTTATACATGTGTCGATTCACATACCTTTATTTTCATTTGTATACTGTCATATCGTAACTTATACAACAGGGGCACCCGGAAGGGGTTTTTCATTCTGTTCAATTAGAGTCTTTATATCCCTAACCTTCGAATTGATCATCTTTTTAGTTTCATACTCTCGCCCCAAATCTCTTCTTACCCGCTCCACGATAGTACATAACGGGACAAACACACCAACCTCATCACAGAATGCAAGAGAGTCACGGATAGAAGTCTTAATTCGCTTTATCAGTGTATACTTCTTTGAAAGGGTATATTTATTATTAATAATAGCGAAACCGATATCCTGATATTCTGACATTATTTGACCAGGGTTTAAACCATCTGATAATTGTATTTTTTGATATTTCAGATTTGATATTTCAGATATAAACTGATTGATATTTTCATAATTCATATTATATATAATTATATATTTCTAATACAAAATACAAAAAAAATTGGGGGTCAATTTTGACCCGTTTTTTACATATACTTAATTAGGGACAGCACAATGCCGTTACAACCGTTTCATTAGGGTAGTTTATAGGCATACATATATACTTAATTAAGGACAGCACAATGCCATTACCTCCGTTTTATTAGGGTAAGTTTCTAGGCATTACAATTAAAACCCCATTTGGAACCCCTTCGGTGTATTTATACATCGAAGGCGCCCAGAGGTTACGGCACATATATACACCCTACGTCCAAGTGAACCAAAACAAACCTATAAAATCAACCTGGTTTGAATGAAAAATTCACACCACGTGACGGTTGGTTTGTTTTGGTTTCACGATTTGAATTTCGGGTGCTCAGCCCCACCCCCCAATTAAAAACCATCTTTCGGCACCGTTCGACAATATGCCTATTACGGGGATTAGAACCGTGGCCGCCAGGACGAGATCGCAGTGCGTTACGCAAGAGCTAATGGTTCTTCTCAAGGATATAAGATTTTAATTACAATATATAGGTAAGTCAAACGCGAACAGGTGCGATGACGTCAGCGGTGTGGTATTTATATACACAATGAATAAATGCGAATAATACAGGACAGAATGAATCCACATACCTTCGTGTATTTATTGACAATGCTGAAGTAAGACAAAATACTTGAAAAAACAAAAAAAAAATACAACTGTTTGTAAACACTACGTATTTGATTCGTTTTCTTACAAAAAACATATAATTCATTATATCCGCTGAGAATCATGACAGTGAAAACAACCAATCAGAAACTAGCATCGAAATTAGGTGACAGTGTTTCAAAAAAAAAACTATTAAGATCCGCAACTCTCGTTAAGCCGTAACATACCTACACGAGTTATTTCCTAATGCTATATAGAATAATGCAAAATACATATAGTTAGACATATGAAAATTTAATCCTGTTTTTAAAACGTTTTCAAAAACAAGATCGATAAATTCCTTCTGCAACACGTCGTACTGAGGGTTCACAAATATTGAAATATCTACCGGCTTTAGTCATTGATTGGAATACAATTTCTTCGTTAGTTGCTGTATTAAATGATTTTACAGACCTCGCATTTTTTGAGTATTTTCCAGTTTTCCCAGATGTAGTATTCTCACTGTGTAACAGTTCGTAAATTATCCAATTTGTTATTCTGAGGATTGGAATCAATGTGATCGATAACAAAACCATCTTCGATCAATCCGTTATATACTTCAAACACGAATCGATGGCAGTAATAATGTTTCCCTCCAGCAGTAAACATTAAATATCCCATATTAGTTACAAAACCAACTGGGTTCTTTAGTCTTCGGTGTCTGATAATACCATCAGGGGATGCCTCATAGTTTGCAATCACGGGATGCGGTTGAAATTCTTGGTTCATTTATATACTATACTATTTGTCTAATTCATTGTTTGGTCTAATGATAACATTACTTTGGAATCTATCAATGTAGTCTTGGGCTGATCTTATGACTCGGTCAGGGGCACAGTCAGAGGTAGAGTCGTTGATGGAGTTCTTGGTTCTCTTATCATAATAACGCTTCAACTCTCTGTATCTCTTACCACCACAACCGAGACACAACTGTGATATTCCTCTAACCCCTACCCCGCATCGTAGGGATGGTAAGGGGCCATTACTTACACGTCGAAAACTTTGCATATGATATCCACAGAATTCCTTTCTGCATGATTTTTTACACGGGGTTACTGATCCAATCATGAGCCATTTGCAATGATTCATTATATAATAAACTCTCTATTTAAATACTTGTTTTAATTATAGCATGAAGGAGTTCAAGAGATTATCGAAAATTAAGCCTTGGGAAAATGCTAAATTCAATCTCGATAGAATCTCTGATATACCAAAAAGTCTAATAAGTGATAGAACCATGTTGGGTAAAATTCGTGATTGTTTTAATGAATTCAAACGCGATGGAGCATCTCACTGTTGGTCAACATTTCGAATTATTGATGATGATGTCAATGTACCCACAATCGATGCTACCATGAACGACGAAAGAGCAGCTGAGATAATTTCACATCTTGGGCGAAAAAGATATTTTTTAGAATGAAATTCATTATCCAAGAGGAACCCGGAGAATGGATTATCAGAGATAAATTTGAACCAATTTTGAAAGATAAAAAAACTGTTATTTTGAGTCGAGATTCCAAATCAGGAATTCTGACTGGAATTGACAAACCATACTACGAGAGATCTTATCCTGTTACAGTAGTTGTTTATGGGATAAACCGAGTATTGAAATACTAGCACCGATGAAATTGTCGCCGCTGACTTTGTCAACGAGAATGAATTGTGTAGCAGAACGAATAATAGAACACTTCACAAATGCATCCCGGGGAAACAAATTGACTGATATGCGACGTAAAAAAAATAACCGAATGGGGGTTAACCGTGAGGAAGCACGGGGCAACAATTCAGGATATAACCAAATTAGAAATATCATTAAGATTTCCAATAACCATAATGACGATAACAGGAGAAGTATTGCACGAATCAAAATATAAATCAAAAGGAGCTCCAATTGAAATTATTGATCATAACGAACACGCGTGGACACGTGCAGTAACAATATTTCCGCGAGATAGAACAATAAAATATATACCCGCGGAGTTCTCCGGGGAGTATTTTTATGAGGAGAAATTATTTGATTTGATTTATCAATTAAGTAAGAACGATCCCGTGTCAGTGTAGCTAATTCATAGTTTTGAAAACTCCGAGGGTAGATTCGATCAATTTGTAAGACCAAACGGAGAATTATATCGCACTGAAGCGTTGCACTCCGCGATGAAAAAACTAGCTAGTGGTTTTTCAACGGTGAACTCGAAGAGTTTCGACGACGAACAATTACTAACAAATTGTTTTACAATTCCGTCGGTTGCAGCCCACTTCGCGAGAAAGAAAAACTCGTGGAAACCAACGCGAGGTGAGTTTCTCACAGACATCAAATCAAGCTGCATTGAATACGGTCATGGTGGATTATGGAATACAAAATACGACCGTGAAATTATTTCCGTTGATATAGTCGCGTGTTACCCCGGGAGTTTTCTCGGGTACGGAGAAACCGCTGAATACATCAAACGATTTGGACATCCCACACATGAAATGACTCGTGTTGCGATTAATGGCCCATTGCTTGATTTTGATTTAACTGAATTCGCTCGTGTGGTATCATTTGAACTATGTACAAGACTTCATCCGTTCTGTTATGTTTGGATTGGTAGACCCATGTCTGAAAAACACTGGATACCAATAGTGCTGTTACGATATATGATTGATTGTAACATGCTGATATCGTTGATTGTCAGTGAAGCAATTATATCATATCGAGCGCAGACTGAAGTCTGGTTACCACAACCTAATCTTGATAGTATAATCAACGAAAATAGAAAACAATTTCACGATCTCAACGAAGAATATATCATGAAATGGTCCAAACAGCTATTTGAAAGTGAAAATAGACAAGGACAAGCAAACGATCTTGGCATAAGAATAATTGGTAAGTTCACTAAAGGTGGCAAATACGACAATACAAGATATTCTTCACGATTGATCATAGATAGCGTTGAATACGATTTTATAATCGCGGATGTAACGAATAAAGGTATATACGTCGATCGTAAAGACGCTTTCTTGTCCGATGGAACTAAATTGGGTACAATTGTTACTTACAACGACGGATACAGTTCTCAGTATACACATTTGAGGGCGTCTATGCTGGCTTATGCTTCTATTAATCTATTTTCGATGATAAATAGTTTTCCTGACACTGCGGTCAGGGTAGCCACTGATTCATTTTATATATCCGCTAAACACAGCGAAGCGGTGGCTAAATTCACAAATCCAGACGAGAGTTGGAGATGCTGGAGAATTAAAAAAGGGATGTAGCATGATTATATCGATTCAGCAGATGTTACGATTAAAATTAATTACTTGAAAAGTAACCAGATATCAGAACTATCCAATGCACCGCAGATATCTGATCCAATATGTATATATAAAACTGTTTACTTAAACGGTTGTGGTGGGTTAGGAAAGACAACTCGTGCGATTGAATTATTTCGTGGTATATCAAACATGATTGTCTTAACACTGACCCACAGTCTTGCCAGAGAGATTAAACAACGAGAGGTAAATGCCTGTACTTATCATAGTTCTTTCGATGGAAAGGTGACGAATGGACTCCCGATCGAATGGGTGAGAAATATATTCCTGAAGTCATAATTTGGGATGAGATATGCACAGTGTCGTTGCATGTATTACAAAATTTTCTTGATTGGTTATTACTAGCGAATACAAAAGTTGTCATGTGCGGTGATCATGGCCAACCACTTCCATTTATCGGTTTATCCCCACATGATTGGTTGAAGAATTTTGTAGACTATTATGAAGAAATTAATACTGATCATAGAGCACTTGATGAACAACTACGCGAGTTCAAACAACTAATCAGATTACAACCGGATAGAATCCAATGTGAGATAGCGCGTGAAATAATTTCAGAAACTCCCATAAATGATTTTTGGGAGGCGTGGAGACCAAACGATTTGATAGTACCAAGTAGAAAAATAGTCAGAGACACACTTCAGATGAGGTTACTTGAATTACATAAAGAAAAATTTGCAACACTTCCAACACCGATCTGTCCAAGGCCTTCGGATACACGAAAACAAAATATCGAAGTTGATATTCCTGGACAGCGTGAGAAGCAGATTCTCGTATTAAATGATATTGTGCTGGTTGATATCAATGTCGTCGAGGAGGCATTATGCGCTGATAAATCCCCATGGACGCTAGGTTACGCAGCGACGATACATTATTCAGAGATTAACTGTATCAGACACAATTGTTTGGATAGTAGATAATCGCATCGAGTGGTCGAATTTAGTTTATCTTGCAGTGTCCAGAGTACGAAGAATACATCAACTTCGAAGAGTTGTTATAGATACTAATGACACTACAATAAGTGATATACGCGATGATATAATAAGAAAATTCCTCTGGTTATAAACAACAGGATAAAAATATAATAGAGAATTTGATATTGATACTGAATTAATAACCACATTGAAACAACAAAAGAATAATCACTGCGCGAGTTGCAATTGTATAATGAGTTGGAGGTGGTCGGATAAGGACTCTCGCCAATTTACCGTAGATAGAAAAAATATCAGCATTGGTCATACCAGAGATAATGTGATGCTGACTTGTCTTGAGTGCAACAGACGCAGAGGTGCTAGTTAAAACCACGCGGTAGTAATTGAGTATCCTCGGGTATCACTTGTAGTTGTTCACGAGTAAATCCTCACTGAGGAGCAGTTGAATCCAACCTATAGATTGCTGGTCTACCCGTGGACCGTGTTATGCTAGATATTTTATGCACGGTGACACTCCAAATAGGATCAGTAGCTTTTTTTGCCACCTTCGAGTTCTCCTGGTTCATATAAATACCTAACAGTGACATTGCAGAGTATTGGTTGTTTTGAAACATCTTTTGCGGTTTTTCAGGTATATAATTTTTTTTAATAGCGTTGTTATGTTTCATGTTGATTGTTCTAGTTATCTCATTATTCAACGCGGTAATTACAGCTGGTAATATCTTGACCCATTCACGGGATCGTTTATCCTGAATAAATTCCTTCGCGTATTGATATCCAAATAACCGCTCAGCAAGCGTTCGATTAAATCGTTCAACAATTGCCTGATCGCGATGTAATGCAGTATGTCCTCGTCTGATGGTGACATAATGATGTTTCTTTGTTGATAGAACCACACCCTGAAATTCCTTGCCAAGATCAACCTGTAATAGATGTGGCCAGCGCTGAGGACCTCGTCGATAAATCCTTTCAAACGCAGAAGCTACTTCAGTTGATGATTTTGTCCTTAGCGGTTCTGCTTGTTTGTATCGACTCGCAACATCAACTACGGTTAACGCGTATTTGTAACCACCATCATGTGGCAGAAATAATATATCAGTTTGATGAACTTCATTAGGAACGGTCACATCAAAATGCGAGTAGTTAATTTGTTTAGGTGGTGGTAGATAAATTTGCCATATAGCCTGTTTGGATAACCAATTAGCCGTGGTGGTATATTTCACCGCTGCGGCGCTAGCGAATTTACCGATTGCTGCTTTACCCCTCCAGTATCCTCTTGGAGAATAATAAATAGATTCCATGTTGTTATTAATTATCAGCACCTAACATCAATTTACCTTTCATTGCCGATTTTACTAACCATGAAGCCAATTTTTCTTTGAAGGATTTATCAGTGATAGAATTCAACGCGTGAATCAATTTCACATCTGCGATATATCTTGTTGCAGATTGCTGCTTTTATAAGCAACATCATGAGCATGACACGCCTTATCACTAGCGTTTATTGGTTCTTCACCACGTCGAGGTTGGTTTTGATCATCTAGTCTGATATCCAGTCTGGTTCCGGGTCCACAATAACTATACCCTGGAAGGTGTTTTTCTCCTGGGTATTTTGCCCACGGGGGTCCTGGTAATTGTGCTATCTTGGCTGCAATATCACCTCCTCGTTTTTTTTAATCCCTTTGATTTATCAAGGGAAACAAATCTAAATTTCTTTGTACTACATTGTACGCATTTACCAGAAAGTGCTGATCGGTTATTTTTATTTGTATTCGTCAAG
This sequence comes from Unio pictorum, assembly GCA_030141615.1. NCBI lineage: Eukaryota > Metazoa > Mollusca > Bivalvia > Unionida > Unionidae > Unio > Unio pictorum. The sequence continues at coordinate 5,212,126 of JARLTB010000095.1, forward strand.
TCGTTTGTGCTAGTACGCCCCTTACATTTCACACAATATAGATCCATAATTTACATATAACAACATGAATGTAATTGATTATTCAGCTACCCGACGACGAGAACCTATTAAACACCATGCGATGTTGCCGAATTCTATTCGCGCTATTACAATCGGACCATCTGGAAGCGGCAAGACACAACTGCTACTCAATTTAATAACGAGATGGATGAAATGGAAGAAGTTATATTTGGTCGCTCCGAGTGTAGACGATCAACGATGCTATGAAGTGTTAAAGGATGCTAACGAGAGAGCAATAAAAATCAACGGCTAGGGTATTGTTGAATTTATAACCGATATCAAAGAAGCACCGAGCATTGATGATATCGATGGAAG